>CM019170.2:34226040-34250346 GCA_009739505.2 Apolygus lucorum | reverse complement strand
CCCTAGTCCGCCTGCCCCAAGGGACGGCCCTGTGTATTATGCATTACGTTACATTCATTTTACTTTTAGCGTCCTATTTACCGAGAGTACTGGTACAATAGTAAAGGGGAGTACCTATACATTGCGGGAGTACTAGTACATTTTCCTCCGGGAGTACTCGTACAACTTTTTCATGCCTGGGGAGTACTCGAACAAATGACCAAGCTGAGGGCTGGATCGGCGAAGATGGCCATGAATTATGTCTGGAATAGTGCATTTGCTAATCCGAGAATCCCACTGACAGCAAAGATGCACATTTTTAAATCGATCGTCAGGGCCATACTGTGCTATGCAGCCCAGATTTGGGGGTTTAGAGAGTACACTAGTGTGGATGATGTACAACTGCAACTTATGAAGAGGATTTTTGGCCTCCCATCGCATGCGCCAAATTATATTGCCTATCTTGAGACCGAGTTGGAGCCAACTTCCTTATTTACTTTGGGATTACACCTGAAATATATCTTGAGAGTTGCAAAGATGTCATGCACTCGGCTGCCTAGGATCGTGGCACTGGAAGTTATAAGGGCAGGGGTGTTTTGGGCTGACATGTGGAGGGAGCTGACATCGAGATATGGACTCACCGACAACCTCTCAACGTTGGATGCTTCACTTCTCAGGACCGACATTGAATTGATACTCGCGGGCTACAGGGATGAGAAGAATGCATGTCTCAGAGGAAGGGTGGAGTCGTCCAACTCATATACTCTGTATCGGGAATTGGACCCTGCGGTGAAGTGCGCAAGCTTGCTCAAAGATTCAGAGCATCCCATGAATACGCTGAGATGGATGTTCAGGTTGCGCTCAGAGACCCTTCATCCGAATGCGAAACCATATCGCGAAACCCATCTACCCTCGGAGATGTTCAATGTGCAGTCTGGGAGAGCTGGAAACAACATTCCACTTCCTGTGCAGATGTCTGGTGTTGGAGGAGTTCAGATGTTGTGCGCTTGGTAAGTCAAGTTTGTCGCGCGATGAGGCGATTGAACTCCTTAATGACCCGCAGGCCTGGAGTAAACTGGCACATTATTGCAATTTGGTTTGGCCATACCGCAGATTGCTCGTGGGGGAATTTAATTATTAATTATTAAGTTTTTTCAGAGATAATCCAGTATTAATTGGAAAGTTTACTTTGATTTTAATTATTTTTTATATTTATTTTCTTCTCTTCCGTCCGATCTTCCGGCAGGCGGTTCGAAAAGAACCATGCTGTATTGTTTATTTTGCCATTTTAATTATTATTTTCGAGATATGTCAATTTCTTTAATAAACGATTTTCTTCTTCTTCTTCCATCAAATTTCGAAGGTGGCTTAGAATGTTCTTTTTTGCTCTGTTCCAAAGGTATGTTACTGAAAATGATAAACCGAAATGAAATATTAATTTTCATGTTTTGGACCTTTCTCATCGAGGTCCTTCAATTTTGAAGCCCACCCCCCACTGCCAATGAACCTCGTGATTCTCCGTGGAACGCACGGGGGATCACACAAGAGCACGAACTTCTCAAACCATCCCCCATCGCCGTAGTCAGTCGATAAAGCTATTTTGCGACCTCAAACTCTCAGATAGAGGAGCAAAAGTTTTCTCCATTGTTTTGCCTGCCTGTTTGTTATTTATAGGCCTTTCCTCCCCAAAGAGCCCTTCCACTTTTTTTTGTTGGGGACCTTTTTTCTCTTTTTTTTTCAAGAAGAGATGAGAACAATTCATTTTGACCTGTCGCGTTTTCTTATTTCACCTCCTTTAACCCGATTAAGTTCCATTGTTATCTTATGACGACTCCTTTCCAACGACGTTCATAAGCTCCAGTCCTTCAGTCTCTCCTGCTTATTACTATATTTTTTATATTAATTTTTGAAATGAAAAGTTTTGTTGGTCTCGAGAGTGTCTGAGGGAAATTATTGCCTCAACTGCCTTTCTTCGTCAGGACTGTTTTTAGGAGGCAGTTTGTAAAGAGCAGGGCTTCTGGGCAGGAAAACAAATGAATTGAACATTATTTACTATTTTCTCAAGGCATATTTTCGCTCTCAGCAGGGATTTGAATGGCTTCTTCTGAGTTAGTACTCCCAGGCTTGTAAAATAAGTAAAGTAAAGTATACTAGCATCTCAGGTTGAATATTCGTCCAACAACATCAGTTGTCTTCCTAAGGGAAGATCGAAATTCGTTCTGATGATTTAGCTCATAGCTACTAATTGCCTCGCCCGCTTAAGTGGAGGAGGGTTCACCTAAAAACTAATAAAACCTGCGACACCACCCTCGAGTGGTCACCATTCCAGATAATCTCCCGGACCGTCTGGCCTTGACTTCAGTGATGTCATGGAAACCGGTTTTGCAAACCAGCTAACGACCGTTAGTCACTCCATGCTATGTACAATATTTAAAAATGAAAAGATCCCATCTGAGCCACCAACTGAGGATAGTTCATAGAAGTCAACGTGTATCGAATTGCCTTAGAAGTACGGGAAATGATATATTGATTTTCGTCTGTTTCCTTTGCCTGAATGCTTTGAAGCGAGCAAAATGGAGAGGAAAGTTGACGTCTCGTTTATAGCTCTTTCTGATTTGTGCCAAGGGCTGAAGAGGTAGTCGATTTCAAGTGGAGAAAACCTGCTCACTAGTTCAGCTCCTCTTCGGATCCACTCGTCGTTTTCATTCAAAGGTTATTTTCGAGGCATAATATCGATACCTTGAAGCACAAAGGCTGGACATAGCATCCATCTTCCACATTTAAATTTTTTTTTTCAACTTCAGAAAAACTCAAATTTAAAAAAACTATTATTGACCTTCTTGACAATTATAGCTCAAAAATTTCTTGAAGAAATTAAAGAGTTTAGTGTAATAAGCCATTATTTGAGGAATTGTGCACTGGTGATAACTTCTTTTGCGTTTTTCTCAAAACTCCGTTTTTGGACATAACCCCTTTGTGCTTTAAGGTATCGATGTAATGATCAATCAGAAACACGAGTGTTAATCGCATAAAAATAATATCACTGGCGAAGGTGAGGCAAGTTTCAGCAGATCAAACGTAGTCTTTCGCAGATGGGCGATTTTACAGAAAACTAATAAACCGTTGTGTAATAACTGCAGAGTTACTTCCTCCAATGCCTTCCAATTCAAAGTTTCCCATATTTCAACATTACATCATGCGTATAGCATCATTGAAAACGAAATGGGAGGCTGAGGGAGACCTCCCACGAGGCCTTTAATTAGTTTTTGATCTTGTAGATTTCACATCATAAATTATTGTTGAATTCCCACGAGTGGGATAAGCTTTGGTGGGCCCTTTCGAAAGCAGTAGCGCCAAGAGATAATGGGTAAGGGCACGATAAAGCCGTAGAAGCACGGGCATGTAGTAGTGTAACCCACCGGACTTATTATGTGAACTCCTACCCAGTTTCGCCTCATCTCGATTATTATCTTTGTGTTTCCTGAGAAGGTAAATTCCTCCACCGGGTGAAATCTCATTTTGCAGCGCCTTCCATACATCCCTGGAAAACACGTCGGTCCCGATGAGACGAGAAGCAATATTCATTTCACCCCTTACAGGTCTCTCGTCTGCAAGATATGCTTGGGCCCCATAACACCGTTCTATAGGTGGTATTTTCGTTTGAAAAACACAGCAAAAACTTCCAATCTCACTCGTGGTGACTCCTGAAAACTCATATCATCGTAATCCTAGAGTTTCAGCGAGAATGAAGCCATCGTAAAAAGATCTCATATGACGACCACAGGGGAAAACCGTGTTGACTCAATTTTGAGATAGAAGTGGGTTTTCATGGTTATAGGTTGGGCAAATACGATGGGAATGTTGTAAGAGCACAAAACGCGTTGAAAGGGCACAAAAATACGTTTCAAAATAAGCCAACAGAGAAAGAATGAGGGACCTCTCACACTCAATTGGTATTTGTAGGGAATTTCCTAGATTACAGAATACATGATTGACCAATTCTAGACTTGTTTTTGTGCTTATTCTTTATTTGCCCATGAAGTTTCTACCCAGGAACTGGGTCCTATTCATGTGGTATCTACAAATAAAACAAAGAAAATGGTATAAAATGAGCAATAAACAACGGATTTGGTGATTACAATCTTACTTGATGGTGGCTTGAATGAAAGGGTGAATATTAATAATAATTATAGTGCTACTTACATGTCTTAATATATGTACTGTTACGCGAGTAACAATTATTCGCAATAGGTGCGCCCATCTTGCCCGTGCGCCCATCTTGCCTTCATCTCATTATCTCATTATCTTGTTGATTTGGACCCCAAGCTGCTAAGTTATTCGGTAGCCATCAATCAGTACCACCCTGAATCTCGCATCTCGCACTTCTCCTAGGCAGGATAATAGTAAAATTCAGGTGGTTCTTCTCTGCAACTGCAGGATTTTAATTTTAATTTTGTATCAATATTGCCTTTCGGTATAATTCTTTGGAAGTGTGCTGCTGAAAGCCCTTCTTCAATTTATCGTATTTGCTGTGCTGGAGCTGCGTCGCAGCACGATATTCTGGCTTTTACCTTCTCAAGCAGAACGTCATCTATCTTCAGGTACTTTACTTTCTGTCGTGCCTCCAAGGAATTTTGTTGTCGTATTTTCACAAATAAAACTAACGGTCCCTTTTCCACAGGAATGAGGTCACAACGGCCGGACACCCAACGGCCGAATTGTCCCTCCCCCGCGAGGACTAGAACCTCCCGGAGTAGGGGAACGGTATATAAGGGCCATTCCTATGGAAAAGCGATATACCACTTGTAAACTCTCAAAGCGCTCTTATCTCTTCAACAACCCATACCAAATCTCAAACCTAAAAAGCACTTAGGAAACTAAACCTCAGTAGCAATCCGGTTTTGTGCAGACCGGGCCTACACTTCAACATCCTCCACATTTCATTAACTTCACTTGGTGAGCTCGGTTCTACACAGACCAGAAGCCGTTTTCCCTGACAACTTAGTAAGCCGGTTTTGTGCAGACACGGAGCTAAATTGTTCAAAAACGTCCCTTCAAAATTAATCAGACAAATTTCTTCTTCCAAATTCTAGAGTATAAACTTCCCGTATTTTTCAGTCATTTTATACAACAAATTGGAGTCAGTAAATTCACGTAATCAGAACATAACTTTGGTGACCAAAATCGTAACAACTGTACCGAATCTAAAAATCGTAACACTTTCATTACAGTTCCACCTCTTTTGAGGATCCTCTTGTAATGGTATCTTTAAATTTTCTCTCTTCTTTCTTCTAGTAGCTACCTACTGTCCGAAGCATTCTTGGTGCTTCTTCTTTTTGGTGTAGCCCATGATGTACCAGATCGCCATCTTGGCAGTTCTTTTCATTTCCTTTTTTCTTCATTAATCTCTGCAGGAATCCTGTAACCTTCTGGGTTCTTCTATTCTACATTGGGTCTCTCGAAATATTCTACCAACTACCTACTTGGATAGGAAAAGGTGCTGACCAGAACCCCATGAATGGTGAGGCATTAATGTTATGAACCCATTGGGATACCTCCTGCCAAAGTGAGTCAGTTCTTTTTTTCATCATCTAAAACCATATATTGAATATTGTTTTAGGGGTTCAATTCTCCGAGTATATTTCCTACTCTTCTATTCAACATACGTGGTTTCCTCGTACCTACAATACCTGTGACGCCGTCATCCTCAGCACTCCTGACGCCAACTTATTGATAATTAGTTCGTTAAGAAAAATTAGGGACACTAGGGAATTAGGACTTAGGCTAGGGCGATTTAGAGCGGTGCTGCAGGCTGATTGGCAACCTACCGAATTTGTGTACATTTCAAAACTGAATAAACTGTTTTGGTTTATTATTTTCAATAATAAGCCTTTGGAATCGAGCAAGAAAAAAAAAATTTTAACCCCCCCTCAAAATTTGATGTTTTACGTTTCAAGGTACGTAGAATCCGAAAATCGAATAAAAAATTTTCCGTCCGTCCGCCGTCCGCCGTACGCCGTCCGCCGTCCGCCGTACGCGGCACTTTTCTTAGCAACACTGGACCGATTTGGTTCAAATTTGGTATATGGGCTCCATTTGGGGTCTAGTTGTGCCGCGAAGCTTTTGGTTGGTGTAGGTCACTTCTAAGGGGTGAAAATTAAGGGTTGAAATTTTCAAGAGTGCCCTAGCTCGAAAACTCTCGAAATAAAGGTATCGTTTTTTCACCAATTTTAAATAGTACAGAATTTTTAAAAATTTTTGAGACCACCCGGAGCTCTGTAGGACAAACCGTTCGGTCCCTACGAGTATTTGAAGGTTTTCCTTCGATAAAACAGAATCATGAGTGTGAATCGCAAAAGAGGTCTAATCGCCGTTCAAATTTTATCTGACTAAAATGCTATCGCTGTTCATTTCTTCGATTTGTATACAGTTTTGCCTTCTGCGTAACCAGTAATCAAATTTCCATATCAAGCTTTCTATTTTTCGAATCGAGTGTGAAGCGTTTAGTTCTTTCTAATAAACTTGATTGTGAAGGTGTGAAGCCATTATAGTGTGGTAGGTAGTACCTACCAATAGGTAGGTGTGGTAGGTAAAAAAAATTGGTAGGTAAAACAATGCTTGTAGGTAAAAAACGCTGCAAATCATTGCTCACTGATCAGATCACTGATCAGCTGAGTGAGCTCCGAAGCCATTTTCAATGCTATTGAATGGAAGTGCTCTTCCAGGCGTCTCCAGCATTCGAGGAGATCTTCTTCACTCCTCACATCACTGATCAGCTGAGTGAGCTCGAAAGCCATTTTCAATCCTATTGAATGGAAGTGCTCTTCCAGGCGTCTCCAGCATTCGAGGAGATCTTCTTCACTCTTCTGATCTCTGATCACTGATCAGCTGAGTGAGCTCCGAAGCCATTTTCAATCCTATTGAACGCAGGAGCTGAAATTTGAGAGGGAAGGTCAAGGGAGAATACAGATGTTGTTAGGTGCTATTGATGGAGAACCAGTGATCTATACAGAAGGATGATCTATACAGAAAATAATAAACCTTTGAGCAATGATTTGCAGCGTTTTTTTTTTAAATTTCATTTGCATTGCTATTGAATGGCCCTATAGTTTCTCCTCTAGCTAAGGGCATAAGCAAATCAAACCATATCAGAGGAGTGGCGCCCATTTTGACTTTGTTTTGGTACCTATATAATCCTATCAGGCACGAACCCCCCGAACTCTACCCATGCTAGGACTGGCCACCGGATGGTGCAAATGTGGTGCGGCTGAATAGTCGTAACTGTACTACTGTGTATATATGTACTACTGTGCATATATGCTACTTACAATAATAATTATTAACCCATTTCAAGCCAAGGGTGGAAATAACAGAGAAGTGAGAGGAGGAGGATGAACTCTGATACAAGATGGCGGCCGAAATAAGGCATTATTTACTCACCAATTGGGAGCAAAAATACTCCATATCTTATGAATTTTACATTTTAATGGTATTTAAGAGGCCTCAGTCTCGTGGCCCAGAACGCTCAATCGCCCAGGATCGAATTTGAGCCACCATGATCATGCTTTCGGCCAAAAGGCCTCCTTTTCTAAAAAAAAAAGAAAAATCCAAAATCGAATCGAGCTTTTGAATGTCGAAGTATTTTTTTTGACGAGTAGAGGAACAGCATGAACGAGAAAAAATTCTCCTACGAAGATTTTCCACTATTTTCAATATTTAAAAAAAAATCGATGCGAAAACGCATCAGTGGCCGGAAATGGGTTAATGTTCACCCTTTCTTTTCAAGCCACCATCTAGTAAGATTGTAACCACAAAATCCGTTATTTATCACTAATTTTATACCATTTTCTTTGTTTCAATTGTAGATACAATATAAATAGGGTGAAAACGTCATGGGCAAATAAAGAATAAGCACTAAAACAAGTCTAGTATTGGTCAATCAAACCTCAATCATATTTAACGTGGACTACTGTAGTGTAACACTACTCTACATCTACTTACTGCTTTAGTTAAAACCCTGCATTGTAGAATGCGGGGAACGTTTGAGTTGTGGAGAAGGGGAAGAGAGCTTCGATTTTCCTAGCTCGCAGAGGGAAGTTGATGGGAATTAAGTTTGCATTAGGGGCACAACGCCAGAGCCAACTGTGGGAGAGATCTATTCACGTTTGTGTACTCGGTTATGCAGGTGAGTGAGTGTGCGTACCTGTTTTGCACGAGTGTGTGTTCGCCACACGATCAGATGGTTTCACTATGCAGCAGACCTCATCACATGCTCTTTAGAAAGTGTTTGTTGTTGACTGAGTGGGGCTTTCAAACCGACTCGCTTCACGCCCACATCAAGCAAATTTGTACGTGTTATCTGAAATGAATGAGAGTTGAGAGCAGAGATTGTTGAGAGAGGCGTACTGAGCATTCCTCATACACTGATTGCGGCTTCGCATGGTTTTCATATCTAGGGAATGAAAACACGCCTTTCGTCGGAGAAATATACAGGGTGTCTCATATTAAGGGGCAGAAACCTTAGGAAGTCGATTCTACTACTAAATGAATTAAAAAACGTTGCAAATCCAATGATTTATCCAAAGGTTTATTATTTTCTCTATAGATCACCCTTCTGTATAGATCACTGGTTCTCCATCAATAGCACCTACCACCATCTGTATTCTCCCTTGACCTTCCCTCTCACATTTCAGCTTCCTTCGTTCAATAGAATTAAAAATGGCTCCGGAGCTCACTCAGCTGATCAGTGATCTGAAGAGTGAAGAAGATCTCCTCGAATGCTGGAGATGCCTGGAAGAGCACTTGCATTCAATAGGATTGAAAATGGCTTCGGAGCTCACTCAGCTGATCAGTGATCTGAAGAGTGGAGAAGATCTCCTCGAATGCTGGAGAAGATCTCCTCGAATGCTGGAGACGCCTGGAGGAGCACTTCCATTCACAGTACATTTCCAAACATTATTTACAATAAATTTCCAAACTAACTAACTAACTACACAGCACTACAGGCCGATGTGGCCCTTGGCTTCCCGAACTCCCTTCCGCCACCAGGAACGGTCACCTGCCTGATTCCTCCGCAATCCCACCACCCGGAGGTCCTTCAAGACATCATCAAGCCAGCGACTCCTAGGACGACCTCTTTGTCTTTTAGTTGCCATCTCAGCTCGCAGCATCATTTTCGGGCAGGTCTCCACCGGCATGCGGTCGACATGTTCCAGCCATTGGATGTTTTAATTTCAATTTCAATTTATTTGTGTTGAGCATACAAAGTAAAGTAGGTTTATAACACACGTCAAACAATTTCTAGTCATTAGGCACAACAAGTCAACAAAACAAACTCATAAATAATTAGGTACAGCATCAAAGATATAAAAAATGTCAATAACAATTAACCAAATCTTAAGAACGTTAAAAAGTGACATCACACACAATCATGGAAACGGATTTCCGAACACCTTATCAAGTAAGTAGGGCGTTAGTCCAACGAGCCAAGCCCTCACAACAACTTTGAAACGTCGGAGTGGAAGGGCCCTGACATCCTTGGGTAGGTGGTTGAAGAGCCTGACACCTAGGTAGTCAGGGCTGCGTTTCTGGGTGAGAGCTAGGCGGTGTCGGGATGTGACTAAGTCTCCAGAGTGTCTTGTGTCGTGGTCATGGACCTCAGATTGGCGCGCAAAATTTCCCTCGTTCAATCTGACCCTGACGACTAGAGCTTCTGCCAGTAAAGCAGGAAGGGTCCTTAATCCCAGTCTGGCGAACAACGGCCGACAAGGGGTCCTGGGGGCCCTCCGACCCGAAATTCGCACAGCAGCCTTCTGAAGTTTCAGAACCCTCGCAGCACCACCGGAGTTCCCCCACAACAAGACCCTGTACTGCAGTCGAGACTCGAACAGCGCATAATAGACGCTCTTCAGAACACTGCTCGACACCGACAGAGAGAGCCTACGTAGCAGACATACAGTAGAGGATAAGGACTTGGAGAGTGCTCTGATGTGACAGCTTCAAGTCAAGGATTCGTCCAACCTCAATCCAAGTAGTGTAACATCGGAATCGCCACCTCGACGAGAGACAAACCTTATACTTTGGGTCTTATATAATAATACTTACTTACTTACTTCGTCGGTCCTCTTCTACCTTGCAGTGTAGAGGCGTTTTTAACATGTTTAATGTTTTAGGGCTGGGGGTCATTATGTGAATTCCGACACGCAAATCTGCAACGTTTTTTTTTCTTAGTTACCACGGACCGATTTCTTAGTTACCACGTTATATTGGCTCCATTTGGGGTCTAGTTGTACCAAGATGGTCACTGATCAGCTGAGTGAGCTCCAAGGCCATTTTCTCTCCTGTTGAACGCAGGAAGCTGAAATTTGAGAAGCAGGGTCAATGGAGAATGCTGAAGGCGCCTGAGTGGTCACTGATCAGCTGAGTGATCGGCAATCTAATTTCTCCCTTGCGAGGGGAAAACAGTAAACATGATTTAATGTTTTTCCCTCGCAAGGGAGAAATTGAACAGAGTTTTTTACAAATGGAAGACCATCCCTTCCTGTCTGTTGCTAGGGCTCTTGCTTGGCTCCACTGTACTCCTCTGGAGTTGAGGTTCTCCCTTATATTTTCCTCCCATCTGCGTCGTGGTCTGCCCCTCGATCGTCTCCCAGAGTAACGAGCCTCCCAGACCATGCGTGGGTACCTGGTATCCGGCATCCTTACCACATGACCAAACCAGCGGAGCTGCGCATCCATTACTCGTTGGCTCACGGAGGTGACATTTAGGTTATTCCTAATAGTCTGATTCCGAACTCTATCCCTTCTTGTTTTTCCCTCAACTCGGCGCAAGTACCGCATCTCCGCTGCCTGGAGCCTACTGGAGTGCTTGTTGGTGATGATCCACGATTCTGCGCTGTACGTGAGAGTGGGGATGTAGACAGACTTGTACACAGCGATCTTTGTCTTCCTCGAAACTTCCCTCTTACCAATAAAGCTTCTACCCATGGCATGGTAAAGACGCGTAGAAGCCGCCACCCAGCTGCCAATCTCCTGGTCGAGAATTCCATCCTGGCTAATCGTGGCTCCCAGGTATCTAAAACTTTCCACCTGCTCCAGAGGTTGCCCCTGAAGCATGATGGAATCTGTTTCCGGGATATAACCATGGTTTTCGTTTTTGCCAAAAAAACGAAACGAAACGTTTTTTGAAAAATGGACGTTCTTACTAAGGAGGGCAGAACAAGACCCCGTACTGCAGTCGAGACTCGAACAGCGCATAATAGACGCTCTTCAGAACACTGCTCGACACCGACAGAGAGAGCCTACGTAGCAGACATACAGTAGAGGATAAGGACTTGGAGAGTGCTCTGATGTGACAGCTCCAAGTCAAGGATTCGTCCAACCTCAATCCAAATAGTGTAACATCGGAATCGCCACCTCGACGAGAGACAAACCTTATACTTTGGGTCTTATATAATAATATATATAATAATTCATCAATTTCAGCATTCTGTCTTGCTCTCCACCCTTGGCCCTCTCTGACCGCTCCATAGATCCTTCTTATAATCCTTCCCTCAAATATCCACAGTCTAGCCTCATCCTTAGCCCGCATGGTCCAAGCCTCCGATCCATAACAAACCACAGGCTGCACCCAGTGGCGTCTCCTCCAGGCAAACATAGCAAACACTGTTTGCCCTACTAAAAATATACAAATTGAACAAATTCATTTTTGTCAAGGTTCTCCTATAGTTCCATTTTTTGGAAGTAATATTTAGCCGACTTTGGAAATTTTTTTGGTTTATTATTTTCAATAATAAGTCTTTGGAATCGAGCAAGAAAAAAAAAATTTTAACCCCCCCTCAAAATTTGATGTTTTACGTTTCAAGGTACGTAGAATCCGAAAATCGAATAAAACGCTGCAAATCATTGCTCAAAGGTTTATTATTTTCTGTATAGATCACCCTTCTGTATAGATCACTGGTTCTCCATCAATAGCACCTACCACCATCTGTATTCTCCCTTGACCTTCCCTCTCAAATTTCAGTTTCCTGCGTTCAATAGGATTGAAAATGGCTTCGGAGCTCACTCAGCTGATCAGTAATCTGAAGAGTGAAGGAGATCTCCTCGAATGCTGGAGACGCCTGGAAGAGCAGTTCCATTCAATAGGAGTAAAAATGGTTTTGGAGCTCACTCAGCTGATCAGTGATCTGAAGAGTGAAGAAGATCTCCTCGAATGCTGGAGACGCCTGGAAGAGCACTTCCATTCAATAGGAGTAAAAAAGGCTCTGGAGCTCACTCAGCTGATCAGTGATCTGAGGAGTGAAGAAGTTCTCCTCGATTGCTGGAGACGCCTGGAAGAGCACTTCCATTCAATAGGAATGAAAATGGCTTCGGAGCTCACTCAGCTGATCAGTGATCTGTAGAGTGAAGAAGCCTTTGAGCAATGATTTGCAGCGTTTTTTACCCACCAACATTTTTTTTACCTACCAACTTTTTTTTACCTACCAGCTAGGTACTACCTACCACACCATACTGCTTCACACCTTCACAATCAAGTTTATTAGAAAGAACTAAACGCTTCACACTCGATTGGAAAAATAGAAAGCTTCGTATGGAAATTTGATTACTGGTTACGCAGGAGGCAAAACTGTATACAAATCGAAGAAATGAACAGCGATCGCATTTTAGTCCGATGAAATTTGAATGGAGATTAGACCTCTTTTGCGATTCACACTCATGATTCTGTTTTATCGAAGGAAAACCTTCAAGTACTCGTAGGGACCGAACGGTTTGTCCTACAGAGCTCCGGGTGGTCTCAAAAATTTTTAAAAATTCAATACTATTTAAAATTGGTGAAAAAACGATACCTTTATTTCGAGAGTTTTCGAGCTAGGGCACTCTTGAAAATTTCAACCCTTAATTTTCACCCCTTAGAAGTGACCTACATCAACCAAAAGCTTCGCGGCACAACTAGACCCCAAATGGAGCCCATATACCAAATTTGAACCAAATCGGTCCAGTGTTGCTAAGAAAAGTGCCGCGTACGGCGTACGGCGTACGGCGTACGGCGTACGGCGGACGGACGGAAATTTTTTTATTCGATTTTCGTATTCTACGTACCTTGAAACGTAAAACATCAAATTTTGAGGGGGGGTTAAAATTTTTTTTTTCTTGCTCGATTCCAAAGGCTTATTATTGAAAATAATAAACCAAAAAATTTACGTCCGTCCGCCGTACGCCGTACGCGGCACTTTTCTTAGCAACACTGGACCGATTTGGTTCAAATTTGGTATATGGGCTCCATTTGGGGTCTAGTTGTGCCGCGAAGCTTTTGGTTGATGTAGGTCACTTCTAAGGGGTGAAAATTAAGGGTTGAAATTTTCAAGAGTGCCCTAGCTCGAAAACTCTCGAAATAAAGGTATCGTTTTTTCACCAATTTTAAATAGTACAGAATTTTTAAAAATTTTTGAGACCACCCGGAGCTCTGTAGGACAAACCGTTCGGTCCCTACGAGTATTTGAAGGTTTTCCTTCGATAAAACAGAATCATGAGTGTGAATCGCAAAAGAGGTCTAATCGCCGTTCAAATTTTATCTGACTAAAATGCGATCGCTGTTCATTTCTTCGACTTGTATTCAGTTTTGCCTTCTGCGTAACCAGTAATCAAATTTCCATATCAAGCTTTCTATTTTTCGAATTGAGTGTGAAGCGTTTAGTTCTTTCTAATAAACTTGATTGTGAAGGTGTGAAGCCATTATAGTGTGGTAGGTAGTACCTACCAATAGCTGGTAGGTAAAAAAAATTGGTAGGTAAAACAATGTTTGTAGGTAAAAAACGCTGCAAATCATTGCTCACTGATCAGATCACTGATCAGCTGAGTGAGCTCCGAAGCCATTTTCAATGCTATTGAATGGAGGTGCTCTTCCAGGCGTCTCCAGCATTCGAGGAGATCTTCTTCACTCCTCACATCACTGATCAGCTGAGTGAGCTCGAAAGCCATTTTCAATCCTATTGAATGGAAGTGCTCTTCCAGGCGTCTCCAGCATTCGAGGAGATCTTCTTCACTCCTCAGATCACTGATCAGCTGAGTGAGCTCCGAAGCCATTTTCAATCCTATTGAACGCAGGAGCTGAAATTTGAGAGGGAAGGTCAAGGGAGAATACAGATGGTGGTAGGTGCTATTGATGGAGAACCAGTGATCTATACAGAAGGATGATCTATACATAAAATAATAAACCTTTGAGCAATGATTTGCAGCGTTTTTACAATTTAGGGACTATTTCATGATAATCAAGGAAGTTAGATGAAATAGGAGAATGGAATAAGTACGTATTTTGTCTAGAATACTAGCCCGAAAAACACCAGAGAGTTGTAGAGATCGGTAACTACGATCGATTGTGGATAATATCCACATATTATGTGAACTAGCGCGAGGACGATGCAAGGCAAGCAGTTCAGAAAACACAAACGGTGGATACAGCTTTCGTACAAGTACGCAACCACGAGAGACATTTTATGTCTTATGTTTAATAAATTGAGAGCTTTCCAATGAGTGGTGAACGATTTTTGTGGGGTGGAAAATGAGGAAGTTAGTTTTCCCTAGGAACGATTGGTTGTACGTGAAAATCATCAGAAATTTCCGCGTAACGCTCCCCGCGTGACGATCCCCGCGTGACAATTTTTCATTTATGTGCCATAGTAAGTAAAGACATAAAATGTCAAAATGAATTTTTCGGGACTCTTTAGATGAGAAAAGACGATTCCAATACCCCACTACAACAGCATAAGCAAAGGCAAACAATCAAGTAGCTGTTTCGTGACCTTGAAAGCAGAGAAAATTGGACGATGAGCCATGGGTTACGCTTCCTTAGCAACCAGTAATCAAGTTTAATGAAGGAATTCTTTATTTCTTTGAATGGAATTTGATGCGTTTATTTCATCTAAATGATCTCGATTATGAATCGAAAACTTGGTTGGAAGGTAGTGACAATGGGAAAGCTGTCTTCTTGCTGGCGCTTGATCCATATTGAAAAATAATGAAGCTTTGTGTAATAATTTGCTGCGTTTTTCATTATTGTTTATTCCTCCAAGACTAGTCAAGGTGTTTGCCTGACGAATATTCTCACCTGACGCCACAGGCCGCACCAGGGATCTATAATGCCTCATCTTCGTTGATCTGGAGGTCACACGGCTCTTGAAGAGTTTTATATTGGCATAAAATGCTCGGCTGCCTGCCATTATTCGTGAGCATGTCTCATCCTGTACTTGGTTTCTATTCGTGACCAAGCTCCCCGATATGTGAAGGACCTGAATCTCATCGCGAGTGATTTTATTCGTATCTTGACATAATAATTTATTACTTCTCAGTGTACAATTATTTTACACTTTTTGAGTTTTGAGGAAAAAAAACTTTTTACTAGGGTTTTTTTCTACTTTGGGGAGAACACTTTTTGAAGCGAGTTTTTTCAACTTTGAGGTGAAATTTGTGACGATCCTACAGTTTTATAAGGGACAATCCAATTGGTTTGTTCCCGATTCGTTGGAGCTACGCCTTTAGGGATATCCGATTCATAGAGATATGAATCGATATCCTCTTCAGGCCGGCTGATTAATCTAATCACTGGTTTGAAGGGGTAGGGTCGTCACACCCTCCTCTGTCTCAAATATGGGCAATTAGGTGAATTTCAATCTGAAATTCAACCTATATTGTTACATGGTAGCAGAGCGTGGTTTGGTGGACATGCACTGAATTTACTTCATCATTTCCCCTCCACTTTTTCTTGGGTATTCCAGAAGGAATCACTCAAAGAGATATCCAGAAGGAATCTCTATATTAAATTAAATTCATTAATTAAATATCGCCAATCTGGCAATTAAATTCAGTCTCTTGTTAGGCTTTGCCAATCTGGCATTTTATTAATTTCAATTACGTTCTTCTTTTATATAAGCCTTTTCTGCATTTGCCTTTTCAATCATTACACTTGAATGTTTCGCCGTTCGTATTCTTTATTTAGTTTGCTTTCTCCTCAGTTCCATTGATTTATTCTTTTATGTATAAATGGCCCATTCGTGGCATAAATGACCCATTCGTGGCATTATTCTTCTTCTTCTTCTTTTGCAATAGTACCGTTACGATGGAGGAATTCCCTTGAAGCTTCCAGACGTCCTTTCCTGGGCTTCATACTATTTTTCAGACCCTTTGACTTGTTTTCAAACATACTTCTGTTTGAAACCCAGAAGTATGTTTTAGGGAGAGGAGTGTGACGATCCTACATTTTTATAAGGGACAATCCAATTGGTTTGTTCCCGATTTGTTGGAGCTACGCCTTTATGGATATCCGATTCATAGAGATATGAATCGATGTCCTCTTCAGGCCGGCTGATTAATCTAATCACTGGTTTGAAGGGGTAGGGTGGTCACACCCTCCTCTGTATCAAATATGGGCAATTGGGTGTATTTCTCATTTATTGTACAAATGGAAATTCAACCTAAATTGTTACAAATTCCAACTTTTAAGGGAAATTTTGCCAGGCCTTATGGACGCCACGCCCCTGATCCCCCTGCTAGAGCACCCCAGCATACCGTTGAGCCCACCGTCGCATAAAATTTGGAACTTTCTGCTCCATGAGATTTCAATTCTGCTACGAACAACTTTCATACTCCATCCAGAGCACACAAGAACTGTTCTCTTTGTTGTTTGTATCATCATGATTTGTTCAAAACCCTCAACTCTTCAAAACTCATTGCAAAGCCTGAAAAATGAGTTAACCCCAATATTTTTTAAAACCACTTTAGGTATCTGAAGAAGTTCACAGACGAGGTGGAGAAAAATTCTGAGCTAAGTGTTGGTCTTAGTTTTCAATGGAACGCTGCCAGAATGAAGTTGGCCAATTTCCTTTTTTCACGGACGAAGCTTTGGCGCGGTAAATAGGTTGAAAACCTCCGGGAAATATTGCTGTTTAAGAAGAACCACGAAGTTGTGGAGAGTCTTCCACTCCGATGATCGCATTTATACTTTTTCCTTCGTCTTTCCCCCTTTTTATCTGTTTCGCGAGCAACTTTCCTAAATGACGAATAAGGGAGGTATTTTATCGGGGTGGTCTACGGAGGGCGCATTCCAGAATTATGTTGAAGGGGAAATTTCCTGACTTATTATTGGTGGTCCAGTTAAGATAACTAACACCAGCAGCCCTGCAGATCAGGTAGAAATGAACTCTTGATTCCAATTTTTGAAAAACTGAAAATAATTCGCTTGCATTATGAATTTTAAAAAATAGTTGTTGACTGTCTGTACTCGGCAGCCATGACCAGAAATGTGGAGACGTGGTACTTCCTTGTAGCCACAAATCCACTAAAAACTATTTCAGCTCACAAAGCTGATCAGGGAGGAGCTTAGTTTCATTCGAACTCTGCAGTCTCAGGGAGGCACCCTGTGAAATTCAACACTTATGTAAAGTTTTTCAAACAGTTAGTCCAAGACTAAAGCATGTTCCATGCAGAATCACCCAAAAAACAAACCGCAACGTGCATTTGTAAAGCTTAGGTTTTAGCAAATTTATAGAAAAAATCAAGTAGGAAAACATACAAAGATATGTACAATAAGTAGGACAAAAAAAATGTATAGGTATATATCTACTGCAATTGACTTAAAATTTTTATTATGGACTTTTGGGTTTTTTTTCATTGAAATCCGTTTTGGAACATTCTGAAACGATTACTGTAGTTTTTTCTAAAAGTCAGTCACGTATGTAACGATATACCTATAATTATTGTACGATATATTAGTATACGAGAGAGATATTAGGATACGATATATTAGTGTACGATATATTTTATTAGATATACGAGAGATATATTAGTTTAGGATATATTAGTGTATGATGGATTTTATTAGATATACGAGTGATATTAGGATACGATATATTAGCATACGATATATTTTATTAGATATACGAGAGGTACATTAGTGTAACATAGATTTTTTTAAATACTAGCTGAAAAACCTACTGAAATCAGGCAAAATGATTCCTCTGACTCCTCCCATCTCCCACTTCCTCCGACTCTCCCCGCCACCCACTTCCTCCAACTACTCCCGCCACACACTTCCTCCGACTCCTCCCACCACCCAGTCCCTCCGACTCCTCCCGTCTTTGTCTCCTCCCGTCTTTGTCTCCTCCCGCCACCCACTTCCTCTGACTATTCCCGTCACCCACTCCCTCCGAATCCTCCCGTCACCCACTCCCTATGACTCCTCCTGTCTTCGACTCCTACCATCTCCCACTTCCTCCGACTCTCCCCGCCACCCCACTTCCTCCAACTCCTCCCGCCACCCAGTCCCTCCGACTCCTCCCATCTCCCACTTCCTCCGACTCTCCCTGCCACCCCACTTCCTCCGACTCTCCCCGCCCCCCACTTCATCCAACTCCTCCCGCCACACACTCCCTCCGACTCCTCCCACCACCCAGTCCCTCCGACTCTCCCCGTCACCCACTCCCTCCAACTCCTCCCACCACCCAGTCCCTCCGACTCCTTCCGTCTTTGTCTCCTCCCGCCCACCCACTTCCTCTGTCTCCTCCTGCTACCCACTCCTTCCAACTCTTCCACCACCCAGTCCCTCCGACTCCTCCCGTCTTTGACTCCTCCCGCCACCCACTTCCTCCAACTCCTCCCACCACCCAGTCCCTCTGACTCCTCCCGTCTTTGTCTCCTCCCGCCACCCACTTCCTCTGACTCTCCCGCCACCCACTTCCTCTGAATCCTCCCGCTACCCACTCCCTCCGACTCCTCCCGTCTTTGACGCCTCCAGCCACCCACTTCCTCTGACTCCTCCCGCCACCCAGTCCCTCCGACTCCTCCCGTCTTTGACTCCTCCCGCCACCCCACTTCCTCTGACTCTCCCCGCCACCCACTTCCTCCAACTCCTCCCACCACCCAGTCCCTCCGACTCCTTCCGTCTTTGTCTCCTCCCGCCACCCACTTCCTCTGTCTCCTCCTGCTACCCACTCCTTCCAACTCCTTCCACCACCCAGTCCCTCCGACTCCTCCCGTCTGTCTCCTCCCGCCACCCATTTCCCTCTGACTCCTCCCGCCACCCACTCCCTCCGACTCCTCCCGTCTTTGACTCCTCCCGCCACCCACTTCCTCCAACTCCTCCCACCACCCAGTCCCTCTGACTCCTCCCGTCTTTGTCTCCTCCCGCCACCCACTTCCTCTGACTCCTCCCGCCACCCACTTCCTCTGAATCCTCCCGCTACCCACTCCCTCCGACTCCTCCCGTCTTTGACGCCTCCAGCCACCCACTTCCTCTGACTCCTCCCGCCACCCAGTCCCTCCGACTCCTCCCGTCTTTTGACTCCTCCCGCCACCCACTTCCTCTGACTCTCCCCGCCACCCACTTCCTCCAACTCCTCCCCACCACCCAATCCCTCTGACTCCTCCCGTCTTTGTCTCCTCCCGCCACCCACTTCCTCTGACTCCTCCCGCCACCCACTTCCTCTGAATCCTCCCGCTACCCACTCCCTCCGACTCCTCCCGTCTTTGACGCCTCCAGCCACCCACTTCCTCTGACTCCTCCTGCTACCCACTCCCACCGACTCCTCCCATTACCCACTCCTCCCGTCTTCGATTCCTCCTACACTCTTCACTCTCATGACCCCTCTAACTCCTCCTACTCCTCGGGATAGGTGACGTGCATACCTACATTCATATGTAAGGTGGGGGTTTTATTTATTAGGATACCAGAGATATATTAGTGTACCATATATTAGTACACGACAGATTATATTAGATCTATGAGTGATACATTAGGATACGATTCATTAGTATTCGATAAATATGTTAGTATCATTGGTAACCTTAACCGTAACTTTGTAGATTTCTTTGAAAATTCGCTCATTAAGTCATGCTGGATGGATGGATTTTTTGAGTGATGAATTGAAGAACAGCTGAAACGAAAAACATCGAAATAGAAGAAGTTTGGGGTCAAACACCTTGTCGAACAGCTAAGAAGTGCTGTAGAGAGGGAGGGGGGGCGTAAGAGGAAGTGGAGCTTGTAAAGAAATAGGTAAGGAGCTGTAGAGGAGGAGGAGGAGGGGGGGTGTGTTTAGCGACCGAGAGGCGGTGAAGGAGGGCTGACGGTGGCCGCTACCGAGCGGGGGCGGTGTTTGTTCCTCCCCCTCCTCGGACATCCATCTCGGTCGACTCGAGAACACCCCTGACGGACCCTCCCCGTCCGCCGGGTCGTATCCCTCGAATGGTTTTTGTCCCACTTCCCGTTACCACCCCCCTCACCCTCCGCCTTCCCTCTCCTCTTTAGCGATGCTTACGTACGTGAGGCTCACGTTCAAGATGCTTCTCGTGAGGCTTACTCGTGAGAGGCTTACATGCACGACATGGGCTCAATACACGATAGGAAATTACTGCCCAGCTCGATCGCTCTCCGAATCCCACGTTATGCCATCTTCCATACATCGACCACATCACATGAACCCCCCCCCCCCCCGCCCGCCCCAATTCCACCTACCTGATCCCCCCCCCCCCCTTCCCTTCCAAAATAGCTTGTTCGTGGGTGAGGCACATAGCTTCTTCCAAATAAAGGTTTGACAGGCAAAAATCTAGTGTGTAATTTACAACATTTTGGTTCCATAACATTTAGGGAATTTTCAAGGAAGATTGCTAAGGCCCCAAAATTTTTTTCGTTGAATTCCATTTTGGTTTTGATTTCCCTGAAGTTTTTCCAAAAATCATACACAGGGTGTATCACGAGTCCCCCCCCCCCCCATCGTCCAGATAGTGGTTAACATTTTTTAAACTTAATGATTTTGAATAATGAAATTTTAACACCCCCTCAAAATTTGTTGGTTTACGTTTCAAAGTACGTAGAATCCAAAACTCGAATAAAAATTTGGCCGTCCGTCCGCCGTACGCGGCACTTTTAGCATTGACCGATTTTGATGAAATTTGGTATGTAGGCTCCATTTGGGGTCTAGTTGTGCTCCGAAGATTTTGGTTGAGGTAGGTCACTTCTAAGGGTTCCAAAATCAATTTTGAAATTTTGAAGACGCCCTAACTCAAAAAATTTTGTTATATAGGTATTGTTTTTCCTTCAATTTAAGATTCTATAGAAATGTTAGAATTTTTTGAGATAACCCGGAGCTCTGTAGGGCAGACCGTTCGCTCCCTACGAGAATTTGAAGGTTGGACGTACGATAAATCAGAAACACGAGTGTGAATCGCAAAAGAGGCCTAATCTCTGTTCAAATTATAGCTGATCGAAATGCGATCGATGTTTTCCTTCATGTTGTATGGTTGGTGGCTTTGCAGACGAGTGATCTATATAGAAAAATAATAAACCATTGTGTAATAATTTGCAAGCGTTTTTGGATTCTACGTACGGGGGGTAAAAATCTTCTTTGTTGGTCGATTCCAAAGGTTCATTATTGAAAATAATAAACCAAAATGAAACTGATGTTGTGTTTTTACGATTTACTTGAGCTCAATTGCCGATCAAAACATATTTTCCCAGAAAACGCTTCCATTATAAAATGTAACGCGTAATAAATTGCTCCCTCACACGTTTCGGCGCACGTGGCTTTTTCATCGATGGATCCTAACCGAGTTTCCCCACTGGTTAACTCGATTGCCTTTACCGAGGGTTACCAACCTCGACCGACGTCAGCGCTGTTTTCCCGCTCGCTCCCACGCGTTTTCGTTTTTTAGAAAATAAGCATCCCTCGAAAATACCCTTTGAAAATCTCCAGCGACTCGGTGGTTTCCGAACGAACGGTTTCCATCATTTGTCATTTTTCGAGGGAACGCTAAAATGGATTGAATATTTCAGCTAAATGTCCCGGTATTAGTTTCAAAAGTCCCCGCCAAGTTACGCTTCAAAATGAACGAAAATTAATTTCCGTTTTCCCCCTGAACGGATTGACCGATTTTCATTCTGTAAAGCTTTTCGTGAATATTATCTCCACACTTGGGTTGTTACATTCAACTTTAATTATGAAAAAATCGTCTTCCATGGTGTTCAATTCATTGTCCAAATTTGAACATTTTTTGAAATAATAGGCATCTTTGACCTAATAATTACCATCAGAATACAATTCATTGGATTGAACATCCAATATAGAACGATAAATTTCAATAGACACTCACTAATCATTAGGAGCAGGCTTTTGGCCATGTTGCCAAATCTCTCCCAATTGTTAACCCTAGAGTAGTAGACTTCCCTGACACACAGTTATTAGTAGACTACGTAAAAATGACGTGTGAAACTGAAAAAAATATTTTCAACACAAAATGGTCATATATTTTTCATTCATTCAACAAAAAACGGACATAAACTCATTCTTCTTAGTATTTACCTTTATATGTTGCGTATATAAAATAATGTTTTCTAAAGAGAAGCTATGAATACCTGAATTATATCACATCCAGAACTCGATTTTTACTCTGGATATTATAATATAATATAATATAACATATTATAGTTTAATATAATATATTATATTAAATGTTATATAAATAGCATATTATATTATATTATATGCTATAATATACTACTATATTATAATATATAATATAATATATTATAGCATATTATTATACTCGATAAATAATGTTTTGAAATGAATATAAATATGCTTGAAACATTTTGAAAGAGAAAATGAATGAAATTGAGAAAAAGAGAGATCGCTTGCTATTTTTGAGATGTGGAGAAAGGTGTGCTTCGTTCTCGAATTGCTTCCGAGTCTACCAGGTAGCGGAAGCTTTGTTTTCATTTTTCAAGGACGAAAAAAAAAGTTCTCCAAAATCAAAATTTTCACTCGCGTTTTGCGTTTTAGACCTTTCTGAACAATTTTGGTTCCGAGTCTGTGTGTCTGTGTGTCCGTGTGTCTGTGTGTCTGTCATGAATTCCTTAACGCGCATAACTATACGAAGTTATTGTCCGATTTCAATGAAATTTCAGGGATGTTACAAATTGGAGTTTAGATGGTCCCCTATGAAAATCATCACCCCCGGATTGATAGTAGCCGATGCGCATGCGCGAACGTGAACATTATTGCTTGTACAGCCGTAACAGTGGCGTGTGAGGTGAGGATCTCAAACCCCATTCAAACATCCCTTGATAGGTCAGTCAGCAATGCTCTGGATTCCCACTCAGGAGTCCCAGGTTCGAATCCTAGTCAAGCTAAAAATTTTTTGATCCAATCACTACCGCACTTACATTTTTCGTCCGAATTTGATGAAATTTTCTAGGATTGCCCAGATTAGCGTGTAGATGGTCCCCTATGAGGGTAGTGAAAGGTACTTAGAGATTGGTGTTTTCAGATTAACTACTATGCATCGGATCATCTATATAATCGGGTTATGGATACGAGGAAGCTATGTGCCACACCCACTTGGCAGACGTTTTTTCTTTTTTTTTGAAATGTTATAGAAAAACGCTGCAAATTATTTCACCAAGGTTTATTTTTTTCCTGTATAGATCACCCTTCTATTGGGAGGGATCTCCCATGCCAACCACAGGTACCTACTATCTACTAGGGCATTTTTGAAAATTTCAACCCCAACTACCAACCAAAAGAAAACGTACGGCGGACGGACGGCCAAATTTTTATTAGATTTTTGGATTCTACGTACCTTGAAACGTAAACAATCAAATTTCGAGGGGGTGTTAGACAATTTTTTTTCTTGGTCGATTCCAAAGGTTCATTATTGAAATTAATAAACCAAATTCGAAAAACATTTTGGTAAAAAATGCGGAAAAAACATACTTTTCTCACTGGGTCTAGTTGTGCCCCGAAGATTTTGGTTGATGTAGGTCACTTGTAAGGTTCGAAATTTTGAAAACGCCATAACTCAAAAAATTTTGATATAAAGGTATTATTTTTCTATCAATTTTAGATAGTATTGAATTTTAGAATTTTTTGAGACCACGTAAAGCCCTGTAGGACAAACCGTTCGCTCCCTACGAGGATTTAAGGGATGGCCTTACGATAAATCAGAAACACGAGTGTGAATTGCAAAAGAGGCCTAATCTTCGTTCAAATTTTAGCTGACCGAAATGCGATCGAAGTTTCTCTTCATTTGGTTGGTCATAACAATGGCAAGGCCCGTGTTCTTTGCAGACGAGTGATCTATATAGAAAAATAATAACCATTGTGTAATATTTGCAGTGTTTTGGTCTCTCACTACCTGCAATGAAACAGAATCATTCTGATGAATTAAGGGCGTCTCAGCCGGTCGCCGTTCGTCAGTCGCCGGGTCAGTATTTCACGAAACTGAAGGCGCAAAAACTTAAAACATTGTACAAAAATTTGAAATTTTAAAGGATTTTAGAAATTT
>CM019170.2:34122092-34225940 GCA_009739505.2 Apolygus lucorum | reverse complement strand
GGGGAACGCTAAAATGGATTGAATATTTCAGCTAAATGTCCCGGTATTAGTTTCAAAAGTCCCCACCAAGTTACGCTTCAAAAACGAACGAAAATTAATTTCCGTTTTCCCCCTGAACGGATTGACCGATTTCATTCTGTAAAGCTTTTCGTGAATATTATCTCCACACTTGTTGTTGCAATTCAATTCTAATTATGAAAAAATCGTCTTCCAAGGTGTTCAAATTCATTGTCCAAATTTGAACATTTTTTGAAATAATAGGCATCTTTGACCTAAGAATTACCATCAGAATACAATTCATTGGATTGAACAGCCAATATAGAACGAGAAATTTCAATAGACACTCACTAATCATTAGGAGCAGGCTTTTGGCCATGTTGCCAAATCTCTCCCAATTGTTAACCCTAGAGTAGTAGACTTCCCTGACACACAGTTATTAGTAAACTACGTAAAAATGACGTGTGAAACTGAAAAAAATATTTTTAACACAAAATGGTCATATATTTTTCATTCATTCAACAAAAAACGAACATAAACTCATTCTTCTTAGTATTCACCTTCATATGTTGCGTAGAAAAAATAATGTATTCTAAAGAGAAGCTATGAATACCAGAATTATATCACATAAATGTTCTTATATCACATCCAAAACTCGATTTTTACTCTGGATAATATAATATAATATAATGTAGTATAATATTATTATACTCGATAAATAAATGTTTTGAAATGAATATGTTATGTGCTTGAAATATTTTGGAAGAGAAAATGAATGAAAATTTGAGGAAAAAGAGAAATCTCTTGCTATTTTGAGATGTGGAGGAAAGGTGTGCTTCATTCTCGAATTTTCATAATATAAATGTTATAGAAAAACGCGGCAAATTATTTCACAAAGGTTTATTATTTTCCTGTATAGATCTTCCTTTTCCTTCTGTTGGGAGGGATCTCCCATGCCAACCACAGGTACCTACTACCTACTAGGGCATTTTTGAAAATTTCAATCCCAACTACCAACCAAAAGGAAACGTACGGCGGACGGCGGACGGACGGCCAAATTTTTATTCGATTTTTGGATTCTACGTACTTTGAAACGTAAACCATCAAATTTTGAGGGGTGTTAAAAAATTTTTTTCTTGGTCGATTCCAAAGGTTCAATATTGAAAATAATAAACCAAAATCGAATAAACATTTGGCCGTCCGTCCGCCATACTTTCCTCACTTAGCATGGACCGATTTTGATGAAATTTGGAATGTTGGCTCCATTTGGGGTCTAGTTGTGCCCTGAAGATTTGGTTGATGCAGGTCACTTGTAAGGTTTGAAATTTTGAAAACGCCCTAACTCAAAAAATGTTGATATAAAGGTATTATTTTTCTATCAATTTAAGATAGTATTGAATTTTAGAATTTTTTGAGACCACGCGGAGCCCTGTAGGACAAACTGTTCAGACAAAAACTGTTTATTGTTATTTTTAATCTAAGGTAGACCTCATTCTGAGAATTTTGGTACCAACCGCGACCTTCTAGCGTGTGTAAATCTTTTGCGTGTGTAAAGTTTGACCGTTTATGACGTCACAGTGGGTTGGGGGGTCCCACCCAGGCGAGAGGGGCCCGTGACATCATAAACAGTTGAAACTTTGAAAAATCATAGAAACAGATCTACTCACGCTAGAAGGTCGCGGTTGGTGCCAAAATTCTCAGGATGTAGTCTACTTTTGATTAAAAATCTAAAAAAGATCAAGGCGCACACCCCATTGCAAAGTCAGCTTTGTTGTGAGTGGTCAATGTGTGCCCTGCAGGTCAAAGTGATGTACTTGGTGAAGTGGTGTTGGTTGTTGTATAGTGACATCATAGACTATTGTTCAGGATAGAGATGTCCAAGGAAAAACTCTTCTGGTTGAAAACTATTTTGATTTTATTTCATAAGACATCTCCACATTGGACATTCAGAACTAGGTTGTCTAAGAAAAAACTCAAACTTGATTTTCAGTACTATTTTATTTTTACAAAAACATTTAAAAGTACGCGATGTCAATGAGAAATTTTCTCTAGGTACTTCTACACCTTGAATCCGAACAATAATGTTTTCATCGGATTAATTTTGAAGCGCCATGTCATTTGCATCACTCCTTGGTTACGCGACGCAGTCGTTGATAGTTTCTAATTTGAAGCCAACGAACGAAGGTAGGCAACTTCAAACAACTATCGATATGTTCAAGATTGATAATTCATTACTTTGCCTCCTTCAAATGTCAGCCATCTTGGACCACTTCCCTCAATGAGTTCAAAACCTAGTTAACCGTGTTTCAGCTTTTTCTACGTTCTACTCCTTTTTGCCAATATTCATCAAATTAAAATGCTCAACTCATTTTGGTTTATTATTTTCAATAATAAGCCTTTGGAATCGAGCAAGAAAAAAAATTTTTTAACCCCCCCTCAAAATTTGATGTTTTACGTTTCAAGGTACGTAGAATACGAAAATCGAATAAAAAAATTTCCGTCCGTCCGCCGTACGCCGTCCGCCGTACGCCGTCCGCCGTCCGCCGTACGCGGCACTTTTCTTAGCAACACTGGACCGATTTGGTTCAAATTTGGTATATGGGCTCCATTTGGGGTCTAGTTGTGCCGCGAAGCTTTTGGTTGATGTAGGTCACTTCTAAGGGGTGAAAATTAAGGGTTGAAATTTTCAAGAGTGCCCTAGCTCGAAAACTCTCGAAATAAAGGTATCGTTTTTTCACCAATTTTAAATAGTACAGTATTTTTAAAAATTTTTGAGACCACCCGGAGCTCTGTAGGACAAACCGTTCGGTCCTTACGAGTATTTGAAGGTTTTCCATCGATAAAACAGAATCATGAGTGTGAATCAAAAGAGGTCTAATCTCCATTCAAATTTTATCGGACTAAAATGCGATCGCTGTTCATTTCTTCGATTTGTATACAGTTTTGCCTTCTGCGTAACCAGTAATCAAATTTCCATATCAAGCTTCTATTTTTCGAATCGAGTGTGAAGCGTTTAGTTCTTTCTAATAAACTTGATTGTGAAGGTGTGAAGCCATTATAGTGTGGTAGGTAGTACCTACCAATAGTTGGTAGGTAAAAAAAAATTGGTAGGTAAAACAATGTTTGTAGATAAAAAACGCTGCAAATCATTGCTCACTGATCACATCACTGATCAGCTGAGTGAGCTCCAAAGCCATTTTCAATCCTATTGAATGGAGGTGCTCTTCCAGGCGTCTCCAGCATTCGAGGATATCTTCTTCAATCCTCACATCACTGATCAGCTGAGTGAGCTCCAAAGCCATTTTCAATCCTATTGAATGGAAGTGCTCTTCCAGGCGTCTCCAGCATTCGAGGAGATCTTCTTCACTCTTCAGATCACTGATCAGCTGAGTGAGCTCTGAAGCCATTTTCAATCCTATTGAACGCAGGAGCTGAAATTTGAGAGGGAAGGTCAAGGGAGAATACAGATGGTGGTAGGTGCTATTGATGGAGAACCAGTGATCTATACAGAAGGATGATCTATACACAAAATAATAAACCTTTGAGCAATGATTTGCAGCGTTTTTGATAACATGTCTATCCCTGTGTTTTTATTGAAGAGATAAATAATATGAAATAAAAAATAATAATAATAGATAATGATATGAATATTTTGGTATAAAAACTATTTGTATAATTACTACGGTCTTTCACCGACGTACTGTTTCAAGTGACATTAGTTCCCACAACTATCTACAAACAGTTGTATAATAATTTGCGGCATTTTCTGGTTCAGAACACCCCTTGAAACTTGGAAAATTGGATTCTCAGAACAGACCCCTAAACTGCCGTAAATATTCCCAAAGGAATGAGAAAAAGATAGGCCGAGGGGCGTCTGAAAAGGCCCGTTCGGCGCTTGATTATGCAGAAAGTATCTCTCCGTTCCGGAATGGAACCGATTACCGTTCTTTGTAACTGTTACGACGGTTCTTTTGTAACTGTTATGGCTTCGAGCCCGGCAGTTTCGAGGGTCGGAAACGAGCACTCGGGTCGCCAGTCTCCACTGTCATTTGGGTTACTTCCTTACAATCCACTTGGAAGAAACTGCTCGGCTTTCACTTCCACTGTTTTCACTTTGAGTTTTCAACATTTTTCATTCATTTGTTCGTTTGGTTTTACTTTATTTGTTTATTGTTTTCCTTTCACCCACGAAAAACGGCTATATGATTTGAGAAACTACGATATTCCCACATATTTTTCAATTCAAGCTTAGCTGAATTTGAGTTTTAGCAATATCCCTTAGTTTATCAAAATCTGGGTGTTTGCACTAGAAAAATTGGTAAATTTTGAAAAAAAACTACAAATTATTATACAATAGTTTAATATTTTACTGTATAGATTGCTCATCTGCATATAAGCCAGATTTTCCATTAATCCTATTGAGTGCTATTTTTTTAATTCCATCCATAACTGAAATAAAAAACATGTTGTCATGACGACTCCGGGGTTTAGCCCCAGATCATGGAAATTTCTACTTCATCCTACTTCTTCTTCTCTCTAGTTGCTGGCTCTGGAGGCAGCCTTGGGCATGGACCTAGTAGTAGGCATGGATAAGTGCTCCATGGCCTCGGGTTCCACCATGGATGTTTGACATGATAACTGCATGTCAGTGTAGAATTATTTTACACTTGTAAAGATCCATCCTCCCATGAATCGTGGGTGCGTTATGAGGAAAAAACTTACTGCTTGGGGAGAACACTTTTTGAAGGGAGTTTTTCCAACTTTGGGGTAAAAATCAAGCTTACAGAGGAAGAAATTTTGCCGGGGCTAGACCCGGGGTCTTATGGACGCCACACCCCTGTGAATGATATACACTCCTGCTCAAAATTAAAGCACCACCATCCATTTTTTCGTTTGTCTCTTTCCTTCTTCCCTTATAAATTTTGTATCCTGGACTGGCCACCAAGGAGCTCAGACCTGAATCCGATAGAGCATGTTTGAGACATGCTGAAAAGAAGATTCGAGCCAGAGATCCACCATCAGACAATCTTCCGCAGCTGGAAACAGCAGCGAAAGAGGAGTGGGACGCTATCCCCCAGGAGGATATCCAAAACTTGATTAGAGGCATCGGTCGGAGGCTCCAAGCCCTCATCCGAGCCAGAGGAGGTAATACCAAGTAATGAAAAGCTAAACTGGCATAATTCAAACCTTTTGGTTTATTATTTTCAATAATAAGCCTTTGGAATCGAGCAAGAAAAAAAAATGTTTAACCCCCCCTCAAAATTTGATGTTTTACGTTTCAAGGTACGTAGAATACGAAAATCGAATAAAAACGCTGCAAATCATTGCTCAAAGGTTTATTATTTTGTGTATAGATCATCCTTCTGTATAGATCACTGGTTCTCCATCAATAGCACCTACCACCATCTGTATTCTCCCTTGACCTTCCCTCTCAAATTTCAGCTCCTGCGTTCAATAGGATTGAAAATGGCTTCGGAGCTCACTCAGCTGATCAGTGATCTGAAGAGTGAAGAAGATCTCCTCGAATGCTGGAGACGCCTGGAAGAGCACTTCCATTCAATAGGATTGAAAATGGCTTTGGAGCTCACTCAGCTGATCAGTGATGTGAGGATTGAAGAAGATATCCTCGAATGCTGGAGACGCCTGGAAGAGCACCTCCATTCAATAGGATTGAAAATGGCTTTGGAGCTCACTCAGCTGATCAGTTATCTGATCAGTGAGCAATGATTTGCAGCGTTTTTTACCTACAAACATTGTTTTACCTACCAACTTTTTTTTACCTACCAACTATTGGTAGGTACTACCTACCACACTATAATGGCTTCACACCTTCACAATCAAGTTTATTAGAAAGAACTAAACGCTTCACACTCGATTCGAAAAATAGAAAGCTTGATATGGAAATTTGATTACTGGTTACGCAGAAGGCAAAACTGTATACAAATCGAAGAAATGAACAGCGATCGCATTTTAGTCCGATAAAATTTGAATGGAGATTAGACCTCTTTTGATTCACACTCATGATTCTGTTTTATCGATGGAAAACCTTCAAATACTCGTAAGGACCGAACGGTTTTGTCCTACAGAGCTCCGGGTGGTCTCAAAAATTTTAAAAAATACTGTACTATTTAAAATTGGTGAAAAAACGATACCTTTATTTCGAGAGTTTTCGAGCTAGGGCACTCTTGAAAATTTCAACCCTTAATTTTCACCCCTTAGAAGTGACCTACATCAACCAAAAGCTTCGCGGCACAACTAGACCCCAAATGGAGCCCATATACCAAATTTGAACCAAATCGGTCCAGTGTTGCTAAGAAAAGTGCCGCGTACGGCGGACGGCGGACGGCGGACGGACGGAAATTTTTTTATTCGATTTTCGTATTCTACGTACCTTGAAACGTAAAACATCAAATTTTGAGGGGGGGTTAAAAAATTTTTTTTCTTGCTCGATTCCAAAGGCTTATTATTGAAAATAATAAACCAAAAATTTCCGTCCGTCCGCCGTACGCCGTACGCGGCACTTTTCTTAGCAACACTGGACCGATTTGGTTCAAATTCGGTATATGGGCTTCATTTGGGGTCTAGTTGTGCCGCGAAGCTTTTGGTTGATGTCGGTCACTTCTAAGGGGTGAAAATTAAGGGTTGAAATTTTCAAGAGTGCCCTAGCTCGAAAACTCTCGAAATAAAGGTATCGTTTTTTCACCAATTTTAAATAGTATTGAATTTTAAAAAATTTTTGAGACCACCCGGAGCTCTGTAGGACAAACCGTTCGGTCCCTACGAGTACTTGAAGGTTTTCCTTCGATAAAACAGAATCATGAGTGTGAATCGCAAAAGAGGTCTAATCTCCATTCAAATTTTATCGGACTAAAATGCGATCGCTGTTCATTTCTTCGATTTGTATACAGTTTTGCCTTCTGCGTAACCAGTAATCAAATTTCCATATGAAGCTTTCTATTTTTCCAATCGAGTGTGAAGCGTTTAGTTCTTTCTAATAAACTTGATTGTGAAGGTGTGAAGCCAGTATGGTGTGGTAGGTAGTACCTAGCTGGTAGGTAAAAAAAAGTTGGTAGGTAAAAAAAATGTTGGTGGGTAAAAAACGCTGCAAATCATTGCTCAAAGGTTTCTTCACTCTTCAGATCACTGATCAGCTGAGTGAGCTCGGAAGCCATTTTAATCCTATTGAATAGAAGTGCTCTTACAGGCGTCTCCAGCATTCGAGGAAATCTTCTTCACTCCTCAGATCACTGATCAGCTGAGTGAGCTCCAAAGCCATTTTCAATCCTATTGAATGGAAATGCTCTTCCAGGCGTCTCCAGCATTCGAGGAGATCTTCTTCACTCTTCAGATCACTGATCAGCTGAGTGAGCTCCGAAGCCATTTTTAATCCTATTGAATAGAAGTGCTCTTCCAGGCGTCTCCAGCATTCGAGGAAATCTTCTAAACTCCTCAGATCACTGATCAGCTGAGTGAGCTCCATAGCCATTTTCAATCCTATTGAATGGAAGTGCTCTTCCAGGCGTCTCCAGCATTCGAGGAGATCTTCTTCACTCCTCAGATCACTGATCAGCTGAGTGAGCTCGAAAGCCATTTTCAATCCTATTGAATGGAAGTACTCTTCCAGGCGTCTTCAGCATTCGAGGAGATCTTCTTCACTCTTCAGATCACTGATCAGCTGAGTGAGCTCTGAAGCCATTTTCAATCCTATTCAACGCAGGAAGCTGAAATTTGAGAGGGAAGGTCAACGGAGAATACAGATGGTGGTAGGTGCTATTGATGGAGAGCCAGTGATCTATACAGAAGGGTGATCTATACAGAAAATAATAAACCATTGAGCAATGATTTGCAGCGTTTTTTTTCACATTTTCAATTCTTATGAATTTACCCCAAGAAGTCCATTTTTCTTTAATTTATTAAAAACATCTTTTATTCTCGAATTTTTGCATTTTTTGGATAACTCTTTCCTTCTGTGTTTGCAAAAAATGTGTGAAAATGGATGAAAACTTGATAAAGGGAAAAAGAAGGGGACAAACAAAGAAATAGATGTTGGTGCTCTAATTTTGAGCAGGAATATATTTTTGGAAAATCACCACTATCAACAATTGTAGTCACATGGATGGAAACACATCATAATAACAACCTAGGGTAAATCACTTTTCAACTCAAAATCAAGTTTTAGGTGAGCGAGTGAGAAGTTCAAGAAAACGAGGAATGCCAAAATCATCCTACTGTTATACCCTAATATGGTAAACGAAACCGACTTGTGCCTTCCGCGGTAATAGTAATCGGACGTACCCAAAAGCCCGGAGGCTGTGGGAAGCGTGGAAATCCAATCCGACCTTCATTTCCCGCTCGTGTGTCGCCCCAAACCCCGTCCTTTCCGTATAAATTTGGTGGCCAACTGGTAAACCATTTCCTCTTCAAACGACGTCGAGCAACCCCCCCCCCCCAACGGACAAACCACCTACATTCCTACAACATGATGATATTCTGTGGAGACAGTTTATAGTGGTAACGATTGCAGCAGGCGGATCGATTCAGCTGACCAAATCCTGATATTCCCTCCTCAGGATAGGAAATGGTTAGTGATGCTAATTGGCTAATGAACTAAACGAGTTTTGACGGTGAGCATCTCTATTGAAATAGAAATGCCACCAACGAAACAAGTGTTTGTTTGGGCTGCAATCTTCTAGGTTGAAACTGTTCAGTTTACACCGACCTTTGGTTCTTCTGAATAGATTGCGTGATTGGCGGCATTGCTAGCGGAATTTGTTTGTATTCATTCAAACCAATCGTTGATATGGGACGATGTTTCCCTTGCAGGTGATGACCTTCCTGACATGTAGTTAGACAGATTCAACTCAAAATAAAGTTTGAGGGGTTTTAGGCCACATTTGTAACTCTTTTTCTTGCCTATTCCTCCTGACTTTGACGACACCACGACTAGCACAATAGCAAGTGGAATAATGGCCTTCCAGGCTTAGCAATGATAAAAATGATGGTATAATTTTACCTTTAATAGTTGGGCGCCAGATACTTTTTATTAGGAATATGAAGAAAAGTAACAAAGATCCAATTTACACAAACTAGCATAAATATGTATTTTGTGTATACACTAAATCGAACATACAACTACCTAACAGGCTGCGGTACTGCTCAAAAAAATCAAAAGATACAACAATTAATTTACAACCAATTGCAAGGAATTTACGTTTTCTCAAAAAGATTAATATTTAATAAAAATACATTTTCTGAGTTCTTACAATTTTTATGGGATAGGTAGTTATATAAACCCCTGAGATCATTTATTCAACTTAAACTTAAACTTGACCATCTTCGACTGAGTTAGTTCAAAACTCGAAAGAACCCAGTTATGGTTACCCTTCCCTCCAAAGGACGGTAGATGAAGTCACTTTTACTTCTGAGTCTACATATGTAACGAAAGCATTGTTTCACTTTTCAAGGTTGAAAAAAAAAAAAAAAAAAAAAGTTCTCCGAAATCAAAATTTCAATTCGAGTTTACGTTTTAGGACGTTCCGAACAATTTTGGTTCCGTGTCTGGCTGTCTGTGTGTCCGTGCGCCAGTCATGAAATCCTTGTAACGCGCAAAGCTATACGAAGTTATTGTCTGATTTCGATGAAATTCTCAAAAATTATGCCAATTGGTGGGTAGATCGTCCCCTATGAAGATCATTGCCCCCAGAATGATAGTAGCTACTGAGCATGCGCCAACGTGTATTTGTTTGAACAGCCATAACTTCTGCGTATCCCATTTGATTTTGATGAAATTTTCAGGGATTTGTTACACCAATTTCAGGCGGCCAGGTAGCCCAGTGGAGATGGGTTCTAGAGTCCGATATTTGAAAGTCAAAATCAAAAGGGCGCCACTCCTCTTTTGTTTCTGGAGTATAAGAGGAGGAACCCCAAACCAGAGACTTACCTATCAGTCAATAGATAGGAGGGAAAAGGAAAGAACAGAAAAGAAAGAAATAAGGAAGTCGATCAAGGGTTTTATTGAGGATATCTCAGGCAAAGGACTTATTCTTAGGGGTGGGAGGAGCCTCTTTGGTGGTCCCTACCTACCTACTCGAGCCACTTAACCTAAGGGGGACGTACGACTAAAGCTATAGCTAAGGGGGAACTTAAACTAGGGGGGCACTTATATTTAAGTGTGGCGTTGAGAGAGGAAAGGCGGAATTCGGCATACAGGCTCTCCCAGGCAAGGTGTAAGAAGAAAACTCCAGGCAGACAACCGGGACAAAGACCCCTATGAAGAAAAAATAACACCTATGTAAATAGGTACTTACTTAAAGAGAAAAGAAGAAAGTGACTCGACAATCTTGGGAAGCTAAAATGAAACTGTATGCTTACCATGCATGGGGTCTTGATATACAAAAATAATCCTCCAGATAATCCTTCAGAGCACCACAAGGTCAACAAGGTTTACAAGAGATGGTTCTTCACACCTGATAGAATAGGTACATAATCATGTCAGCCAAAAGAAAGAAGGAAGTAGAAAAGAAAAGGTATTTAGGCACCTACAACAACAATCATACCTCCTGGGTATGTACATAGGTATGTGCTTCATTAGTATGCATGAAAGTTACCTGAAGAGGTGGCTACGCAGGGCACAATTTCAGTACAAATTGCCAAGGGACTGATCCTACAAGGAGAAATTCCTCGAACTAAAATGAATAATCCTGCTTTGCAGAGAGTAAGTGGAATCAGGGCTCATAAGTGACTGATGTCTTGTACGAAATATCGAGGCTTGACGAGGTCGGACGAGGAGAGGAGAGGAAAGGCGAGGGGAGAAGGGAAGCGATAAAATGGGGAATGCGTTGGCCCGTTAATCCGCTTAACTCCTTATCGCCACTGCAGTTTTGCTCTCCCATCGGCCTGCAGGAGCGAGCTTGCTTGTTGTTCACAACAGATTATTTATATTGGAGTGTAGATGATCCCCTATGGAAATCATGGTTACCAAAGTGACAGTAGCTTCTGTGCATGCTCAAACGTAAAATCCTTGTAACTGCTTTAATGGTAATATATCCTTGTAAATTAGGTGGCGTCCGCCCACACCTCCTCCATACAAGAGAATTGATTGCACAAGAGTCATCATCAGTCGTCTCTTGCATGGTTTGGGACCATTTATGTTTCTCATAAGGTGACATAGGGCAGCTGTTTTTTGTGCTGCCCTATCTGCAGGTCTTCTTATGTGTTCTCCAAATGTGATTTTGGTGTCCAACATGACTCCTAAGTATCTGGCTGCCGGTTTGGTCATTATTTTGGTATTTTCAATCCTTATTGGGTTAACGGTAGGTATACGCTTGTGCGTGAAGATGACCACTTCCGTCTTTGTTGTAGCTAGTGTCAGGCTATGATTCTTCATCCTTATTAGTCTTGACATGATCTGCTCCAGCTTGACTTGGGCTGAATCCATTGTTCTTGCCAGCACTACTGCAGCTATGTCATCAGCACATCCTACCAGGAAACAGTCCCCAGGCATTTCCAAAAAGAATGCCATCGTAGGATGCGTTCCACAATTGAGGACCCAGAACTGATCCCTGAGCAGCTTCTGATGAGATCTTTTTCCTTCGTAGTCGTATCATACCTCAGTGTTCTGTTCTCAAGGTTCCATTACTGATAGTAGATAAGATGGGACCCTAAAGTAGTGTTCAAGGCTTCCAGCATATCTGACCATTTTTCCGATTTGAAAGCATTCTTAACGTCGAGGGTCACCAGTCGTGCAATGTGTCTTATTTATCTTCTGCCTTCCTATGTTCTTTTTACTGCTGTCATCACATCTGTTGATGCATATGCGGCAGAACGTCCCTTTCGGAAATCATACTGTCTATCTGATAGATCCCCTGTCTGCTCTATTGTAGGCATCAAACGAAGCAGCAGCAGTGTCTTAAACCCCTTTCCAACTGTGTCTAGGATGATGGCAGTTTCTTAAACCCCTTTCCAACTGTCTCCAGGATGATGGCAAATTCGGTTCCCCCTTTCCTTTGAACGACTGTGGTTACCTGGAGAAGAAGTGCACCTAGAGAAGCGGAAATGCCAGAGGAACGACATTTAGGCTAATCCGCTATTTTTCCAAGTCCTGCTAATTGTCCATTTCAAAAGTGAAAACATTGATAGTCTTGGAAACATGGTTGTCTACTCAATATTTTTTCCCGTTGCAATACTACTAATAATCTCCAAGAAAAAAAAAACACAATTTCGCCACTTCTAGTGGAATCACCCTTCGTGTTGAATACTAATTTCCCGTGTTTTATCGTTGATTAGTATATTCCATCGAATACACATTAGTTATTTTGAGCTACATAGATCGGAAAAACTCAAAGATTCTGGCTTTAAATATACTCACAACCAACCACCCCTTTTCACTCACTCTCACTTCGGAGAACCCCGTTTGAAAAGCGGTGCAAACTTGGAATGAAATCTCTAATTGAAGAACGGCGTTCATTAAAACTTTTCCCGAGTTCAATTAACACTTTCGCCGCGCAGGAAGATTTTTTTTTCCACGTCCGTTATCTTGTTTTGACGGGCGAAAAACCGGAAAATTCAGTCGGAGAGGGTGTGAATGGCGTGAACTCGGGAAGGAACGATTCTTTGAATGGGCTCTTCTCTGAATCAGGTCTTTTAACGAGGACAGTTCACTGATTTCTATAGTTGCTTCAACTTCCTAACTGGTTATCGGGGAGGATTTTATTCGATGTTTCGACGTTCTCTCCAAAGTGGCTTTTATTACGAGTTTTGAAATATTCATTTGGGAATTTTTTTTATTTAGAGCGACTTTGTTGGTGTATAAACCGGTATTGACATTTTATGTCTTTACTTTGGCACACAATATGTTTTTTATGTTTATTTTTTTATGTTAATATGTTTTATATGTGTCACATAAAAACGAAAAAACGGCACAAAAAAGCGCCATAAAATTGTTCAATAAAAACGCTGCAAATTATTACACAATGGTTTATTATTTTTTATTTTTCTAAATAGATCACTCGTCAGCAAAGCCACCAACCATACAACATGAAGAAAAACATCGATCGCATTTCGGTCAGCTAACATTTGAACGGAGATTAGGCCTCTTTTGCGATTCACACTCGTGTTTCTGATTTATCGTACGTCCAACTCTTAAATTCTCATTGTGAGCGAACGGTTTGTCCTACAGAGCTCCGGGTGGTCTCAAAAAATTCTAAAAATTCTATAGAATCGTAAATTGAAGGAAAAACAATACCTTTATATCAACATATTTTGAGTTAGGGCGTTTTCAAAATTTCAAAATTGATTTAGGAACCCTCAGAAGTGACTACATCAACCAAAATCTTCGGAGAACAACTAGACCCCAAATGGAGCCTACATACCAAATTTCATCAAAATCGGTCAATGCTAAGTGGCAAAAGTGCCGCGTACGGCGGACGGACGGCCAAATTTTTATTCGATTTTTGGATTCTACGTACCTTGAAACGTAATCCATCAAATTTTGAGGAGGTGTTAAAATTTTTTTTTCTTGGTCGATTCCAAAGGTTCATTATTGAAAATAATTAACCAATAGCGTTATAGTTAGTTTTGACATTTTATTGAAATATTTTGTCTTTACTTTGGCATATAAACGATTTTGTGAAGCTTTTTGGTGACGTTTCTTCGTTTATGTGTCAAAGGAAAGACATGAAATGTTAAATTAGTCACAAAACCGGTCACAAAACATATTTCTTAGTAATGCACGCTTTCCAGGGGACGTCCCATTGGATAAGCATTAGGTCAATTTAAACCAGTTGGTGAGCGATAAACCTTTTTCACTCGTTGTAATTTATTTATTACTTTAGGCAAGAAGTAGTGCCTCCCCTCACCCTTATCCATCATAAAATTTTTAGCGTCACGGGAGCCTCAAATCTGAAGAGTCTTATAAAATCCATGATCTACGGTACCCAACATGCGAATTCGCGTTCCGAAACCGAAATATTGAAAAATCGGATATTTTGTGAATATTATCCCCCCACTCACCCCCTCCCCATGAAAATTTTGATACTCTGGTGAAATCATGTACAACTTCGAAGTTATTTGAGTCAAACAAAAAAAAGAAACACGCAAATCGGTTGGAAATTGAGGCCTGGGCAGAGCTTACAAGATTATGCCAGCAAACGCACGTTTTTGAAGCTTTAACCCCCCCTTTCCCCCCATTAAAAGGCAAATTTCAAAATTCCGGCGACGTAGTGCACAACTAGATAGTTTTTCGCGTCGAACAAAAAAAGAACCAGGAAAATCGGTTCAGAACTAAGGCCTGTGCAGACGTTACAAGATTTTGTCACACACACACACAGACATACACCTATGGTTTTTTTTCGTGGATTTGGATTCAGAATGATCTAAAACGGATTACTGTGTGGTTATTTTGCTTCCGAGTCTACTAAGGTAGCGGAAGCTTTGTTTTCACTTTTCAAGGATGAAACAAAAAGTTCTCCAAAATCAAAATTTTCACTCGCGTTTTGCGTTTTAGACTTTTCTGGACAATTTTGGCTCCGTGTCTATCTGTCTGTGTGTATATCATGAAGTCCTTGTAACGGGCATAACTATACGAAGTTATTGTCCGATTTCTATGAAATTCTCAGGGATTGTGCGGGTTGGTGTGTAGACGGTCCCCTATGAAAATCATCATCCCCGGACTGATAGAAGCGACTGCGCATGCGCAAATGTGAATTCTTAGTAACGACCATAACTTCTACATTTTCCATCCGATTTCAATGAAATTTCCAGAGACGTTACAGATTTGATCCAATTTTGATCAATGCTGAGGAACGTGATGGGTATCAGTGTAAACTGGGATTGACGGTCTTCCAGAAATGAAACATTTTAACCAATCACTCCTTCGTCATTTCATAATTTAATAATAATAAAATATATTTTCACCTTTTTCGTGTTATGCTTCTGCCAAACAATAACTAAACTATATTCCACATTCTACCCTAATTTACAACTCCGAACTGATAATTGAATTTAAAATTGAGAAAATTTATTGAATGAATATTTTCAATGACGTATACAGTGGTTACGGTGACGAGAAAGCTATGTGCTACACCCACTTGGCAGACGTTTTTTCGATGTTTTGAGTTTTAATTTTAACATTTTTTATAATATTTAAAATGCAGATAGTAGTATATTAAAACTGTTGCATGAATTAAGTATTTTTTAGAGAAAATTGGCTACTTTCCGTTTCAGAGCATTGATATATTTTCTAATGGTATCGTTCTACACAACAAACTGTGGTTCTTCAATCTCCTTCACTCCCTTCTCTCCACAGAACGACCTCGCCAAGTCGAGAAAGTCTAAGAAATCCGATCTTCTCTCCCAACCCTTATCAGATCTTCATCTCTCACCACCACTTCCTGGTCCCGTCGCGACCACAAATCCCGCGTGTGACATTTTCCCTTTCATTCTGTTTTCGTGTCTTTTTTTGCCACTCGCAAGGAGGTCAGGCCGGACAAAAGGAGTAAAAGTGATGAAACGTGACGATTGATCATTCGTCTCTGCGGTAAAAAAATAACTCGAAAGACTGGGGAGAGGGATAAAGATAAATGGATGACCGGTTCCGCGCGATTCCCTTTGCGGCATTTTTGCTTTGAAAGCATTTTGACTGTATTGATGGTTCCGAGCCTGTCACAGCCCACAGCCGCAGAAACGAATCGATCCCGCGACCGAAGGTAGTATTTACGACTCGTACGAACGTACAATAATTTTCGTATCGTAGGTGCTTGATTTATAGTCTGCAGCATAGTTGGAAATTCCGTAAGTAATGCCTCAAAAGGCAAGTGATACATGAGGACGGCCCCGTGGGTGCTCTGGTAATATATAAATCTTTGGTAATGTAAGCTGAATTTTTTGCATTGCACTCAGGTGTCCTAACTAGATTTTATGTTCTGTTCCAGGTAAGAGGAGGCTGTTGGACCTATGAAGAGTTGCATACCTAAATACATACCTGGTAACAAAACTATTTGAAAAAAAGCTGCAAATCATTGCTCAAAGGTTTATTATTTTCTGTATAGATCACCCTTCTGTATAGATCACTGGTTCTCCATCAATAGCACCTACCACCATCTGTATTCTCCCTTGACCTTCCCTCTCAAATTTCAGTTTCCTGCGTTCAATAGGATTGAAAATGGCTTCGGAGCTCACTCAGCTGATCAGTGATCTGAGGAGTGAAGAAGATCTCCTCGAATGCTGGAGACGCCTGGAAGAGCACTTCCATTCAATAGGATTGAAAATGGCTTTGGAGCTCACTCAGCTGAACAGTGATCTGAGGTGTGAAGAAGATCTCCTCGAATACTGGAGACGCCAGGAAGAGCACTTCCGTTCAATAGGATTGAAAATGGCTTCGGAGCTCACTCAGCTGATCAGTGATCTGAAGAGTGAAGAAGCCTTTGAGCAATGATTTGCAGCGTTTTTTACCCACCAACATTTTTTTTACCTACCACCATTTTTTTACCTACCAGCTAGGTACTACCTACCACACCATACTGGCTTCACACCTTCACAATCAAGTTTATTATTTTATTTTTTTTAGTTCGATAAAATTTGAATGCAGATTAGACCTCTTTTGCGATTCACACTCATGATTCTGTTTTATCGAAGGAAAACCTTCAAGTACTCGTAGGGACCGAACGGTTTGTCCTACAGAGCTCCGGGTGGTCTCAAAAATTGTTAAAAATGCAATACTATTTAAAATTGGTGAAAAAACGATACCTTTATTTCGAGAGTTTTCGAGCTAGGGCACTCTTGAAAATTTCAACCCTTAATTTTCACCCCTTAGAAGTGACCTACATCAACCAAAAGCTTCGCGGCACAACTAGACCCCAAATGGAGCCCATATACCAAATTTGAACCAAATCGGTCCAGTGTTGCTAAGAAAAGTGCCGCGTACGGCGGACGGCGGACGGCGTACGGCGTACGGCGGACGGACGGAAATTTTTTTATTCGATTTTCGTATTCTACGTACCTTGAAACGTTAAACATCAAATTTTGAGGGGGGGTTGAAATTTTTTTTTTCTTGCTCGATTCCAAAGGCTCATTATTGAAAATAATAAACCAAAATTATATATCACCTACATCTCTGAATCAGTGGCATCAGGTGAGAATATTCGTCAGGCAGACACCTTGACCAGTCTTAGAGGAATAACCAATAATGAAAAACGCAGCAAATTACTACACAGCGGTTTATTATTTTTTGTATAGATCAAGCGCCAGGAAAGAAGACAGCTTGCCATTGTCAGTAGGTACCTTCCAATCATGTTTTCGCTTCATAATCGAGTTTATTTAGATGAAATAAACGCTTCACACTTCATTCAAAGAAATAAAGAATAAAAGAAAATAAAGGAATAAAGAATAAAGAATTAAACTTGATAACCGGTTGCTAAGGAAGCGTAACCCATGGCTTAGTATCCGTGGCTCATCTTTCAATTTTCTCTGCTTTCATGGTCACGAAACAGCTGGTCGATTGTTTGCCTTCGCTTATGCTGTTATAGTGGAGGTATAGAAATACTAGACCCCGCACTGACCCCCCGCCTACCCGTCCATCCTTTCCTCATCCAAAACAGTCTCTCAAAATTCATTTTTTTGAACTGCTTGCCTTGCATCGCCGGTCCCCGCGCTAGTTCACATACCATCCACAATCGATCTTAGTTACCAATCTCTACAACTCTCAGGTGTTTTGAGGTCTAGTATTCTAGGAAAAATACGTACTTATTCCATTCTCCTATTTCATCTAATTTCCTTGGTTATCATGAAATTGTCCCTAAATTTTATAAAAACTTTCCAAAATCGGCTAAATATTACTTCCAAAAAATGGAAATATAGGAGAATCTCAACAAAACTTTCATTTTGCATATGTTTAGTAGGGCAAAAAGTGTTTGCTATGTTTGCCTGAAGGAGACGCCACTGCTCTGAATCTACAAAAGGCTCCTCAAAAAGAACAACATGAACTCAAATAATATGTTGGAACATTTAGAAACACACACACTTCGTCCTGTTTACTATACAACAATTCTAACAATACTACAAGATGGAGCGAAATTGGACCAAGGGGTGTGCGCTTGGGTCGGAAAAACTGTTTATTGATATTTTAAATCTAAACTAGACCTCATTCTGATAATTTTGACACCAACCTTTTAGCGCGATTGATTTTTCAAAGTTTCGAATGTTCATGACGTCACAGTGGGCTGGGGGCAAAAATTCCAACGGAGATTAGGCTCTTTTGCGATTCACACTCGTGTTTCTGATTTATCGTAAGTCCATCCCTTAAATTCTCGTAGGGAGCGAACGGTTTGCCCTACACGTCTCCGCGTGGTCTCAAAAAACTAAAAATTGAATACTTTCCTAAATTGATGGAAAAACCTTTATATCAAAATTTTTCGTCTTATGGTGTTTTCAACATTTCAACCCTTATTTTTCAACCCTTAGATGTGACCTACATCAAGCAAAAGCTTCGGAGCACAACTAGACCCCAAATGGAGCCTTCATACCAAATTTAATCAAAATCGGTCAATGCTAAGTGGGGAAAGTGCCGCGTACGGTGTACGGTGGACGGACGGCCAAATTTTTATTCGATTTTTGGATTCTACGTACTTTGAAACGTAAACCAACAAATTTGAAGGGGGGGTTAAAAAAAAAATTTTGTTCGATTCCAAAGGTTCATTACAGAAAATAGTAAACCAAAATTTTTACAATTCTCTAGAATAGTACGAAATTGGACAATTACGCCGTGAGAAATCAATATTAAAAAAAATTATGTTCTTTGTGTGCAGACTGTAATTTTACTGCAACTACGATGAAATTTATTTGGGACCATTTAGAGATATACCTAAGTAATGCTTACTGATTGAAATTTAATTAAATTCGTGATCAACTTTCCTCAAATCTGAATCATAAAATCTTTCGAATTTGAGCAATTTTGGACATTTAGTACTGAGAAATAATTCAATATTTTCGTACGAACTTCCCAATGAAATGTCTTTGCCTCGGATTTACAGACTTGGCACCAAACTTATTCAGAATCTGAACGATTAGTAAGTTTTTTTTTCATATTTGATAGTTGGGAAGCAAAAACATTAACTACCCGTTTTCGTATGGATCATGAGGTACCTCATGGCACATAATAGTAACGAAATTCGCGCCTAATTACTGTTTTCTTGAATATATTCCTATGTATTAGTTACGGAGTCTTACACGTATGATTAAGAGTGATCAACGAAGCAGCAAAGATCAGCATTATTTTAGGAGTTATGGCTAACTTCTTTGTTCTTCTAACTCTTTCTTGAGTACTGTAGTGAGGTATTCAGCCACAAGGAGATGGCTTGAAGTGATTCAGGACTGAATATGCGAACGACTGAGGTAACTTTCTTCTTGTATTGACCCCAATTTTATAATAATTATACTATTAGTATGTCACCATGATGAGCTCTAATGATATTAGTATTATACAGGTCGTATAAGGTTCACCGTAAAACGCAGCATTTTCAAACTACAATGATGTATCATGGAAAATTCGACGACCCACCGATATGGATTTGTCATAAAATAGGACTGGTAGGTTTGAAGGATAACCTGATCGAAACCCTTGGATAAACACACCCTATAATAGCTCAGCCTGACCAAGGGGTAAATATTTGTTGTTAGATGATACCAACCTTCCTGAAGGCTTTTACTGACTAAAACAAGCTCAGAATAGCGGTTCATACTCGTTGCAGAGTTCATCCTGTCCATAGAGTGTATGAAAAGGATAGATTTTAAAAATAACTTAGAAACTTAGCGAGACCTCATTGCTATATAATTCAGCCATTCTTATTACAGTTATAGTTATATTTTAAGCAGATAATAGCAGCTGCAAACAGCGTTGATGAGAGCGTTATCGATTAAGACGAGTCTTTCCGCTTCGCCTTCCTGACAAACCACTCATTGGTGATCCAAAACGATGAAATTTGGTACCTAGCTTCTTGGAGACTATTGGGAGTGATTGTGCCAGGAAAGTCAGATAACTGTGTGAATGAAGCTAATATTTCTTCTGTTCATTCTACTAGAAGTCTTAGTCTTCTTGCACAGCCTCTGAAGAGATGGGGAATTCAGTCAGTTGAATCAGGTCAGCTGTTGGAGCAATACAGCAAACTGTTGTGCATCCTGAAGCGTTGAAACTTGGTACAAAGCCTTTTGGAGACCATTAGAAGTTATTGCGAATAAGCGAGATCAACTGAGAGACCTACCGATACACATCCACAGCCTCCTTCCAAGTCTTTATGCTGTATATGTCCTCCAACTCCAACTAAACGTCCTGAGCATATTGCTTCCGAGTTTACCAAGTTAGCGGAAGCTTTGTTTTCACTTTTTAAGATTGAAAAGAAAAGTTCTCCAAAATCGAAATTTCCACTCACGTTTTACGTTTCAGATCTTCCTGAACAATTTTGGCTCCGTGTCTGTCTATCATGAAGTCCTTGCCACAGCCATAACTTATACAATTCTCATCCGATTGCGATGAAATTTTCAGGGATTGTGCGGGTTGGCGTGCAAATGGTCCTCCATGAAAATCATCGCGCCCAGACTGATAGTAGCCACTGCGCACGTGCATACGTGAATTTCCTTCCATTACTTCTACATTTTTCAACAATATTCAGAGATTGTGCCGGTTGACGTGTAAGACTCCCCTATGAGGGTAGTGCAAGGTATTTAGAGATTGATGTTTTGAGATCAAATACTATGCATCGAATCATCTATACAATCGGCTTATTTTTACCTTTTATGAACAAATATTTTACTCTTTTAACTGTACAATAATTATCATATTCCTCCCTCCTTAGCTGTGACCGTTTGGCAATATTATGGAAACAGACTATAATTTGTAAAAAAAAAGGAATAAAGAAGATCGCCTTCAGGAAGTATCCAAAGAAGTGACGAAAAAAATTTAGAAGGGTCTGAAGCAGTAGCGGCTCCTGCCTCGAAACTTGTTCACAAATGCTACATCCTAATATTATATTATTTTACCAAAATATAAAATCCTTTCTTTTTGTTGGCGGCACTTGGACAATCATAAACTCGATTTTGAAACCTCCCAATTTCCGCCTCCAAGCGATTTTTCGAAAATCGATTCTTTGAAACCAATCTAATCAATTCAGGAAATCATCCCTCATTATAAATAGGAAAAAGAAAATGTTTCAAGGAGAACAATAATTTTCAAAAATAGCTAAACCCAATTTTTTAAAATTCAAACCTCTCTACACCAATTTTGGGAAAAATTGGGGTAATAGAATCGATTCTCGATTTTATCCTACGATTAAAAATCGATTCAAAAAGTTGATTTTTTACAATAAAGAATCGATTTTTAGAAAAATTGGAAATCGATTGCCCATCCCTATTGGTCAGGAAAGAGGGAGCTCCCGCCTCTGTTTTAGATTCAACTAGTACAGTACCTATGGTCGTGACTTCTGTCACCAGCCAACTTACTCTTCAAACCAAGAGGAACGATCTTTGAATTATTTTTTAAATTGGCTGGGAGTGCACATGCGCCTATGCTCCTATCAGTAGCCGCCCCTGGTCTGAAGAGAGAATTCAGAGAGTGATGACGGTTTTTCGCAATATCAATTAAGTTGATGGAGACTGATAAGTCCCCCTCAGCAAATATTTATCCGACAGACGAGAAAAGACAGTGGACTTCGAGCCAATAAGTTGAGTTCACTCGGATCTGCACGTAAGAACTAGTACTGATAAAGTTTTTTGAAAATTTCAAAAATAGGTAGGTACCTAATATTGTTAAAAATCCCTCCCTCTATTATAAGGTTGCTATTACCGTTTGACGAAGGATATTATAGAAACAGGCTGTAATTTGTAATATAAGACGACGGTTTAATAAGAAAGAGATAAAGAAGATTGCCTTTAGTAAGTACCCTAGAAAGTTAACAAAAAAACAAAGAAAAAAAATCGGAGGAGGGTCTGAAGAAAGAATTTAGAGGCTGTGATGACGGTTTTTTGCAAGATCCATTAAGTTGATGGTGTCTCTTGGAGATTGATGCGCCCCCTCAGAGAATATTCATCCGAGAGGAGGGAAAAGACTTTGAGCCAAGATGGTCATTGTAGTCTGGATATGCATCAAGTTGAGTTCAAATGGATCTGGACTCAAGTACGTGTAACAGTTTTTTGAAAATTGCAAATGTTGGTCAAAAAAAGATTTCAAAAATTACTTTCAGTTTGTGTTTTTATATGATTTTTTTTGAAAACGCCGAAATCAGTTAGAAATAAATAAGTCAATGAGAAGAAGGCTTCAGAGTGGCTACTTCAGTGAATTACGAAGTTTCATGCAAGTCAAATATTCTCCCGAGAAAATTACGGAGGTAAAGCCGGGCTTGATGTGTTGAAAATTGTCGGTTACGTTTCTTCATTAAGTATACCTTCATTTAAACCTCAAAGGGAGATGATTGGAACACAGCCTTAACCGCTTATCTTCACAGAGTCGGGCGAGGGGGGACTCATCCGAGGGTGGTGTCGGGAGATGGTTGAAGGTAGATATACCGCTGATTAATGAAAGGGAACAGGCAGACGATGGGAATCTGCCCAACTGACCCCGAAGCTCTTATCGATCAGGTCAGCCGTCACATCCTAGATAAACCTACATTTTCCGAATTTACGGAAAAAAAGAAACAGCTAGGCTGATGGGACATTAGGGAAATTAGGTTCAAGCAGCTGAGCAAACAAATTTGAACCTCAGGAGTTGACAGTTGACCTCTTCCGCCTCGTACCAGTAACAGGACTAGAAATGATGCTGGTCACCAATCTAAAAAAGGTATTTAGAATGAATCCGGATAGATTTCCACGTATTATTGCACTGGCAGCGATGAGGAAAGGCTTAAAATCGATACATACTTCTAAGTTGATGATCACTGATCAGCTGAGTGAGCTCCAAGGCCATTTCCTCTCCTGTTGAACGCAGGAACCTGAAATTTGAGAGGGCGGGTCAATGGAGAATGCTGAAGGCGCCTGAGTGGTCATTTATCAGCTGAGTGAGCTCATCATTCAAATTGCCATCATAAGACATATCCATGTACAGATGTATCTGCATGCAGTGTAGATACTGACATTTGTTTTCTTCCTCATCCATAAGTTCTTGCGTGAACGAATCTATGTCACGTCAAAGTCACTAAGGGACGCGTCATTTGCTGGAACTGTAAACTTGGATGGTACATAATCAGCGAACTCTCAACTGGGATTTACAGTTTTTTAACAAGATTTTTTCGTAGTGCAAAACTTAATCAGTCATAGTTATCCTGCTCATTAGAAATGAATGTGGAAAAAAATGAAATACAAAATAATACAAATCAAAAATACTAACTCTCAATTTTTAGACAACGGGTCGGGGAAAAAGCACTTTGACACTGAACATTTTTCCAAAATTAGTTCCAAAATTAGAATAGGCCGTTCCCTCTCTATCTTCTACCTCTATGGTCAGGATACTCAACTCACGGGACGAGTGGAAAACCCTAGTCATTCATGTTCAGCTTCCTGGGGCTACCGGAAAATGATGGTTGGAGAATTTAATTATAATTAACAACTTACACTATTAGTAATTGCATAATTCAAGAGCATGTTATTCAACAAGAAAAACGCTGCAAATCATTGCTCAAAGGTTTATTATTTTCTGTATAGATCATCCTTCTGTATAGATCACTGGTTCTCCATCAATAGCACCTACCACCATCTGTATTCTCCCTTGACCTTCCCTCTCAAATTTCAGCTCCTGCGTTCAATAGGATTGAAAATGGCTTCGGAGCTCACTCAGCTGAGTCTTCGCTCTCTTCGATCACTCTTCTGATCAGTGATCAGAAGAGTGAAGAAGATCTCCTCGAATGCTGGAGACGCCTGGAAGAGCACTTCCATTCAATAGGATTGAAAATGGCTTTCGAGCTCACTCAGCTGATCAGTGATGTGAGGAGTGAAGAAGATCTCCTCGAATGCTGGAGACGCCTTGAAGAGCACATCCATTCAATAGGATTGAAAATGGCTTTGGAGCTCACTCAGCTGATCAGTGATGTGAGGAGTGAAGAAGATATCCTCGAATGCTGGAGACGCCTGGAAGAGCACTTCCATTCAATAGCATTGAAAATGGCTTCGGAGCTCACTCAGCTGATCAGTGATCTGATCAGTGAGCAATGATTTGCAGCGTTTTTTACCTACAAACATTGTTTTTACCTACCAATTTTTTTTTACCTACCAACTATTGGTAGGTACTACCTACCACACTATAATGGCTTCACACCTTCTCAATCAAGTTTATTAGAAAGAACTAAACGCTTCACACTCGATTCGAAAAATAGAAAGCTTGATATGGAAATTTGATTACTGGTTACGCAGAAGGCAAAACTGTATACAAATCGAAGAAATGAACAGCGATCGCATTTTAGTCAGATAAAATTTGAACGGCGATTAGACCTCTTTTGCGATTCACACTCATGATTCTGTTTTATCGAAGGAAAATCTTCAAATACTCGTAGGGACCGATCGGTTTGTCCTACAGAGCTCCGGGTGGTCTCAAAAATTTTTAAAAATTCTGTACTATTTAAAATTGGTGAAAAAACGATACCTTTATTTCGAGAGTTTTCGAGCTAGGGCACTCTTGAAAATTTCAACCCTTAATTTTCACCCCTTAGAAGTGACCTACATCAAGCAAAAGCTTCGCGGCACAACTAGACCCCAAATGGAGCCCATATACCAAATTTGAACCAAATCGGTCCAGTGTTGCTAAGAAAAGTGCCGCGTACGGCGTACGGCGGACGGCGGACGGCGTACGGCGGATGGACGGAAATTTTTTTATTCGATTTTCGGATTCTACGTACCTTGAAACGTAAAACATCAAATTTTGAGGGGGGGTTAAAATTTTTTTTTCTTGCTCGATTCCAAAGGCTTATTATTGAAAATAATAAACCAAAAATTAATAAATATCTATTTAACTTATTTCTGTTAGTGTAATGGTAATTTAAACTATATTACTATATACATTATATTTGTTAACTTTGCATCTATGTATAAAGTAATATGTAATATCTGTGTAATCATATCTGAAGAAACTCGTGATGAGATATTTGTGATGAGAAAACGCTAAAATATTATAATCGTATCTACTTGAAAGATGCGCTGCATGGGGAGCTGCACGACTCACTGGCTGACGGCTTACATGCCATGCCTTATATACCTTTGTTGAAGAAATTATTTATATTTACCAAAATTTAAATCCATTGTGTGCACTGTACCCGATGTGAATATTCAATAAAAGGTTTTTACTACTACTACGATGCTGGTCACTCTACACTAATACATATTTTCTCACCAATAGTGAGAAAATGTATACAGAAAAGATATATTTTACTACTAATAAATATCAGGAATTGAATGATTCCAATAAATAATTTTCTGAAAAAAAAAAATTACTACCAGAACAAACAACAAAGTTTACTTTATACTTTTATTGAACCCATTGAGAGAATGTTGTGGTAGGTTATCAGGAAAGATGACTGTGCATGCGATGACAGCTCCGAGCAGAATTGTGATCCATCATATTATTGCCGAATCAAATGTATTCCATGTCGAGAGTTTCCATCTTCAGCCCGGTCTGTCTTCGTACGATAGGATCTAACATGGATATCCACGGGGATTATAGTACCGGGCTGCTTGGTCTGGCCATATGCCGTCTTGGTCTCCATAAGCGGTGCTCACCAGAAGCGCAAAACTGAAAACACACATTTGAACCAAAGAACTCAAAATATCCATGATGACTGCTCTGTTGTGAAAAAGTCGATCACGTATTTATTTAGTAACTGCCAGTTTTATTAGGAATCGTGTTTTAATATAATTTTTAATGACCTTGGATAATGTCATTCGATCGAATGAAAAATCAGAAAGACGTTTTGACAAAATCGTATTTCGAGCAAGTAACAAAGGTTTTGGTTTACTATTTTCAATAATAAACCATTGGAATCGAGCAAGAAAAACATGTAACCCCCCCTCTAAATTTGACGGTTTACGTTTCAAAGTATGTAGAATCCGAAAATCGAATAAAACACTTCTCAAGAGACTATAAATTTCTCCACAGAGTGAACAACAATAGGTCATGAATATGTCCATTGTAGTAGCTGTAATTTGAAAATCAAAATGATGAAATAAAATACACACAAGATGTTTTATGAATAATTTATTAGCATGAAGTAGGTTAATAATTTATTTCAATTTTTTGATCAAATTGAATCTCTTCTAATGATATGTACCTACCTATCAACTTTTTCTATGAATAACCAGAATTTTTTTCTAAAACTGGGTTCTGCGGTAATTCATCATTAAGAAACTCCATGAAATTTCTCCCTTAGAGGGAAAAAAATGGACCGACCACAAAAATTAAGTCCGTAAATACCAAAAAGGGAAAAATAATTATCTCAGCGAAAAGATACATATGTAGTAGGTTGTTGGACATAAATATCTTGTCAACAGATGGTATGTTGGAATACCAACAATTATTTGTAGTGTGATTCACACTTACTGCCACACTCATATCCCCCATCATATGATAGCAGTGACGTACTACTCAATAGTTTTGGAACACTCATCTCTACTCGTAATCATGTTTTGTATTGCACGATCGACGCATGTTGTAATACTCACCAGATCATGGGAGTAGTACTTAATAACCACAGCGTATCCAGATAGGTAAGTAGGTACGCCTTGAAGTCGCCGCCGTGCCCAACTGTAGACACAAACTAACCACCTTCCTACTCGATGATCTTACCGAGCAACGGAGCATACGTCTACGGGGTTTTCGCCTGCGGAGTTGAATCTAGGTCGGCCCTTAACCCTACCAGTTCACCTTTTATTGGGTCTCTCTCCTGAGTGTCACCACCCCCGGTCAAGCAATGCCCAGAAACTTCAGGAAACGTTGCATGCAACACATAATATGGCAAGGAAGAGACTAAGACAAGCTGCAAACGATACCAAGAAGAGATACAACATGAGAGCAACAGCGCCACGATTTGCAGAAGGAGATCAGGTGTGGTGTCATTGGCCCAGACGGAAGGTGGGAATATGTCCGAAGCTTCAATCTCCATGGATCGGGCCATGCAAAATACTAAAGGTGATATCGGATGTAGTGTTTCGAATACTCTTGCCAACGAAAAAAACGCTGCAAATTATTACACAATGGTTTATTATTTTTCTATATAATCGTCTATAAAGCCACCGACCATCCAACATGAAGAGAAACATCGATGGCATTTCGGTCAGCTTTAATTTGAACGGAGATTAGGCCTCTTTTGCGATTCACACTCGTGTTTCTGATTTATCGTACGTTTATTATTTTTATGGTTTATTGGTTTTTAATGGTTTATTATTTTTCTATACAATTGTCTATAAAGCCACCAACCATCCAACATGAAGAAAAATACTTGGAAAATGTCACCCCACGCATATTTAAGCAAAAACCTCTTTTTTGGCCGGTTATTTGCCCATAACTTCTATACGAATTAAGCGATCGGAATAGTTCGACGTTAGGACCAACTAGACCCCAAATGGAGTCTATGTGCGAAAGATCGGGTTTTTTAGACCGATTCTAAGGCCTTTTATGGCCCGGACGGCGAACGGCGGACGGCGGACGGACATTTGGCAAATTTGGCAAATTTGGATTCTACGCACCTTGAAACGTAAAGTGACAAAGTTTGAGGGGGGGTTATAAAAATTTTTTGCGATACGATCACATAGGCTTATTATTAGAAATAATAAACCAAAACGAGGGTCATCCATGCTGACCTCCTAGTCCCCTACACCAGGGGTCCCAGTTAGTGAAGAGGGAGTGGTGTTGTGTTTGTAAACCCCTTACATTATTTACACCTAGACAACGTTTCTAGGGATTTATATCGTTGTGTTATGACGCCAATAAAAGTCATTATCGTTCTGTAATTCAAACCGGCAACTCTGTTCGCTAATAATTATTATTATAACAATACAGACGGTGGTAGGTGCCATTGATGGAGAACCAGTGATCTATACAGAACGGTGATCTATGCAGAAAATAATAAACCTTTGGGCAATGATTTGCAGCGTTTTATAACTGAATAATTCCAAAGTACATCATCATGAGTGTGAATCGCAAAAGAGGTCTAATCTCCGTTCAAATTTTATCTGACTAAAATGCGATCGCTGTTCATTTCTTCGATTTATATATAGTTTTGCCTTCTGCGTAACCAGTAATCAAATTTCCATGTGAAGCTTTCTATTTTTCGAATCGAGTGTGAAGCGTTTAGTTCTTTCTAATAAACTTGATTGTGAAGGTGTGAAGGCAGTATGGTGTGGTAGGTAGTACCTACCAATAGTTGGTAGGTAAAAAAAGCTGGTAGGTAAAAAAAATGTTGGTAGGTAAAAAACGCTGCAAATAATTGCCCAAAGGTTTATTATTTGCTGTATAGATCACCCTTCTGTATAGATCACTGGTTCTCCATCAATAGCACCTACCACCATCTGTATTCTTCCTTGACCTTCCCTCTCAAATTTCAGCTTCCTGCGTTCAATAGGATTGAAAATGGCTTCGGAGCTCACTCAGCTGATCAGTGATCTGAAGAGTGAAGAAGATCTTCTCGAATGCTGGAGACGCCTGGAACAGCGGGAAGGTCAAGGGAGAATACAGATGGTGGTAGGTGGTATGATGGAGAACCAGTGATCTATACAGAAGGGTGATCTATACAGAAAATAATAAACCTTTGGGTAATGATTTGCAGCGTTTTTTACCTACCAACTTTTTTTTACCTACCAACTATTGGTAGGTATTACCTACCAACTATTGGTAGGTATTACCTACCACACTATACTGCTTCACACCTTCACAATCAAGTTTACTAGAAAGAACTAAACGCTTCACACTCGATTCGAAAAATAGAAAGCTTCACATGGAAATTTGATTACTGGTTACGCAGAAGGCAAAACTATATACAAATCGAAGAAATTAACAGCGATAAACATAATCTGCGAACTCTCAACTGGGATGATGTACCTAATGGGGCAAAGCTGCGACTGAACCCGGAGGAAGTATGCTAGGTCCTGGTGTTGATTCTTGCTGCACAATCATGCTAGCCAGGTGAAGTATGAGGCATATCATCTTGAGTAGTCCTTAATAGATTCGAATATCCCGCGCTTGATGGATCCAGGAGCTTCGTACCAAACTGGAAAACCACCACAGGACGACTTGTAAAACTCGTGCAATAAATACGACCCACTATATTAGGTGGGTCAGCTTGACCACGACGTCAAAAGTGCCGACTTCCACTCTGGGGCACTGGTGGAACTCACAAGGTGGGTTGCGGACCGAGCTGCTTGATCTCAACTACCAGGACTATCGATCAGGGAATTGACTTATGCTCGATGTGCAATCGAAGGGAGGTAGAAGACCATTTCGTCTGCGGGTGTTCATGTTTGGGGGAGATGGTTGGGTCAAGCTGAATTGCCGCGGTCCGAGCTGGTCAGGATCATAGAGGTAGAAGGTAGAGAGGAAACGCCTTTATCCATCTCTGGTCGGCTGGTGAAAGGGAAAGTTTCAAATAGGATTTAAGGTCCGATTCTCCCTCAATGTGTTTCTTACGAGACAGCGCGACCCTTCCTCACTAAATCCTTAATAACAATGCCATGAGCCATCTCAGGTTTACAAAACCAAAGGGGTGTCATACCTGAGGATTATCGCAACATTCTGAATTGTTGTTGAAGTTAACTTGATGGATAGAAGCAGAGTAAAACATATTGTTTAGTAATGCATGCATTCCAGGGGACGTCCCATTGGATAAGCATTAGATCAGTTTAAAAAGTTGTTAAGTGATAAAAATGTTTCACTCGATGTAATTTATTTATTACTTTAGGCAAGAAATACTGACCCGCCCCCCACCATTATCCAACTTAACATTTCTAGCGGCATGGGAGCCTCGAATCTGAAGAGCATTTTAAAATCCATGATCTACGACACCCAACATGCAAATTCGAGTTCACCCCCCCCCCCCCCACCACCTCCCCAACGCCAACAATGGTGCCAGTCTGGCACCAAAGCGGAAATACGTCGTAACATTGAACTTTCATCTGTTAGTTTTGGTAGGCAGTCCGTCGAAGTTCACATCCGTATTCAAGGTGAAACACAAAAAAAAAAAAAAAAAAACACGAAATAAGCGGTTTATGGCATCATGGCACCATGGTGGCACCACTATTAGTTCCATGGTGGTACAGAGAATAATTCATGAAAATCCGGAGGTATAATGAGAATTTTTCCTCAATTTCAAAGCTTGGGTACAATTAGTAAGCAGTAAAGGAATCGAAATATTGAAAAATCGGAAATTTTATGAATATTATCCCCCCACTCACCCCCTCCCCTTGCGAATTTTGGTACTCTGGTAAAATCAAGTACAAGTCGGAAGTTAATTGAGTCAAACAAAAAAAGAAACACGCAAATCGGTTGGAAATTGAGGCCTGGGCAGTGTTTACAAGATTATACCCGCAAACGCACGTTTTTTAAGCATTAACCCCCCCTTTACCCCCCTTAAAAAGCAAAATTCAAAATTCCGGCGCCGTAGTGCACAACTAGATAGTATTCCGCGTCGAACAAAAAAAGAACCACGAAAATCGGTTGAGAAATAAGGCCTGTGCAGAGTACACAAGATTATGCCCAAAAACGCACGTTTTTCGAGCATTAACCCCCCCTTCCCCCCCCCCTTAAAAGGCAAAATTCGAAATTCCGGCGACGTAGTGCACAACTAGATAGTTTTCCGCGACGAACAAAAAAAGAACCAGGAAAATCGGTTGAGAACTAAGGCCTGGGCAGAGTACACAAGATTTTGTTACACACACACATACACACATACACACACACACACACACACACAGACATACACCTATGGTTTTTTTCACGGATTTGGATTCAGAATGGTCTAAAACGGATTACTGTGTGGTTATTTTTTTTTCTGTTGAGTGTTGTCCAACTTCACCCCAGATCGATCGCATAAGGACGCCCAAGTCTTACTGTGGGACGTCCTAAAAATACAAAAAACGTCTGCCAAGTAGGTGTGGCACATAGCTTCCTCGTATCCATAACCCGATTATATAGATGATCCGATGCATAGTAGTTAATCTTAAAACACCAATCTCTAAGTACCTTTCACTACCCTCATAGGGTACCATCTACACGCTAATCTGGACAATCCTAGAAAATTTCATCAAATTCGGACGAAAAATGTAAGTGCGGTAATGATTGGAATCAAAAAATTTCTTTACAAGATTGGGAGTCGAACCTGGGACTCCTGGGTGTGAGTCCAGTACTTTGCTCACTGATCTACAAAAAATACGAAATACGAAATTTTTATTTACAGATAAGTAGTACCTACATTATACAATGTGACAGGAATTTGATAGTTAACATTTCCAACCAGTATAGGTTCCTTATGTCTAAATAGTGATTTTAAGTAATTTAATAAGGATAAGTAAAGTTTGTAAGATAAGAGAGTGGCTTAGATTGAAGGAAAATTTTAGGATGAAAAAACCTTACAACATATTTTATAATTTCAAAATTACTACCTAACTTAAAACTAATGGGGGGATTATATACAATTTACACTACTGGGCTATTTACACTATTTACAGTCTTGCAATATTGTTGTAACCCTAGCTGAGGAAGGACTAGTACACTGGTTGAACACTTATATTGAAAGATAGATGACAATTAGTAAAGTAGAATGTAGAGAACATCGAATAATGAATAGAAAGTAGAACGATCTCAAAATCCGGCTACTTGGATACCAATGACATCATGACAACGTGGTAATAACAATATAGAGTTACTACAATCTCCCACACTGAATGAATGCTACCATCAGCATCAGATGTAGTACTGGAGGTATCTTGGAGGACGCCGTTCTCTTGTACTAGAACGCCGAAGTTGGAATCCAGGTGTTGGTGATGTTTCATGATGGCTCGCTTGATCGTAGATGGGTGCAGTTGGGACCTCTTTTGAAGCTTGAGGCGGCATGCTCTTTTCCTGGTGGGACGTTGAGGGGGCCATGGTTCTAACGGGATTTTCAAGACGGATGCCTACATCTGACGGTACAACAGCTTGCTGAGGAGCTTCGGAGTGTAGCAATTGGTCAATGTGCCGTTTTATTGAATATCCGTCGTCCAGCTTCACAGTGTAGTGCAGTTGACCCAATCTTGAAGTGATCGTCCCGAACTTCCACACTTCTCTGTTATTGAGGTGCATCCTTGACTGAACCCTTTCTCCCACACTATAATGACGCACCTTAGATTGTCTCCTTTGTTGATGTTGGCTATTGGGGGTTGATGCAACTCCTTTAGGTTTCAAAAGATCAAGTTTTGTTCGAATCTGGCGTCCCAAGTATAATTCAGCTGGTGTGGAATCGCAGTGTAGCGGGGTTGCTCTATCTCTAAAAAGGATCTCTCTGATTTTCGATGGTAGAGACCCTGATTCGGATTTCATCGCCTCAAGCTTAGATTTCAGAAACTGGACGTATCTTTCAGCTTTGTTGAAATCGTATGTTGAGACAGAATGTATTCCGAGTAAATGTGGACTAGTGTCATTATCCAATAGTTTGAGATCAATGTTGAAGTGGCGAATCCAAACTCGCCCAAGAATTGGAGTGAAATCGTTGTGAACAATGAAAATCAATTCATTCGATTTTAACCCGTTGTATTCAACTGGAACAATGGCATATTCCTTAGGGCGAAATACACCCTGAGTGTACGAGTGAAATCTAACATCTGTATTCTTGATATTACTGACGCCTAATTTTTCGAAATCCTTCTCCGGAATTAGTGTGAAGGCAGCGCCTGAGTCGACTTCAAACTGTTGGATGTGGCCGTTTAAACGAACGGAAACGTGGTACTTCGCAGCATCTATTGCATGTTCTACCATGTTAGATGAAAAAATATCATAGATGGTGTGGACTCCAAGCAACCCATCCAGAAAATCATCATCAGACAATTCTGGTTCTAACTCAACGGTTTTGACATGAGCGTTAGATCTGGCGTTGCTTAGGAGATTCGAGAGACAGACCTTTTGAACATGGCCCGTTTTTTGACAAGATTTACAACGCAATTTGTCCCTATCGACTTGACACTCCCTGGATGAGTGATTGTCGCGTCCACATCTTAAACAGCTATTCTCCAGACCTAGTGACTTAAGATCTAACCGCTGTCGACGGAATTTCGATGGAGGATGATTTTTCATTACTATATTGGAGCGCGCTCCGTGACTTTGAGAAGGCGTATTAGCTTGTGAAATTTTGTTAATCGAAGTAGGGAGTGTTAGCGGAGTGTAGCTAGTTCCTTGCAATCAAGTTTGGAGGCTTCCAGAGCTAAGGCTTTCTGAATGATCTGATCAAATGTTGTTCCTGTCGGCTGAAGTAACAATTTTTCTTGTATGTTATTATCTCGAATTCCGCGTATGAATTGCGCGCGGAGAAAAATAGACGAAATACTCTTTTTACAGTCGCAAACAAATTGACATGTTGAAGTAAGGTTGTGCAGTTCGGAAACGTATTGAGCAACAGATTCCTCTTCAGATTGGAACCTCGACAAAAATCTGTGTTGTTGGACTATCGTGTTAGGATTTGGGCACAAATGGTTTTCAAGAAAATCGATTAGTTCCTCGTAAGTTTTGTCCTTAGGATCCGCTGGAAGGGTTAGTGAAGTTAAGGTTTTGAAGAGGGTAGGACCAATATAATGTAAAAGTTCCCTCCCCCACTGGTCAGGAGGGATATCTTTGAGATGGAACCAATTTTCCAAACGTTTCCTGTATTGACGAAAGGTTTCCTTCGTGCTATCAAAGTTATCGAAGTTTGAAATGACAACTGGTTTTGAATTAGCCGTGAGCTGTTTGATGAGGACATCATTTTGCTTCATCACTGTCTCCAATAATTTGAGCATCGTCGGTACGTCCCCTTCTGCCATTTCATATTTATGTGCCATTTCGGAACACGAAATTTAAATCGGGACAATCGAGATTGAGTACTTACTGAACGATGTATGCTGTTTTAATCCTCGTCGCCACTGTTGTAACCCTAGCTGAGGAAGGCCTAGTACACTGGTTGAACACTTATATTGAAAGATAGATGACAAGTAGTAAAGTAGAATGTAGAGAACATCGAATAATGAATAGAAAGTAGAACGATCTCAAAACCCGGCTACTTGGATACCAATGACATCATGACAACGTGGTAATAACAATATAGAGTTACTACAAATATTTACAGGTATTTACGGGACGGAGAGTTAGGGGGTCCTAACTCGCCACGACCCCCAACGGGGTTTTATTGAAGTTTGAACTTGGTGGAGGAGGGGGTTTTGATGCACTGGTAAGGAAGAACGGAATTTGTCGGCAAATTTTTGAATGTGAATGTGAAGTGGATCAATCTGGAGGTGTGAGTGAAGGGTTTCAAGGTTGGTGCGGAGGGGGCTATTTGTTGCTAAGCGGATACATTTGTTTTGGATAATCTGGAGTTTATGGAGATGAGTGTGGGCTGTTATGTGCCATATTGGTGAGGCGTAAGTTATGGTCGGGCGGATGATTGTTTTATAAATTAAAAGTTTCATGTTCTGATTTAGGGAGTGGGATTTGAAAAGGGGGTAGAATCTACTTAGTTTGCTTAAGGCTTTGTTGTTAGTCTGCTGTATATGTTCTCTGAATGTTAGAAGTTTGTCAAGGTGTAGTCCGAGGTATTTTACTGATGGGGAAAAATTTATGGTGTCTGATTTAATTTTGATTGCTTTGGGTATGTTGCGTTTTTGGGTAAAAAGGATGGCTTCGGTTTTGGATGTGTTAACTTTAATTTTCCATTTGGTGAGGTTTTGTATAATGAGGGTGGCCGCGTTTTAAGTCTATTTACTGCATGCTTTCTCTACCGATGAGCTGGAAGTGTATAGGGCCAGGTCATCGGCAAAGCCAGCTATATTGACGTTTTGTGGGATGCTACTAAACACTTCCGAAATGGAAATGTTGAAAAGGGTGGGGGACAAAACTGAACCTTGCGGGACTCCTGCAGGAATATGGTATTTTTTTGATGTTATGTTTTTGGAATTTACTTGGAAATATCTGTCGGAAAGGTAAGAGTGAATAATTTTGCAAAGGCCGAGGGGGATCTTGGTATATAATTTGTGAATGAGACCTTCGATCCAAACTGAATCGAAGGCCTTCCCGCTTTCCAATAGTACCATGGCAGTTGAGCATTTCCTCTCCATGTTTTCCCTGATAGTGTGGGTGACACGGGCAAGTTGGTGAGTGGTGGCGTGATAATTTTTGAAGCATCTACAAAGGGGTTGGTTGAATGGCTTTGAGATCCTCACCTCAGACGCAACTGTTACGGCTGTTACAAGGATTTTACGATTGCGCATGCGCAGAGGCTACTGTAAATTTTAAGGCCTTGATTTTCATTGGGGACCATCTACAACCTAATCCGCGTAATCCCTGAAAATGTCATCGAAATCAGGTAGAAATTGTGGAAGTTATGGCTGTTACAAGCAATTCACGTTCGCGCATGCGCATCGGCTACTATCATTCCAGGGGTGATGATTTTCATAGGGGACCATTGAAACACTAATCTGTAACATCGCAGAAAATTTCATTGAAATCGGATGGAAAATGTGGAAGTTACGGCCGTTACAAGGAAATTAACTTTTCCGCATGCGCAGTGACTAACATCAGTCCGAAGGTGATGATTTTCATAGAGGACCATCAAATCACTAATCTGTAACATCCCTGAAAATTTCATTAAAATCGGATGGAAAATGTGGAAGTTATGGCTGTTACAAGGAATTCACGTTTGCACATGCGCAGTCGCTTCTATCACTTCGAGGATGATGATTTTCATAGGGGACCGTCTACACACCAACCCGCACAATCCCTGAAAGTTTCATCGAAATCGGACAATAACTTCGTATAGTTATGCGCGTTACAAGGAATTCATGACAGACACACAGACAGACAGGCCAAAATTGAAAAAGGAAGAAAAAAGACAGACAGACGGAACCAAAATTGTTCAGAAAGGTCTAAAACGCAAAACGCGAGTGAAAATTTTGATTTTGGAGAACTTTTGGTTTATTATTTCCAGTAATAAGCCTATGTGATCGTATCGCAAAAAATTTTTATAACCCCCCCCTCAAACTTTGTCACTTTACGTTTCAAGGTGCGTAGAATCCAAATTTGCAATGTCCGTCCGCCGTCCCCCGTCCGCCGTCCGCGGCACTTTTCTTAGCAACACTGGACCGATTTGGTTCAAATTTGGTATATGGGCTCCATTTGGGGTCTAGTTGTGCCGCGAAGCTTTTGGTTGATGTAGGTCACTTCTAAGGGGTGAAAATTCAGGGTTGAAATTTTCAAGAGTGCCCTAGCTCGAAAACTCTCGAAAGAAAGGTATCGTTTTTTCACCAATTTTACTAAATAGTATTGAATTTTTAAAAATTTTTGAGACCACCCGGAGCTCTGTAGGACAAACCGTTCGGTCCCTACGAGTACTTGAAGGTTTTCCTTCGATAAAACAGAATCATGAGTGTGAATCACAAAAGAGGTCTAATCTCCATTCAAATTTTATCGGACTAAAATGCGATCGCTGTTCATTTCTTCGATTTGTATACAGTTTTGCCTTCTGCGTAACCAGTAATCAAATTTCCATAAGAAGCTTTCTATTTTTCCAATCGAGTGTGAAGCGTTTAGTCCTTTTTAATAAACTTGATTGTGAAGGTGTGAAGCCAGTATGGTGTGGTAGGTAGTACCTAGCTGGTAGGTAAAAAAAAGTTGGTAGGTAAAAAACGGTTGGTGGGTAAAAAACGCTGCAAATCATTGCTCAAAGGCTTCTTCACTCTTCAGATCACTGATCAGCTGAGTGAGCTCCGAAGCCATTTTTAATCCTTTTGAATGGAAGTGCTCTTCCAGGCGTCTCCAGCATTCGAGGAGATCTTCTTCACTCTTCAGATCACTGATCAGCTGAGTGAGCTCCAAAGCCATTTTTACTCGTATTGAATGGAAGTGCTCTTCCAAGCGTCTCCAGCATTCGAGGAGATCTTCCTCACTCTTCAGATCACTGATCAGCTGAGTGAGCTCCGAAGCCATTTTCAATCCTATTGAACGCAGGAAGCTGAAATTTGAGAGGGAAGGTCAAGGGAGAATACAGATGGTGGTAGGTGCTATTGATGGAGAACAAGTGATCTATACAGAAGGGTGATCTATACAGAAAATAATAAACCTTTGAGCAATGATTTGCAGCGTTTTTCAAGTAAGTGAGTGGTATTTCAATCCATATGTTTTCCAAGTAATTGGATTTACAGTTTTTCAACAAGATTTTTTCGTAGTGCAAAACTTAATCAGTCATAGTTAACCGGGGTCGGGGAAAAAACACTTTGACACTGAAAACTTTTCCAAAATTAGTTCCAAAATTAGAATAGGCCGTTCCCTCTCTATCTTCTACCTCTATGGTCAGGCTACTCAACACACGGGACGAGTGGAAAACCCTAGTCATTCAAGTTCAGCTTTCTGGGGCTGCCGGAAAATGATGGTTGGAGAATTAAATTATAATTAACAACCTACACTGTTAGGTAACTGCATAATTCAAGAGCATGTTATTCAACAAGAAAAAATTAATAAATATCTATTTAACTTATTTCTGTTAGTGTAATGGTAATTTAAACTATATTACTATATAAATTATATTTGTTAACTCTGCATCTATGTAAAAAGTAATATGTAATATTTGTGTAATAATATCTAAAAACACATGATGAGATATTTGTAAAGAGAAAACGCTAAAATATTATAGTCGTATCTACTTGAAAGATGCGCTGCATGGGGAGCTGCACGACTCACAGGCTGACGGCTTACATGCCATGCCTTATATACCTTTGTTGAAGAAATTATTTATATTTACCAAAATTTAAATCCATTGTGTGCACTGTACCCGATGTGAATATTCAATAACAGGTTTTTACTACTACTACGTACGATGCTGGTCACCAGTACACTAATACAGATTTTATCACCAATAGTGAGAAAATGTATACAGAAAAGATATGTTTTACTACTAATAAATATCAGGAATTGAATGATTCCAATAAATAATTTTCAGAAAAAAAATTTCTACCAGAACAAACAACAAAGTTTACTTTATACTTTTATTGAACCCATTGAGAGAATGTTGTGGTAGGTTATCAGGAAAGATGACTGTGCATGCGATGACAGCTCCGAGCAGAATTGTGATCCATCATATTATTGCCGAATCAAATGTATTCCATGTCGAGAGTTTCCATCTTCAGCCCGGTCGGTCTTCGTACGATAGGATCTAACATGGAGCTAATCCGGTAAAGCGGTAAATGGGCTCATAGTGGGGATCATGGTGGGTATCATGGTGGGCATCATAGTACCGGGCTCCATAAGCGGTGCTCACCAGAAGCGCAAAACTGAAAACACACACTTGAACCAAAGAACTCAAAATATTCATGATGACTGCTCTGTTGTGTAAAACGTCGATCTCGTATTTATTTAGTGACTGCCAGTTTTATTAGGAATCGTGTTTCAATATAACTTTTAATGACCTTGGATACTGTCATTCGATCGAATGAAAAATCAGAAAGTCGTTTTGACAAAATCATATTTCGAGCAAGTAACAAAGGTTTTGGTTTACTATTTTCAATAATAAACCAATGGAATCGAGCAAGAAAAAAATTTAACCCCCCTCTAAATTTGACGGTTTACGTTTCAAAGTATGTAGAATCCGAAAATCGAATAAAACACTTCTCAAGAGACTATCAATTTCTCCATAGAGTGAACAACAATAGGTCATGAATATGTCCATTGTAGTAGCTGTAATTTGAAAATCAAAATGATGAAATAAACTACACACAAGATGTTTTATGAATAATTTATTAGCATGAAGTAGGTTGATACTTTATTTCAATTTTGGTTTATTATTTTCAATAATAAGCCTTTGGAATCGAGCAAGAAAAAAAAATTTTTAACCCCCCCTCAAAATTTGATGTTTTACGTACGTAGAATACGAAAATCGAATAAAAAAATTTCCGTCCGTCCGCCGTACGCCGTACGCGGCTCTTTTCTTAGCAACACTGGACCGATTTGGTTCAATTTTGGTATGTGGGCTCCATTTGGGGTCTAGTTGTGCCGCGAAGCTTTTGGTTGATGTAGGTCACTTCTAAGGGGTGAAAACTAAGGGTTGAAATTTTCAAGAGTGCCCTAGCTCGAAAACTCTCGAAATAAAGGTATCGTTTTTTCACCAATTTTAAATAGTATTGAATTACCAATAGTTGGTAGGTAAAAAAAAGTTGGTTGGTAAAAAAAAATGTTGGTGGGTAAAAAACGCTGCAAATCATTGCTCAAAGGCTTCTTCACTCTTCAGATCACTGATCAGCTGAGTAAGCTCCGAAGCCATTTTCAATCCTATTGAATGGAAGTGCTCTTCCAGGCGTCTCCAGCATTCGAGGAAATCTTCTTCACTCCTCAGATCACTGATCAGCTGAGTGAGCTCCAAAGCCATTTTCAATCCTATTGAATGGAAGTGCTCTTCCAGGCGTCTCCAGCATTCGAGGAGATCTTCTTCACTCTTCAGATCACTGATCAGCTGAGTGAGCTCCGAAGTCAGTTTCAATGCTATTGAATGGAAGTGCTCGTCCAGGCGTCTTCAGCATTCGAGGAGATCTTCTTCACTCCTCAGATCACTGATCAGCTGAGTGAGCTCCGAAGCCATTTTCAATCCTATTGAATAGAAGTGCTCTTCCAGGCGTCTTCAGCATTCGAGGAGATCTTCTTCACTTCTCAGATCACTGATCAGCTGAGTGAGCTCCGAAGCCATTTTCAATCCTATTGAATAGAAGTGCTCTTCCAGGCGTCGCCAGCATTCGAGGAGATCTTCTTCACTCTTCAGATCACTGTTCAGCTGAGTAAGCTCCAAAGCCATTTTCAATCCTATTGAACGCAGGAAGCTGAAATTTGAGAGGGAAGGTCAAGGGAGAATACAGATGGTGGTAGGTGCTATTGATGGAGAACCAGTGATCTATACAGAAGGGTGATCTATACAGAAAATAATAAACCTTTGAGCAATGATTTGCTGCGTTTTTATTCGATTTTCGGATTCTACGTACCTTAACACGTAAAACATCAAATTTTGAGGGGGGTTACATTTTTTCTTATGTATAATGTAATGTAATGTATGTATAATGAACCAAAACAATACCTTTATTTCGTGATTTTTCGAGCATATACCAAATTTGAACCAAATCGGTCCAGTGTTACTATGAAAAGCGCCGTGTACGGCGGACGGACGGAAATTTTTTTATTCGATTTTCGGATTCTATATACCTTGAAACGTAAAACATCAAATTTTGATGGGGGGTTGAAATTTTAGCATGGAACTATGCTTTAGCTTTGGACTCACTTGCCGAAAAATGTCACACGAATACGTCACGCGGAATGGGTAACGCGGATGGGTGACGAAATTTTCTTATGATTTTCACGTACAACCGAGCCGTTGGTAGGGAAATGGAACTTCCGCAATTGTAATCACACAGTAAACGTTCACCATTCGTTGGAAAGCTCCTGATTTATGTCGCATTTGTATATTGAGTGTTATATTAATGTGTTAGGTGTTTATCCAATAATGCGATATTATAAATAGTTAGTAAACAATCTTATGTGTCGCTAGCCTGGTTCATTACCAGGGAAGTTAGAAAATACCACAGTTCGTATCCATCGTAAAGCAGAGTTCCATGTTTCTCGAATTTTAGCCGTAGGCTCTAAGTGAAAAGCATCCGGGGGTCCAGGGGGCTTGCCCCCTGGCGAGGCGCACAGCGCCGAGTTTTTTTTTCCTGTTCGATTCCAAAGGCTTTTTATTGAAAATAATAAACCAAATTTTCCAAAATTAAATTTCCACTCACGTTTTACGTTTCAGACCTTCTTGAACAATTTTGATCCCGTGTCTGTCTGTGTGTCTGTCATGAAATTTGGCCACAGCCATAACTTATACAATTCTCATTCGATTTCGATGAAATTTTCGGGGATTGTGCGGCTTAACGTACACATGGTCACCTATTCAAAACTATCGCCCCCGGATTGATAGTAGCCGCTGCGCACGCGCAAATGTGAAGTCTTTGCCACAGTCAAAATTCCTTCATTTCTTATTCGATTTCGATGAAATGTACGGGGATTTCGCGGGTTGCCGTGTAGATGGTTCCCTATGAAAATCATCGCCCCCAGACTGATATTAGCCTCTGCGCATGCGCAAAAGTATATTTCCTTGTTACAGCCATAACTTCTACATTTTCCAACAATATTCAGATATTGTGCCGGTTGACGTGTAGAGTCCCCTATGAGGGTGGTGCAAGGTATTTAATGATTGAGGTTTTGAGATCAACTACCATGTATCAGATAATCCATGCAATCGGCTTATTTTTACCTTTTATGCACTAATATTTTACTCTCTCAATTGTACAAAACTTATCATATTCGTCCCTCCTTAGCTGTGACCGTTTGGCGATATAGAAACAGGCTGTAATTTGTAAAATAAAAGGAATGAAGATGATCGCCTTCAGGAAGTATCCAACGAAGTGACGGAAAACAATTGAGAAGGGTCTGAAGAGAAAATTTAGAAAGTTATGACGGTTTTTCGCAATATCAATTAAGCAACATAAATTAAGCGCTCCACTCACATAAAATACCTAGGTGTTTACATTGATAATCTTACGAAGTGTTAGCAGCACATAGCCTCTCTTATTGTAAAATTGAGAAAATGTATGTACGTGTTGTCTTTATTGCGAAGAATAGTGTCATTCACCATTATGAGACAAGTCTATTGTGCTTTGGTTCAGTCGATACTGCTGTATGGTCTGCCGATATGGGGTGGTACATATGCAACAATCATGCAAAGAGTAGAAATAACACAAAAAAGGTTTATTAGCGCCATAGCCAAAGTAGAATGGAGGGAACACACTGCACCACTCTTCCAAAAGTTAAAACTGCTAAAGATCGGTGATCTCTACAATAGGAGTGCTGTTCAGCAACTGTTTAAAGCAAAACTTTATTCTTTTCCACAGCAGGCTTTGCGTACACGCTTTTCACAGGGGTACTTCATGGAGATCCCGAGAGTAAAGACGACCGCTGCACAAAATTTTTTCACGTATTGGAGCATTTCATTTTTTAATAACTTGCCGAAAGAAACGAGGATAAGCTTTCTACAAATTTTGGAAAAATCACCAAATAGAATAAAAATTGAACTTGGAAAATATTTTATGAATAGTTTTTTGGCCAGTGGGAATGCAGACAGTAAGCCGAAATAAAGAAACATAACAAATAAAGTTTACTTACAGAAAAGTAAATAAATAAAGTAAAAAAACTATACTCAATCTCCGCCACGGGCTGGTGCCCATGTGGAGAATTAATTTCCGTAATTTTAGGTGATGGAATATGTACTCTAAGTCAGAAGCCAAATGTTATTTTATGTTTAGTAATTATAGTATATACCTATTTATCATTATAAGGCGTATTATTATGTATTAGAAGATTTATACATTATGTTATTCATTTGTATCTCTTTCTGTGATTTTGGATGGAAATAAATAAATAAATGGTTGATATTACCTGGACGACGACCAGTGGCAAGACAGAAAATCTTGGAGTCAGGCGATAAGAGGCAACCCCAAAATTGAGTTGATGGAGTTGATACGCCCCCCTCAGCAAATATTCATCCGACAGACGGGAAAAGACAGTGACTCCATAAGTTGAGTTCACTTGGATCTGCACGTAAGAACTAGTACTGTTATAGTTTTTTGAAAATGTCAAAAAGGTACTTACCTAATATTGTTTAACAAAAACCACCCTCCATTATTAGGTTGCCAATACCGTTTAACGAAACAGGCTGTTATTTGTAATATAAGACGTCGGTTTAATTTGAAAGAGATAAAGAAGATTGCCTTTAGGAAGTACCCCGGGAAGTTAACAAAAAAAAAAAAAAAAAAAAAACTCGGCGCTTTGCGCCTCGGCGGGGGGCTCCGCCCCCCTGCACCCCCCGGTTTATTTCTTTTTCCATACTCTGTATGAAATCATAGGAACACAGAATGTGTTTTTGCGATACTAGTCATCCGTTAAATAAAAAACAACAATAATAAATGTGGAGTTGACATTAACATGACAACCAATAAAAATATCACCAGATGTTTTTTCTGTCGCTTTTTCGTGACGATTTTTTTTCGGTAGGTCATCGCAAAAACACATTCTGTGTTAAAAAAAATTTGAGAAGGGTCTGAAGAAAGAATTTAGAGGCTGTGATGACGGTTTTTTGCAAGATCCATTAAGTTGATGGTGTCTCTTGGAGATTGACGCGCCCCCTCAGAGAATATTCATCCGAGAGGCGGGAAAAGATTTTGAGCCAAGATGGTCATTGTAGTCTGGATATGCATCAAGTTGAGTTCAAATGGATCCGCACTTAAGTACGTGTAATAGTTTTTGAAAAATGCAAATATTGGTCAAAAAAATATTTCAAAAATAACTTTCAGTTTGTGTTTTTATTTGACTTTTGTTGAAAACGTCGAAATCAGTTAGAAATAAATAAGTCAGAAAAAAGAAGGCTTCCCACGAAACGAAGACCCCCCCTCTAAAACCGTTATTTCAGTGGTAAAATTAAATTTTTTTTTGAACCCGCACGTATTTTTCCAAGGACCTCAAATATGACCACGTTGCGCATTGCGCAAATCGTGCGCAATGCACACCAACTTCGTTTTTTCAAATGAGACCCCCCATTTTTTATTGCAGATTTGGATTCTACGCAAAATTTCATGAATTTTTCACTCCTCAAACGATTTTTTGTTTCAGACCCAGCCGGCACAGGAGGGGTCCAAAGTTGCGCAATCGTGAATTTGCGCAATTTGGAATATTTTTGGTTAGGCCAAGTGTGGCACATGACTTATCACTATTTTTCAACGCTGATTCACGTGTAGACGTCTGTTTTTCAATTGGTTAAGGTTCTAGTGCAATTCTTAAAGAAAATTAGGTTGAAATTCCCGTTTATGCTGTACCGAAACAGATTATTTCCTTCCCCTCCTCCTTCCTCAACCGGGCTAGGGACCGGCAATGGCGGAGTTAAACGAAAAAAAAAATTGCCTTCTTAAAATACTGTGAAAATTAAAAATAGAAAAATAAATATTCTACGGAGAGAAAGGGTTTCTTCTCTTTTCAAAGCATTTGTTCAAAATGTCCACCATCTTGCTGCAAACAAAATTGCGCCCGGGACAACCAGTGCTCAGTTAGTGCACGCGCAATGGATTGCCGATCGATGGTTCGAGCTGCCTCAACAATTCTTCCTCGAAGGTCTTCCACTGTCCCGATAGGAGTAAGATCCATGTAAACCTTATCCTTTAGTGCACCCCAAAGAAAATAATCAAGAGGCGTGAGGTCAGGTGAACGAGGAGGCCACGGGACAGGAGCGTTGCGACCAATCCACCGGTTTCTGAACTGGCGGTTGAGGTAGCGCCTCACGTCAGTGGCGTAGTGCGCGGGAGCACCATCCAACTGGATCCACATCCTGAGCCGAGTGGCTAGCGGCACATCTTCCAACAAACCAGTCAAATCTTCCCTGAGGAACTGCAGGAATCGGTCACCAGTCAGTGTGCCATCGTAAAAGTAAGGCCCGATCAGTTGATTTCCGATGAGACCGCACCAAACATTCGTCGAAATTATAACTTGATGACGAGTTTGATACGTAATATGTGGATTTTCGGTCGCCCAGATTCGAAAATTCCACCTGTTCAAAACACCGTTGTTTGTGAATTTGGCCTCATCTGTCCAAAGACATATGGATAGGAAATCGGGGATTTCCTGAAGAAGAAGATCCATGTAGGCAAGGAAATCCAAGCGGTGGGCTTCATCTCCATCCCGCAACCCCTGAACAACGTGTGCGCGATATGGATGATAATTGAAGTGCATAAGTATGCGCTGTATGGTACTTTTGGAAATACCCAAGGTGCGGCTCGCCTGACGAAGAGAAATCGACGTATTTTCTTGAAAAAACAAGAGTACATCGAGTTCCACGTCGAAGGATCGAATGGATGAACGGCGGGAATACAATCCTGTAGACACGTTTCCAGAATGTTGAAAATCCCTAACAGCCTGACGAATAGCATTTCTGGTGGGTTGGCGCCTACCAGGATACCTCTCGGCGTACACTCGAACGGCACGTCGCAACTGAGAGTTGGTCTGGAAAAAAAATCTGGACCATGGTTGTCCTCTCTTCCACGGAATACCGAGTAGTTGGAGCTCGAGGCATGTTGATCACGTGATGGTGACAACACAGAAAGAATACGACTGAATGAATCCAGTGGGCAAGATGTTCTCTTTCCTGTTTTCATGATTGGGCAAAGTTGAAAGGGCTGTTGTTAGATATAAGAAGTGATTTGATAAACACTAGCCGTTATCAACTCTAAAGCTTTGTATTGTCAACTTACTTACTAATCACAACAATGAACTATCGTTCAAAAGGCATTTTTTAGAAGGCGATTTTATTTCTTTTAACTCCACCATATCCAGTTCCCAGAGAGTGGAGGGGAAGGAAATACAGCATTAACGGGAATTTCAACCTAATTTTCTTCAAGAAACTTTGGACGCCTCCTGTGCCGGCTGGGTCTGAAACAAAAAATCGTTTGAGGAGTGAAAAATTCATGAAATGTTGCGTAGAATCCAAATCTGCAATAAAAACGCTGCAAATTATTACACAATGGTTTATTATTTTTCTGTATAATCGTCTATAAAGCCACCAACCATCCAACATGAAGAAAAACATCGATGGCATTTCGGTCAGCTTTAATTTGAACGGAGATTAGGCCTCACACTCGTGTTTCTGATTTATCGCATGTTTATTATTTTTATGGTTTATTATTTCATTATTATTATTTTAATGGTTTATTATTTTTCTATATAATCGTCTATAAAGCCACCAACCATCCGGAGATTAGACCTCTTTTGCGATTCACACTCATGTTTCTGATTTATCGTACGTTTATTATTTTGATGGTTTATTATTTTATTATTTTAATGGTTTATTATTTTTCTATATAATCGTCTATAAAGCCACCAACCATCCAACATGAAGAAAAATACTTGGAAAATGTCACCCCACGCATATTTGAGCAAAAACCTCTTTTTTGGCCGGTTATTTGCCCATAACTTCTATACGAATTAAGCGATCGGAATAGTTCGACGTTAGGACCAACTAGACCCCAAATGGAGTCTATGTGCAAAAGAACGGGTTTTTTAGACCGATTCTACGGCCTTTTATGGCCCAGACGGCGGACGGCGGACGGCAGACGGGGGACGGCGGACGGCGGACGGGGGACGGCGGACGGACATTGCAAATTTGGATTCTACGCACCTTGAAACGTAAATTGACAAAGTTTGAGGGGGGGTTATAAAAATTTTTTGCAATACGATCACATAGGCTTATTATTAGAAATTATAAACCAAAATGGGGGGTCTCATTTGAAAAAACGAAGTTGGTGTGCATTGCGCACGATTTGCGCAATGCGCAACGTGGTCATATTTGAGGTCCTTGGAAAAAAACATGCGGATTCAAAAAAAAAAATTTAATTTTACCACTGAAATAACGGTTTTAGAGGGGGGTCTTCGTTTCGTGGGACACCCTGTATAGATGATACGATGCATAGTAGTTAATCTGAAAACACCAATCTCTAAGTACCTTTCACTACCCTCATAGGGTACCATCTACACGCTAATCTGGACAATCCTAGAAAATTTCATCAAATTCGGACGAAAAATGTAAGTGCGGTAATGATTGGAATCAAAAAATTCTTTACAAGATTGGGAGTCGAACCTGGGACTCCTGGGTGTGAGTCCAGTACTTTGCTCACTGATCTACAAAAAATACGAAATACGAAATTTTTATTTACAGATAAGTAGTACATTATACAATGTGACAGGAATTTGATAGTTAACATTTCCAACCAGTATAGGTTCCTTATGTCTAAATAGTGATTTTAAGTAATTTAATAAGGATAAGTAAAGTTTGTAAGATAAGAGAGTGGCTTAGATTGAAGGAAAATTTTAGGATGAAAAAACCTTACAACATATTTTATAATTTCAAAATTACTACCTAACTTAAAACTAATGGGGGGATTATATACAATTTACACTACTGGGCTATTTACACTATTTACAGTCTTGCAATATTGTTGTAACCCTAGCTGAGGAAGGACTAGTACACTGGTTGAACACTTATATTGAAAGATAGATGACAATTAGTAAAGTAGAATGTAGAGAACATCGAATAATGAATAGAAAGTAGAACGATCTCAAAATCCGGCTACTTGGATACCAATGACATCATGACAACGTGGTAATAACAATATAGAGTTACTACAATCTCCCACACTGAATGAATGCTACCATCAGCATCAGATGTAGTACTGGAGGTATCTTGGAGGACGCCGTTCTCTTGTACTAGAACGCCGAAGTTGGAATCCAGGTGTTGGTGATGTTTCATGATGGCTCGCTTGATCGTAGATGGGTGCAGTTGGGACCTCTTTTGAAGCTTGAGGCGGCATGCTCTTTTCCTGGTGGGACGTTGAGGGGGCCATGGTTCTAACGGGATTTTCAAGACGGATGCCTACATCTGACGGTACAACAGCTTGCTGAGGAGCTTCGGAGTGTAGCAATTGGTCAATGTGCCGTTTTATTGAATATCCGTCGTCCAGCTTCACAGTGTAGTGCAGTTGACCCAATCTTGAAGTGATCGTCCCGAACTTCCACACTTCTCTGTTATTGAGGTGCATCCTTGACTGAACCCTTTCTCCCACACTATAATGACGCACCTTAGATTGTCTCCTTTGTTGATGTTGGCTATTGGGGGTTGATGCAACTCCTTTAGGTTTCAAAAGATCAAGTTTTGTTCGAATCTGGCGTCCCAAGTATAATTCAGCTGGTGTGGAATCGCAGTGTAGCGGGGTTGCTCTATCTCTAAAAAGGATCTCTCTGATTTTCGATGGTAGAGACCCTGATTCGGATTTCATCGCCTCAAGCTTAGATTTCAGAAACTGGACGTATCTTTCAGCTTTGTTGAAATCGTATGTTGAGACAGAATGTATTCCGAGTAAATGTGGACTAGTGTCATTATCCAATAGTTTGAGATCAATGTTGAAGTGGCGAATCCAAACTCGCCCAAGAATTGGAGTGAAATCGTTGTGAACAATGAAAATCAATTCATTCGATTTTAACCCGTTGTATTCAACTGGAACAATGGCATATTCCTTAGGGCGAAATACACCCTGAGTGTACGAGTGAAATCTAACATCTGTATTCTTGATATTACTGACGCCTAATTTTTCGAAATCCTTCTCCGGAATTAGTGTGAAGGCAGCGCCTGAGTCGACTTCAAACTGTTGGATGTGGCCGTTTAAACGAACGGAAACGTGGTACTTCGCAGCATCTATTGCATGTTCTACCATATTAGATGAAAAAATATCATAGATGGTGTGGACTCCAAGCAACCCATCCAGAAAATCATCATCAGACAATTCTGGTTCTAACTCAACGGTTTTGACATGAGCGTTAGATCTGGCGTTGCTTAGGAGATTCGAGAGACAGACCTTTTGAACATGGCCCGTTTTTAGGACGTCCCACAGTAAGACTTGGGCGTCCTTATGCGATCGATCTGGGGTAAAGTTGGACAACACTCAACAGAAAAAAAAAATAACCACACAGTAATCCGTTTTAGACCATTCTGAATCCAAATCCGCGAAAAAAACCATAGGTGTATGTCTGTGTGTGTGTGTGTGTGTGTGTGTGTGTGTATGTGTGTGTGTGTGTAACAAAATCTTGTGTACTCTGCACAGGCCTTAGTTCTCAACCGATTTTCCTGGTTCTTTTTTTGTTCGTCGCGGAAAACTATCTAGTTGTGCACTACGTCGCCGGAATTTCGAATTTTGCCTTTTAAGGGGAGGAAAGGGGGGGTTAATGCTCGAAAAACATGCGTTTTTGGGCATAATCTTGTGTACTCTGCCCAGGCCTTAGTTCTCAAACGATTTTCGTGGTTCTTTTTTCGTTTGACGCGAAATACTATCTAGTTGTGCACTACGGCGCCGGAATTTTGGGTTTTGCTTTTTAAGAGGGGGAAAGGGGGGGTTAATGCTTAAAAAACGTGCGTTTGCGTGCATAATCTTGTAAACTCTGCCCAGGCCTCAATTTCCAACCGATTTGCGTGTTTCTTTTTTTGTTTGACTCAAATAACTTCCGAGTTGTACATGATTTTACCAGAGTACCAAAATTCGCAAGGGGAGGGGGTGAGTGGGGGGGATAATATTCACAAAATATACGATTTTTCAATATTTCGGTTCCTTTACTGCTTACTAACTGTACCCAAGCTTTGAAATTGAGGAAAAATTCTCATTATACCTCCGAATTTTCATGAATTATTCTCTTTACCACCATGGAACTAATAGTGGTGCCACCATGGTGCCAGGACATGGTGCCATGATGCCATAAACCGCTTATTTCGTTTTTTTTTTGTGTTTCACCTCGAATACGGATGTGAACTTCGACGGACTGCCTACCAAAACTAACAGATGAAAGTTCAATGTTACGACGTATTTCCGCTTTGGTGCCAGACTGGCACCATTGTTGGCGTTGCGGTGGTGGGGGGGGGGGGGTGAACTCGAATTCGCATGTTGGGTATCGTAGATCATGGATTTTAAAATGCTCTTCAGATTCGAGGCTCCCATGCCGCTAGAAATGTTAAGGTGGATAATGGTGAGGAGGGGGGGTCAGTATTTCTTGCCTAAATAATAAATAAATTACATCGAGTGAAACAGTTTTATCACTTAACAACTGGTTAAACTGATCTAATGCTTATCCAATGGGACGTCCCCTGGAATGCATGCATTACTAAACAATATGTTTTGACAAGATTTACAACGCAATTTGTCCCTATCGACTTGACACTCCCTGGATGAGTGATTGTCGCGTCCACATCTTAAACAGCTATTCTCCAGACCTAGTGACTTAAGATCTAACCGCTGTCGACGGAATTTCGATGGAGGATGATTTTTCATTACTATATTGGAGCGCGCTCCGTGACTTTGAGAAGGCGTATTAGCTTGTGAAATTTTGTTAATCGAAGTAGGGACTGTTAGCGGACTTAGTGTAGCTAGTTCCTTGCAATCAAGTTTGGAGGCTTCCAGAGCTAAGGCTTTCTGAATGATCTGATCAAATGTTGTTCCTGTCGGCTGAAGTAACAATTTTTCTCGTATGTTATTATCTCGAATTCCGCGTATGAATTGCGCGCGGAGAAAAATAGACGAAATACTCTTTTTACAGTCGCAAACGAATTGACATGTTGAAGTAAGGTTGCGCAGTTCGGAAACGTATTGAGCAACAGATTCCTCTTCAGATTGGAACCTCGACAAAAATCTGTGTTGTTGGACTATCGTATTAGGATTTGGGCACAAATGGTTTTCAAGAAAATCGATTAGTTCCTCGTAAGTTTTGTCCTTAGGATCCGCTGGAAGGGTTAGTGAAGTTAAGGTTTTGAAGAGGGTAGGACCAGTATAACGTAAAAGTTCCCTCCCCCACTGGTCAGGAGGGATATCTTTGAGATGGAACCAATTTTCCAAACGTTTCCTGTATTGACGAAAGGTTTCCTTCGTGCTATCAAAGTTATCGAAGTTTGAAATGACAACTGGTTTTGAATTAGCCGTGAGCTGTTTGATGAGGACATCATTTTGCTTCATCACTGTCTCCAATAATTTGAGCATCGTCGGTACGTCCCCTTCTGCCATTTCATATTTATGTGCCATTTCGGAACACAATCGAGATTGAGTACTTACTGAACGATGTATGCTGTTTTAATCCTCGTCGCCACTGTTGTAACCCTAGCTGAGGAAGGACTAGTACACTGGTTGAACACTTATATTGAAAGATAGATGACAAGTCGTAAAGTAGAATGTAGAGAACATCGAATAATGAATAGAAAGTAGAACGATCTCAAAACCCGGCTACTTGGATACCAATGACATCATGACAACGTGGTAATAACAATATAGAGTTACTACAAATATTTACAGGTATTTACGGGACGGAGAGTTAGGGGGTCCTAACTCGCCACGACCCCCAACGGGGTTTTATTGAAGTTTGAACTTGGTGGAGGAGGGGGTTTTGATGCACTGGTAAGGAAGAACGGAATTTGTCGGCAAATTTTTGAATGTGAATGTGAAGTGGATCAATCTGGAGGTGTGAGTGAAGGGTTTCAAGGTTGGTGCGGAGGGGGCTATTTGTTGCTAAGCGGATACATTTGTTTTGGATAATCTGGAGTTTATGGAGATGAGTGTGGGCTGTTATGTGCCATATTGGTGAGGCGTAAGTTATGGTCGGGCGGATGATTGTTTTATAAATTAAAAGTTTCATGTTCTGATTTAGGGAGTGGGATTTGAAAAGGGGGTAGAATCTACTTAGTTTGCTTAAGGCTTTGTTGTTAGTCTGCTGTATATGTTCTCTGAATGTTAGAAGTTTGTCAAGGTGTAGTCCGAGGTATTTTACTGACGGGGAAAAATTTATGGTGTCTGATTTAATTTTGATTGCTTTGGGTATGTTGCGTTTTTGGGTAAAAAGGATGGCTTCGGTTTTGGATGTGTTAACTTTAATTTTCCATTTGGTGAGGTTTTGTATAATGAGGGTGGCCGCGTTTAAGTCTATTTACTGCATGCTTTCTCTACCGATGAGCTGGAAGTGTATAGGGCCAGGTCATCGGCAAAGCCAGCTATATTGACGTTTTGTGGGATGCTATTAAACACTTCCGAAATGGAAATGTTGAAAAGGGCGGGGGACAAAAATGAACCTTGCGGGACTCCTGCAGGAATATGGTATTTTTTTGATGTTATGTTTTTGGAATTTACTTGGAAATATCTGTCGGAAAGGTAAGAGTGAATAATTTTGCAAAGACCGAGGGGGATCTTGGTATATAATTTGTGAATGAGACCTTCGATCCAAACTGAATCGAAGGCCTTCCCGCTTTCCAATAGTACCATGGCAGTTGAGCATTTCCTCTCCATGTTTTCCCTGATAGTGTGGGTGACACGGGCAAGTTGGTGAGTGGTGGTGTGATAATTTTTGAAGCATCTACAAAGGGGTTGGTTGAATGGCTTTGAGATCCTCACCTCAGATGCAACTGTTACGGCTGTTACAAGGATTTTACGATTGCGCATGCGCAGAGGCTACTGTAGATTTTAAGGCCTTGATTTTGATTGGGGACCATCTACAACCTAATCCGCGTAATCCCTGAAAATGTCATCGAAATCAGGTAGAAATTGTGGAAGTTATGGCTGTTACAAGCAATTCACGTTCGCGCATGCGCATCGGCTACTATCAGTCCAGGGGTGATGATTTTCATAGGGGACCATTGAAACACTAATCTGTAACATCGCTGAAAATTTCATTGAAATCGGATGGAAAATGTGGAAGTTACGGCCGTTACAAGGAAATTAACTTTTCCGCATGCGCAGTGACTAACATCAGTCCGAAGGTGATGATTTTCATAGAGGACCATCAAATCACTAATCTGTAACATCCCTGAAAATTTCATTAAAATCGGATGGGAAATGTGGAAGTTATGGCTGTTACAAGGAATTCACGTTTGCACATGCGCAGTCGCTTCTATCACTTCGAGGATGATGATTTTCATAGGGGACCGTCTACACACCAACCCGCACAATCCCTGAAAGTTTCATCGAAATCGGACAATAACTTCGTATAGTTATGCGCGTTACAAGGAATTCATGACAGACAGACAGACACACAGACAGACAGACAGACACGGAACCAAAATTGTTCAGAAAGGTCTAAAACGCAAAACGCGAGTGAAAATTTTGATTTTGGAGAACTTTTGGTTTATTATTTCTAATAATAAGCCTATGTGATCGTATCGCAAAAAATTTTTATAACCCCCCCCTCAAACTTTGTCACTTTACGTTTCAAGGTGCGTAGAATCCAAATTTGCAATGTCCGTCCGCCGTCCCCCGTCCGCCGTCCGCCGTCCGCGGCACTTTTCTTAGCAACACTGGACCGATTTGGTTCAAATTTGGTATATGGGCTCCATTTGGGGTCTAGTTGTGCCGCGAAGCTTTTGGTTGATGTAGGTCACTTCTAAGGGGTGAAAATTCAGGGTTGAAATTTTCAAGAGTGCCCTAGCTCGAAAACTCTCGAAATAAAGGTATCGTTTTTTCACCAATTTTACCAAAATAGTATTGAATTTTTAAAAATTCTTGAGACCACCCGGAGCTCTGTAGGACAAACCGTTCGGTCCCTACGAGTACTTGAAGGTTTTCCTTCGATAAAACAGAATCATGAGTGTGAATCACAAAAGAGGTCTAATCTCCATTCAAATTTTATCGGACTAAAATGCGATCGCTGTTCATTTCTTCGATTTGTATACAGTTTTGCCTTCTGCGTAACCAGTAATCAAATTTCCATAAGAAGCTTTCTATTTTTCCAATCGAGTGTGAAGCGTTTAGTTCTTTTTAATAAACTTGATTGTGAAGGTGTGAAGCCAGTATGGTGTGGTAGGTAGTACCTAGCTGGTAGGTAAAAAAAAGTTGGTAGGTAAAAAACGGTTGGTGGGTAAAAAACGCTGCAAATCATTGCTCAAAGGCTTCTTCACTCTTCAGATCACTGATCAGCTGAGTGAGCTCCGAAGCCATTTTCAATCCTTTTGAATGGAAGTGCTCTTCCAGGCGTCTCCAGCATTCGAGGAGATCTTCTTCACTCTTCAGATCACTGATCAGCTGAGTGAGCTCCAAAGCCATTTTTACTCGTATTGAATGGAAGTGCTCTTCCAAGCGTCTCCAGCATTCGAGAAGATCTTCTTCACTCTTCAGATCACTGATCAGCTGAGTGAGCTCCAAAACCATTTTTACTCTTATTGAATGGAAGTGCTCTTCCAGGCGTCTCCAGCATTCGAGGAGATCTTCCTCACTCTTCAGATCACTGATCAGCTGAGTGAGCTCCGAAGCCATTTTCAATCCTATTGAACGCAGGAAGCTGAAATTTGAGAGGGAAGGTCAAGGGAGAATATAAATGGTGGTAGGTGCTATTGATGGAGAACCAGTGATCTATACAGAAGGGTGATCTATACAGAAAATAATAAACCTTTGAGCAATGATTTGCAGCGTTTTTCAAGTAATTGAGTGGTATTTCAATCCATATGTTTTCCAAGTAATTGGATTTACAGTTTTTTAACAAGATTTTTTCGTAGTGCAAAACTTAATCAGTCATAGTTAACCGGGGTCGGGGAAAAAACACTTTGACACTGAAAACTTTTCAAAATTAGTTCCAAAATTAGTATAGGCCGTTCCCTCTCTATCTTCTACCTCTATGATCAGGCTACTCAACACACGGGACGAGTGGAAAACCCTAGTCATTCATGTTCAGCTTTCTGGGGCTGCCGGAAAATGATGGTTGGAGAATTAAATTATAATTAACAACTTACACTATTAGGTAATTGCATAATTCAAGAGCATGTTATTCAACAAGAAAAAATTAATAAATATCTATTTAACTTATTTCTGTTAGCGTAATGGTAATTTGCATCTATGTAAAAAGTAATATGTAATATCTGTGTAATCATATCTGAAGAAACTCATGATGAGATATTTGTAAAGAGAAAACGCTAAAATATTATAGTCGTATCTACTTGAAAGATGCGCTGCATGGGGAGCTGCACGACTCACAGGCTGGCGGCTTACATGCCATGCCTTATATACCTTTGTTAAAGAAATTATTTATATTTACCAAAATTTAAATCCATTGTGTGCACTGTATTCGATGTGAATATTCAATAAAAGGTTTTTACTACTACTACGATGCTGGTCACCAGTACACTAATACAGATTTTATCACCAATTGTGAGAAAATGTATACAGAAAAGATATGTTTTACTACTAATAAATATCAGGAATTGAATGATTCCAATAAATAATTTTCAGAAAAAAAATTTCTACCAGAACAAACAACAAAGTTTACTTTATACTTTTATTGAACCCATTGAGAGAATGTTGTGGTAGGTTATCAGGAAAGATGACTGTGCATGCGATGACAGCTCCGAGCAGAATTGTGATCCATCATATTATTGCCGAATCAAATGTATTCCATGTCGAGAGTTTCCATCTTCAGCCCGGTCGGTCTTCGTACGATAGGATCTAACATGGAGCATATCCGTGAAAGCGGTAAATGGGCTCATAGTGGGGATCATGGTGGGGATCATGGTGGGCATCATAGTACCGGGCTCCATAAGCGGTGCTCACCAGAAGCGCAAAACTGAAAACACACACTTGAACCAAAGAACTCAAAATATTCATGATGACTGCTCTGTTGTGTAAAACGTCGATCTCGTATTTATTTAGTGACTGCCAGTTTTATTAGGAATCGTGTTTCAATATAACTTTTAATGACCTTGGATACTGTCATTCGATCGAATGAAAAATCAGAAAGTCGTTTTGACAAAATCATATTTCGAGCAAGTAACAAAGGTTTTGGTTTACTATTTTCAATAATAAACCAATGGAATCGAGCAAGAAAAAAATTTAACCCACCTCTAAATTTGACGGTTTACGTTTCAAAGTATGTAGAATCCGAAAATCGAATAAAACACTTCTCAAGAGACTATCAATTTCTCCATAGAGTGAACAACAATAGGTCATGAATATGACAATGAATATCAAAATGATGAAATAAAATACACACAAGATGTTTTATGAATAATTTATTAGCATGAAGTAGGTTGATACTTTATTTCAATTTTGGTTTATTATTTTCAATAATAAGCCTTTGGAATCGAGCAAGAAAAAAAAATTTTAAACCCCCCCTCAAAATTTGATGTTTTACGTACGTAGAATACGAAAATCGAATAAAAAAATTTCCGTCCGTCCGCCGTACGCCGTACGCGGCACTTTTCTTAGCAACACTGGACCGATGTGGTTCAAATTTGGTATATGGGCTCCATTTGGGGTCTAGTTGTGCCGCGAAGCTGTTGGTTGATGTAGGTCACTTCTAAGGGGTGAAAACTAAGGGTTGAAATTTTCAAGAGTGCCCTAGCTCGAAAACTCTCGAAATAAAGGTATCGTTTTTTCACCAATTTTAAATAGTATTGAATTACCAATAGTTGGTAGGTAAAAAAAAGTCTGCCAAGTTGGGTGGGCAGTATAGCTTCCTCACTCATTGTAACATGGACGTAAAGAATCAGTTGGCGAAAACTCGGCGCTGCGCGCCTCGGCGGGGGCTTCGCCCCCTGCACCCCCGGATGATTTCCGCTTAGAGCCTAATGGCTAAAATGTGACATACCTTGAAAAGGTTTTTGCTCCCTCTCCCTCTTTATCTTTCTTCCACTGTGCCCACTCAGGCACCTTCAGCATTCTCCATTGACCCGCCCTTTCAAATTTCAGGTTCCTGCGTTCAACAGGAGAGGAAATGGCCTTGGAGCTCACTCAGCTGATCAGTGACCACTCAGGCACCTTCAGCATGCTCCATTGACCCTGCCTCTCAAATTTCAGCTTCCTGCGTTCAACAGGAGAGAAAATGGCCTTGGAGCTCACTCAGCTGATCAGTGATCACTCAGGCGCCTTCAGCATTCTCCATTGACCCGCCCTCTCAAATTTCAGGTTCCTGCGTTCAACAGGAGAGGAAATGGCCTTGGAGCTCACTCAGCTGATCAGTGACCACTCAGGCACCTTCAGCATTCTCCATTGACCCTGCCTCTCAAATTTCAGCTTTCTGCGTTCAACAGGAGAGAAAATGGCCTTGGAGCTCACTCAGCTGATCAGTGATCACTCAGGCGCCTTCAGCATTCTCCATTGCATGCGCAGCGGCTATTGCTTGACCAGTTTGATTGAAACTTATAGGGTGTCTCTTAGAAGTTAGTCCCTAACTAACCTTCAAATTTGAGCAAAATCGGTTCATTAGAAACCGAGAAACCGAGGTTCCAGTAAATTCACGTTTGCGCATGCGCACTCGCTCCTATTGGTCCGAAGGTGCTGAAATTTATAGGGGACCGTCTAGGACCTAACCCGCACAATCCCTGAAAATTTCATCAAAATCGGACCACAGGTTAGTATAGTTTTGCCCGGGACAAGGATTGACCACAGACAGACCGACAGACCGACAGACCGACAGACCGACAGACAGACAGACAGACACGGAACCAAAATTGTTCGGGAAGCTCTAAAACGCAAAAAGCAAGTGGAAATTTTGATTTTGGAGGACATTTTTTTTTTTTCACTTCTTTCACGAATACAAAGCTTCCCTACCTTCGGTAGTGAGGAAGCAAAAGTTGGTTGGTAAAAAAACGTCTGCCAAGTTGGGTGGGCAGTATAGCTTCCTCACTCATTGTAACATGGACGTATAGAATCAGTTGGCGAAAACTCTGCGCTGCGCGCCTCGGCGGGGGCTTCGCCCCCTGCACCCCCCGATGATTTCCGCTTAGAGCCTAATGGCTAAAATGTGACACCTTGAAAAGGTTTTTGTTCCCTCTCCCTCTTTATCTTTCTTCCACTGTAATATTTAAGCTCACTCAGCTGATCAGTGACCACTCAGGCACCTTCAGCATTCTCCATTGACCCGCCCTCTCAAATTTCAGCTTCCTGCGTTCAACAGGAGAGAAAATGGCCTTGGAGCTCACTCAGCTGATCAGTGATCACTCAGGCGCCTTCAGCATTCTCCATTGACCCGCCCTCTCAAATTTCAGGTTCCTGCGTTCAACAGGAGAGGAAATGGCCTTGGAGCTCACTCAGCTGATCAGTGACCACTCAGGCACCTTCAGCATTCTCCATTGACCCGCCCTCTCAAATTTCAGCTTCCTGCGTTCAACAGGAGAGAAAATGGCCTTGGAGCTCACTCAGCTGATCAGTGATCACTCAGGCGCCTTCAGCATTCTCCATTGACCCGCCCTCTCAAATTTCAGGTTCCTGCGTTCAACAGGAGAGAAAATGGCCTTGGAGCTCACTCAGCTGATCAGTGATCACTCAGGCGCCTTCAGCATTCTCCATTGACCCGCCCTCTCAAATTTCAGGTTCCTGCGTTCAACAGGAGAGGAAATGGCCTTGGAGCTCACTCAGCTGATCAGTGACCACTCAGGCACCTTCAGTATTCTAAATTGACCCTGCCTCTCAAATTTCAGTTTTGCTCCCACAAGACTAACTCCTCCACATTTACGCTCGCTTGCTCGCACGCTCGCACGCTCGCAAAAATAAAAAACCCTTTGGCATAAATCAATTTCAATTTTCGGCAAACTTTTGGCATACCAACTGGAACTTTTGGCAACTCATTTTGAACTTTCGGCAGATCCATTACGTTTCGACAACTACTGGAGTCCTTGTCCACCTTCATTCCCTCTACAATGTTCAATAAAGTGTTTTTCTCTCTCTCTCAAAAAAAAAAAAATAATAAAAAAATAAATTTAAAGTTCGCGCATGCGCAGCGGCTATTGCTTGACCAATTTGATTGAAACTTATAGGGTGTCTCTTAGAAGTTAGAACCTAACTAACCTCCAAATTTGAGCAAAATCGGTTCATTAGAAACCGAGAAACCGAGGTTCCAGGAAATTCACGTTTGCGCATGCGCACTCGCTCCTATTGGTCCGAAGGTGCTGAAATTTATAGGGGACCGTCTAGGACCTAACCCGCACAATCCCTGAAAATTCCATCAAAATCGGACCACAGGTTGGTATAGTTTTGCCCGGGACAAGGATTGACCACAGACAGACCGACAGACCGACAGACCGACAGACAGACAGACACGGAACCAAAATTGTTCGGGAAGCTCTAAAACGCAAAAAGCAAGTGGAAATTTTGATTTTGGAGGACATTTTTTTTTTCACTTCTTTCATTCACAATTTATATTTGGAAAAAATACTTCACCGCTACAATTGATGGTATTGTACATAAATATTTACATCACAGTATTGTATCAGCACTTTCAGCACTCAGCAGTCATGTCCATCTGGCTGCTTGGTATCAGGGTCCGAGATCCGACCTCGGACATTGGGGTGAGGGACAAGGTTGAGTCACCTTATCCCACAAATGATGGAGGGAGGATTGTGCCTCTTCTAGCTATGCCATCAGTCGACACTTCTCCTCCCCATGGGGTTCGAGTTCAGCTCCAAGTCCCACGGAGCCCACTTGCTCGAGCCGTGGTACGCCGTCGTGTGGCCGTAGCCCTGAATTTATACCAGATGAATGATCCTCCTGTTAGGACTCGGGTGGTCATCCACTCCAGGATAAACAGTGGGTAACCAGCCCGAATCAGATCCTTCGCTGACTTGCCATGCCATATCCCTCTCCAGGTGATCGTTGCTCCAATCACCTTTAGTTGGTTTCGCTGAATGTTTGCAAGTGTTGCTGCAGCATCTAGTAATGCGTCAACTTCATATTTTCGAATTTTGGAAGCATTGATGTCTGCGAGTGATCTCTGGCCGGAGCCAGAGACCACTGAGACATCAATAATGAAGGCTCCTCTTGGTGTTACCACCAAGAGGTCTGGACGATAACCTCGCTGTTCCAGGTTAAAGTGAGGCTCTAGCCATACTGGCCATCCTTTACGGCGAGCGTAGGCTTCCAGTAGGTTCAGGGCAGAATTGTGACGGGCACACCTGGGTCTTACCACGGCTGGGCAAATCTGGAGCACATGCGAGGCTGTTTCGGGTGTTTGACATCCCATTCGGCATAGATGGCTGCTGCCGGTACGCCTGCCTCTTGTCCTCCTCACTCCTGTTGGTAGAGAACCAGAATGGACTTTCACCATACCCAACGACCTCCATCCCCATAGTTTCGCTGAAGGGTTCCTGATCCATGCCGTGCTAGCTCCGTTATCGCGTGATTTTACCAGTTCAGCTCCATCCGTAGTTTGATGGAGACGTTGTGCCCTGGCAATTCGACGGTCGATTCTTGATGTCCCATTTTGTTGTTGGAGACTCGTTCCTCCTTCAAAGAGTTGTGTGTTTGCCGCCCCTACCCTATTAGCTCTTATGGTTGGTATTTGACTGAGTAGTTCCATTACTCCAAGACCACCATCACCCACTGGTCCATGGATGTAGGCATTAGCAGAGTCAAATGGCAGGCGCAACCATTTTCTCACATATCTCCTTATAGATATATCCATCTGTTTTAGAGTTAAGAGCGTGGTACTTCCCAGCACTAGTTGGTGAGTTAGTGAGGGTATGCCGTGGTCTCGCAACATCACTAATTTCTGCAGAGGCTTCAGTGGTGCCCTGTCAATTTTCTCAAGGATTGTAGTAATTTTCATTGGCATGTTACGACATATACCCTGGGTACCAAAGGATACTCCCAGGTATATCCATCGAACATTGTGTGGTGCTGCCCTCAGGCACTGGCCATCAACATCAATGGAAGGCCTTTCAGCTGGGACCACGAGTCGACGCCCTCTTGGCATCAAAGGCAGATAGATGGATTTTCTGAGGTTGAGATTCAGTCCCACCGACTTCAAGGCATTATTGAATGCTACAATCTGAGCCACTATCCCAACTCATTTTGAACTTTCGGCAGATCCATTACGTTTCGACAACTACTGGAGTCCTTGTCCACCTTCATTCCCTCTACAATGTTCAATAAAGTGTTTTTCTCTCTCTCTCAAAAAAAAAAAAAATAATAAAAAAATAAATTTAAAGTTCGCGCATGCGCAGCGGCTATTGCTTGACCAATTTGATTGAAACTTATAGGGTGTCTCTTAGAAGTTAGAACCTAACTAACCTCCAAATTTGAGCAAAATCGGTTCATTAGAAACCGAGAAACCGAGGTTCCAGGAAATTCACGTTTGCGCATGCGCACTCGCTCCTATTGGTCCGAAGGTGCTGAAATTTATAGGGGACCGTCTAGGACCTAACCCGCACAATCCCTGAAAATTCCATCAAAATCGGACCACAGGTTGGTATAGTTTTGCCCGGGACAAGGATTGACCACAGACAGACCGACAGACCGACAGACCGACAGACAGACAGACAGACAGACAGACAGACACGGAACCAAAATTGTTCGGGAAGCTCTAAAACGCAAAAAGCAAGTGGAAATTTTGATTTTGGAGGACATTTTTTTTTCACTTCTTTCATTCACAATTTATATTTGGAAAAAATACTTCACCGCTACAATTGATGGTATTGTACATAAATATTTACATCACAGTATTGTATCAGCACTTTCAGCACTCAGCAGTCATGTCCATCTGGCTGCTTGGTATCAGGGTCCGAGATCCGACCTCGGACATTGGGGTGAGGGACAAGGTTGAGTCACCTTATCCCACAAATGATGGAGGGAGGATTGTGCCTCTTCTGGCTATGCCATCAGTCGACACTTCTCCTCCCCATGGGGTTCGAGTTCAGCTCCAAGTCCCACGGAGCCCACTTGCTCGAGCCGTGGTACGCCGTCGTGTGGCCGTAGCCCTGAATTTATACCAGATGAATGATCCTCCTGTTAGGACTCGGGTGGTCATCCACTCCAGGATAAACAGTGGGTAACCAGCCCGAATCAGATCCTTCGCTGACTTGCCATGCCATATCCCTCTCCAGGTGATCGTTGCTCCAATCACCTTTAGTTGGTTTCGCTGAATGTTTGCAAGTGTTGCTGCAGCATCTAGTAATGCGTCAACTTCATATTTTCGAATTTTGGAAGCATTGATGTCTGCGAGTGATCTCTGGCCGGAGCCAGAGACCACTGAGACATCAATAATGAAGGCTCCTCTTGGTGTTACCACCAAGAGGTCTGGACGATAACCTCGCTGTTCCAGGTTAAAGTGAGGCTCTAGCCATACTGGCCATCCTTTACGGCGAGCGTAGGCTTATATAGGCGAATACAAAGCTTCCCTACCTTCGGTAGTGAGGAAGCAAAATGTTGGTGGGTAAAAAACGCTGCAAATCATTGCTCAAAGGCTTCTTCACTCTTCAGATCACTGATCAGCTGAGTAAGCTCCGAAGCCATTTTCAATCCTATTGAATGGAAGTGCTCTTCCAGGCGTCTCCAGCATTCGAGGAAATCTTCTTCACTCCTCAGATCACTGATCAGCTGAGTGAGCTCCAAAGCCATTTTCAATCCTATTGAATGGAAGTGCTCTTCCAGGCGTCTCCAGCATTCGAGGAGATCTTCTTCACTCTTCAGATCACTGATCAGCTGAGTGAGCTCCGAAGTCAGTTTCAATGCTATTGAATGGAAGTGCTCGTCCAGGCGTCTTCAGCATTCGAGGAGATCTTCTTCACTCCTCAGATCACTGATCAGCTGAGTGAGCTCCGAAGCCATTTTCAATCCTATTGAATGGAAGTGCTCTTCCAGGCGTCTTCAGCATTCGAGGAGATCTTCTTCACTTCTCAGATCACTGATCAGCTGAGTGAGCTCCGAAGCCATTTTCAATCCTATTGAATAGAAGTGCTCTTCCAGGCGTCGCCAGCATTCGATGAGATCTTCTTCACTCTTCAGATCACTGTTCAGCTGAGTGAGCTCCAAAGCCATTTTCAATCCTATTGAACGCAGGAAGCTGAAATTTGAGAGGGAAGGTCAAGGGAGAATACAGATGATGGTAGGTGCTATTGATGGAGAACAAGTGATCTATACAGAAGGGTGATCTATACAGAAAATAATAAACCTTTGGGCAATGATTTGCAGCGTTTTTATTCGATTTTCGGATTCTACGTACCTTGAAACGTAAAACATCAAATTTTGAGGGGGGTTACATTTTTTTCTTATGTAAAATGTAATGTAATGTATATATGTATAATGAACCAAAACAATACCTTTATTTCGTGATTTTTCGAGCTAGGGCACCCTTTAAAATTTCAACCCTTAATTTTCACCCCCTAGAAGTGACTTGCATTAACCACAAGCTTCGCGGCACAACTAGACCCCAAATGGAGCCCATATACCAAATTTGAACCAAATCGGTCCAGTGTTACTATGAAAAGCGCCGTGTACGGCGGACGGACGGAAATTTTTTTATTCGATTTTCGGATTCTATATACCTTGAAACGTAAAACATCAAATTTTGATGGGGGGTTGAAATTTTAGCATGGAACTATGCTTTAGCTTTGGACTCACTTGCCGAAAAATGTCACACGAATATGTCACGCGGAATGGGTAACGCGGATGGGTGACGAAATTTTCTTATGATTTTCACGTACAACCGAGCCGTTGGTAGGGAAATGGAACTTCCGCAATTGTAATCACACAGTAAACGTTCACCATTCGTTGGAAAGCTCCTGATTTATGTCGCATTTGTTTATTGAGTGTTATATTAATGTGTTAGGTGTTTATCCAATAATGCGATATTACAAATAGTTAGTAAACAATCTTATGTGTCGCTAGCCTGGTTCATTACCAGGGAAGTTAGAAAATACCACAGTTCGTATCCATCGTAAAGCAGAGTTCCATGTTTCTCGAATTTTAGCCGTAGGCTCTAAGTGAAAAGCATCCGGGGGTCCAGGGGGCTTGCCCCCTGGCGAGGCGCACAGCGCCGAGTTTTTTTTTTCTTGTTCGATTCCAAAGGCTTTTTATTGAAAATAATAAACCAAATTTTCCAAAATCAAATTTCCACTCACGTTTTACGTTTCAGACCTTCTTGAACAATTTTGATTCTGTGTCTGTCCGTGTGTCTGTCATGAAATTTGGCCACAGCCATAACTTATACAATTCTCATCCGATTTCGATGAAATTTTCGGGGATTGTGCGGCTTAACGTACACATGGTCACCTATTCAAAACTATCGCCCCCGGATTGATAGTAGCCGCTGCGCACGCGCAAATGTGAAATCTTCGCCACAGTCAAAATTCCTTCATTTCTTATTCGATTTCGATGAAATGTACGGGGATTTCGCGGGTTGCCGTGTAGATGGTTCCCTATGAAAATCATCGCCCCCAGACTGATATTAGCCTCTGCGCATGCGCAAAAGTATATTTCCTTGTTACAGCCATAACTTCTACATTTTCCAACAATATTCAGATATTGTGCCGGTTGACGTGTAGAGTCCCCTATGAGGGTGGTGCAAGGTATTTAATGATTGAGGTTTTGAGATCAACTACCATGTATCAGATAATCCATGCAATCGGCTTATTTTTACCTTTTATGCACTAATATTTTACTCTCTCAATTGTACAAAACTTATCATATTCGTCCCTCCTTAGCTGTGACCGTTTGGCTATATAGAAACAGGCTGTAATTTGTAAAATAAAAGGAATGAAGATGATCGCCTTCAGGAAGTATCCAACGAAGTGACGGAAAACAATTGAGAAGGGTCTGAAGAGAAAATTTAGAATGTTATGACGGTTTTTCGCAATATCAATTAAGCAACATAAATTGAGCGCTCCACTCACATAAAATACCTAGGTGTTTACATTGATAATCTTACGAAGTGTTAGCAGCACATAGCCTCTCTTATTGTAAAATTGAGAAAATGTATGTACGTGTTGTCTTTATTGCGAAGAATAGTGTCATTCACCATTATGAGACAAGTCTATTGTGCTTTGGTTCAGTCGATACTGCTGTATGGTCTGCCGATATGGGGTGGTACATATGCAACAATCATGCAATGAGTAGAAATAACACAAAAAAGGTTTATTAGCGCCATAGCCAAAGTAGAATGGAGGGAACACACTGCACCACTCTTCCAAAAGTTAAAACTGCTAAAGATCGGTGATCTCTACAATAGGAGTGCTGTTCAGCAACTGTTTAAAGCAAAACTTTATTCTTTTCCACAGCAGGCTTTGCGTACACGCTTTTCACAGGGGTACTTCATGGAGATCCCAAGAGTAAAGACGACCGCTGCACAAAATTTTTTCACGTATTGGAGCATTTCATTTTTTAATAACTTGCCAAAAGAAACGAGGATAAGCTTTCTACAAATTTTGGAAAAATCACCAAATAGAATAAAAATTGAACTTGGAAAATATTTTATGAATAGTTTTTTGGCCAGTGGGAATGCAGACAGTAAGCCAAAATAAAGAAACATAACAAATAAAGTTTACTTACAGAAAGTAAATAAATAAAGCAAAAAAACTATACTCAATCTCCGCCACGGGCTGGTGGCCATATGGAGAATTAATTTCCGTAATTTTAGGTGATGGAATATGTACTCTAAGTCAGAAGCCAAATGTTATTTTATGTTTAGTAATTATAGTATATACCTATATATCATTATAAGGCGTATTATTATGTATTAGAAGATTTATACATTATGTTATTCATTTGTATCTCTTTCTGTGATTTTGGATGGAAATAAATAAATAAATGGTTGATATTACCTGGACGACGACCAGTGGCAAGACAGAAAATCTTGGAGTCAGGCGATAAGAGGCAACCCCAAAATTGAGTTGATGGAGTTGATACGCCCCCCTCAGCAAATATTCATCCGACAGACGGGAAAAGACAGTGACTCCATAAGTTGAGTTCACTCGGATCTGCACGTAAGAACTAGTACTGTTATAGTTTTTTGAAAATGTCAAAAAGGTACCTAATATTGTTTAAAAAAAACCACCTTTCCATTATTAGGTTGCCAATACCGTTTAACGAAACAGGCTGTAATTTGTAATATAAGACGTCGGTTTAATTTGAAAGAGATAAAGAAGATTGCCTTTAGGAAGTACCCCGGGAAGTTAACAAAAAAAAAAAAAAAAAAATTTTGAGAAGGGTCTGAAGAAAGAATTTAGAGGCTGTGATGACGGTTTTTTGCAAGATCCATTAAGTTGATGGTGTCTCTTGGAGATTGACGCGCCCCCTCAGAGAATATTCATCCGAGAGGCGGGAAAAGATTTTGAGCCAAGATGGTCATTGTAGTCTGGATATGCATCAAGTTGAGTTCAAATGGATCCGCACTTAAGTACGTGTAATAGTTTTTGAAAAATGCAAATATTGGTCAAAAAAAGATTTCAAAAATAACTTTCAGTTTGTGTTTTTATTTGACTTTTGTTGAAAACGTCGAAATCAGTTAGAAATAAATAAGTCAGAAAAAAGAAGGCTTCCCACGAAACGAAGACCCCCCCTCTAAAACCGTTATTTCAGTGGTAAAATTAAATTTTTTTTGAATCCGCACGTTTTTTTCCAAGGACCTCAAATATGACCACATTGCGCATTGCGCAAATCGTGCGCAATGCACACCAACTTCGTTTTTTCAAATGAGACCCCCCATTTTTTATTGCAGATTTGGATTCTACGCAAAATTTCATGAATTTTCACTCCTCAAACGATTTTTTGTTTCAGACCCAGCCGGCACAGGAGGCGTCCAAAGTTGCGCAATCGTGAATTTGCGCAATTTGGAATATTTTTGGTTAGGCCAAGTGTGGCACATGACTTATCACTATTTTTCAACGCTGATTCACGTGGTGACGTCTGTTTTTCAATTGGTTAAGGTTCTAGTGCAATTCTTGAAGAAAATTAGGTTGAAATTCCCGTTTATGCTGTACCGAAACAGATTATTTCCTTCCCCTCCTCCTTCCTCAACCGGGCTAGGGACCGGCAATGGCGGAGTTAAACGAAAAAAAAAATTGCCTTCTTAAAATACTGTGAAAATTAAAAATAGAAAAATAAATCTGTAGTAAGATGGCAAAAGATGATAAGTCACTTTTTCCCAAAATAGAGATTTTATACACTGCAAGGTTGCTTTAGATGGTTGCTAGATGGTGTCAAAATATTACGTCTCCACGGAAACCCCTTCAAAAAATATAAACAGTAACAATAATGTGATAAGTCAAAAACCGTCAAATTTAAGATGGCAAAATATGATAAATAATTTTATTCTTTTTGGTCATCCGTTGAAAACAAAATTTATTTGAAAGAATGGAGATGACATGAAATGATAAGAAGATCTATGATATATAGCCATCTAAGGTTTTAAAAAAATCTTACTTTCTCTCAGATGGCAAAAAGTGATAAACCTACTTATTAGGTACTTTTTGCCCTCTGAACTTCCACAAAATTACTAATGTTTTGCAGCTGAGTTTGATGAACTTGAAGACAATAATTTTGTTCTGGAAGACACTGAAATTGTGCCCAATTAAGCGCAAAAATTCTGTTTTAGTTCTGTTTTAGTTTTTATAATTTTTTATCAACACATTGCTGTGATGTTTTGCTTTTAATAAAATTGTATTACAATAATAAAATTAAATAATAATTTACAGCTCATTTTGACATTTTATGTCTTTACTATGGCACATAAATGAAAAATCGTCACGCGGGCATTGTAACGCGGGCATTGTAACGAGGGGAGCGTCACGCGGAAATTTTCTGATGATTTTCACGTACACCAATCGTTCCTAGGGAAAACTAACTTCCTCATTTTCCACCCCAAAAAAATCGTTCACCACTCATTGGAAAGCTCTCAATTTATTAATCATGGTACACGGTCCCTAATATGAATGCACCAGTACGGAAAGCTGAATTATGCGCATGTTTACTAACATACGAGTATGATGTGAGCAACAAATGAGATGTCAACATGATCGTGAGAGGAAAATAGGTATCTTCATCCAACAGATCCATTTAAAGCGTTACGGAGGCAGGGTCAATGGAGAATGCTGAAGGCGCCTGAGTGGTCACTGATCAGCTGAGTGAGCTCCGAGGCCATTTCCTCACCTGTTGAACGCAGGGAGCTGACATTTGAGAGGCAGGGTCAATGGAGAATGCTGAAGGCGCCTGAGTGGTCACTGATCAGCTGAGTGAGTTCCAAGGCCATTTCCTCTCCTGTTGAACGCAGGGAGCTGACATTTGAGAGGCAGGGTCAATGGAGAATGCTGAAGGCGCCTGAGTGGTCACTGATCAGCTGAGTGAGCTCCAAGGCCATTTCCTCTCCTGTTGAACGTAGGAAGCTGACATTTGAGAGGCAGGGTCAATGGAGAATGCTGAAGGCGCCTGAGTGGTCACTGATCAGCTGAGTGAGCTCCAAGGCCATTTCCTCTCCTGTTGAACGTAGGAAGCTGACATTTGAGAGGCAGGGTCAATGGAGAATGCTGAAGGCGCCTGAGTGGTCACTGATCAGCTGAGTGAGCTTCAACGCCATTTTCTCTCCTGTTGAACGTAGGAAGCTACATTCGATTCATTTAAATTGCCCAATCGTCTTACGTAAAACACTCCGTTGTGCGTGGCCAACAAGCTGCGGTATGAGCGTGATTGTTTAAATGAATGTTTACGTACATTACATCGCAACCATCAACGAGCACAATCAAATTTCCACAAACAAAAGTACAATACGAGGTTTTATATGAAGGGGAAAGGGGGCGCAAAGACATAAAATGTCTCCTGGTTGCGTACTTGTACGAAAGCTGTATCCACCGTTTGTGTTTTTACTTAGTCCGCCTCAACATCAAAGAGACCGCCGATAGAACAAAGGAATGGATTCTCTTTGTTTTTAGCTAGATTTTTATTTTTTCTGTATGTTTTATGGTTTTTTTTTCGTTTTAAATTTTTTTTGTAGTTGTGTTGAGAAGAGTTTTTAAAAATGAAGTTTTGTGTAAAACAAATTTAAATTATTACCTTTTCGAGATTTTTTTGAGGTCTACAATTTTTAAAAAAATCAAAAATAATAAGAGCAATGCTGTTTTACCTATATTCCTATTCCTGATTTTGAAAATCTTACCTTGAAAATTGAGCCTGTTTGTATAAAAGTTACCTACCTAATTTTTTTCAAGTTTAATGGGTCTGACTGACTCCATGCAAACACGGTAGTACAGGATAACAAGAGTGCAAACACATGACTTATCATGTTTTACCATCTTCAGATGAAGTTGGCAAAATATGATAAGTAGGTAGTACATCGATCCGAAAACGGTTTATAGGCAACCATTGTGATGAAAAAAAAAGTACTCGACTGAATCTCATTATCAGATGTTTTTTCAAATCATCTGTAGAGAAAAATTGCTTTTTAAGAAAACTGCTGATTTTTCAGGCCGGACCAAAACTTAAAGTTGCCCTCCTGAAAATGCGAGAAATTTGACTTATCACCTTTTGCCATCTTGCCACAGAAATATTCTACGGAGAGAAAGGGTTTCTTCTCTTTTCAAAGCATTTGTTCAAAATGTCCACCATCTTGCTGCAAACAAAATTGCGCCCGGGACAACCAGTGCTCAGTTAGTGCACGCGCAATGGATTGCCGATCGATGGTTCGAGCTGCCTCAACAATTCTTCCTCGAAGGTCTTCCACTGTCCCGATAGGAGTAAGATCCATGTAAACCTTATCCTTTAGTGCACCCCAAAGAAAATAATCAAGAGGCGTGAGGTCAGGTGAACGAGGAGGCCACGGGACAGGAGCGTTGCGACCAATCCACCGGTTTCTGAACTGGCGGTTGAGGTAGCGCCTCACGTCAGTGGCGTAGTGCGCGGGAGCACCATCCAACTGGATCCACATCCTGAGCCGAGTGGCTAGCGGCACATCTTCCAACAAACCAGTCAAATCTTCCCTGAGGAACTGCAGGAATCGGTCACCAGTCAGTGTGCCATCGTAAAAGTAAGGCCCGATCAGTTGATTTCCGATGAGACCGCACCAAACATTCGTCGAAATTATAACTTGATGACGAGTTTGATACGTAATATGTGGATTTTCGGTCGCCCAGATTCGAAAATTCCACCTGTTCAAAACACCGTTGTTTGTGAATTTGGCCTCATCTGTCCAAAGACATATGGATAGGAAATCGGGGATTTCCTGAAGAAGAAGATCCATGTAGGCAAGGAAATCCAAGCGGTGGGCTTCATCTCCATCCCGCAACCCCTGAACAACGTGTGCGCGATATGGATGATAATTGAAGTGCATAAGTATGCGCTGTATGGTACTTTTGGAAATACCCAAGGTGCGGCTCGCCTGACGAAGAGAAATCGACGTATTTTCTTGAAAAAAACAAGAGTACATCGAGTTCCACGTCGAAGGATCGAATTGATGAACGGCGGGAATACAATCCTGTAGACACGTTTCCAGAATGTTGAAAATCCCTAACAGCCTGAAGAATAGCATTTCTGGTGGGTTGGCGCCTACCAGGATACCTCTCGGCGTACACTCGAACGGCACGTCGCAACTGAGAGTTGGTCTGAAAAAAAAATCTGGACCATGGTTGTCCTCTCTTCCACGGAATACCGAGTAGTTGGAGCTCGAGGCATGTTGATCACGTGATGGTGACAACACAGAAAGAATACGACTGAATGAATCCAGTGGGCAAGATGTTCTCTTTCCTGTTTTCATGATTGGGCAAAGTTGAAAGGGCTGTTGTTAGATATAAGAAGTGATTTGATAAACACTAGCCGTTATCAACTCTAAAGCTTTGTATTGTCAACTTACTAATCACAACAATGAACTATCGTTCAAAAGGCATTTTTTAGAAGGCGATTTTATTTCTTTTAACTCCACCATATCCAGTTCCCAGAGAGTGGAGGGGAAGGAAATACAGCATTAACGGGAATTTCAACCTAATTTTCTTCAAGAAACTTTGGACGCCTCCTGTGCCGGCTGGGTCTGAAACAAAAAATCGTTTGAGGAGTGAAAAATTCATGAAATGTTGCGTAGAATCAAAATCTGCAATAAAAACGCTGCAAATTATTACACAATGGTTTATTATTTTTCTATATAATCGTCTATAAAGCCACCAACCATCCAACATGAAGAAAAACTTCGATGGCATTTCGGTCAGCTTTAATTTGAACGGAGATTAGGCCTCACACTCGTGTTTCTGATTTATCGCATGTTTATTATTTTTATGGTTTATTATTTCATTATTATTATTTTAATGGTTTATTATTTTTCTATATAATCGTCTATAAAGCCACCAACCATCCGGAGATTAGACCTCTTTTGCGATTCACACTCGTGTTTCTGATTTATCGTACGTTTATTATTTTGATGGTTTATTATTTTATTATTTTAATGGTTTATTATTATTCTATATAATCGTCTATAAAGCCACCAACCATCCAACATGAAGAAAAATACTTGGAAAATGTCACCTCACGCATATTTGAGCAAAAACCTCTTTTTTGGCCGGTAATTTGCCCATAACTTCTATACGAATTAAGCGATCGGAATAGTTCGACGTTAGGACCAACTAGACCCCAAATGGAGTCTATGGGCAAAAGAACGGGTTTTTTAGACCGATTCTAAGGCCTTTTATGGCCCGGACGGCGGACGGACATTACTACCTAACTTAAAACTAATGGGGGGATTATATACAATTTACACTACTGGGCTATTTACACTATTTACAGTCTTGCAATATTTACAGGTATTTACGGGACGGAGAGTTATGGGGTCCTAACTCGCCACCATCCCCAACGGGGTTTTATTGAAGTTTGAACTTGGTGGAGGAGGGGGTTTTGATGCACTGGTAAGGAAGAACGGAATTTGTCGGCAAATTTTTGAATGTGAATGTGAAGTGGATCAATCTGGAGGTGTGAGTGAAGGGTTTCAAGGTTGGTGCGGAGGGGGCTATTTGTTGCTAAGCGGATACATTTGTTTTGGATAATCTGGAGTTTAAGGAGATGAGTGTGGGCTGTTGTGTGCCATATTGGTGAGGCGTAAGTTATGGTCGGGCGGATGATTGTTTTATAAATTAAAAGTTTCATGTTCTGATTTAGGGAGTGGGATTTGAAAAGGGGGTAGAATCTACTTAGTTTGCTTAAGTAAGGCTTTGTTGTTAGTCTGCTGTATATGTTTTCTGAATGTTAGTTCAAGGTGTAGTCCGAGGTATTTTACTGAGGGGGAGAAATTTATGGTGTCTGATTTAATTTTGATTGCTTTGGGTATGTTGCGTTTTTGGGTAAAAAGGATGGCTTCGGTTTTGGATGTGTTAACTTTAATTTTCCATTTGGTGAGGTTTTGTATAATGAGGGTGGCCGCGTTTTAAGTCTATTTATTGCATGCTTTCTCTACCGATGAGCTGGAAGTGTGTAGGCCAGGTCATCGGCAAAGCCAGCTATATTGACGTTTTGTGGGATGCTATTAAACACTTCCGAAATGGAAATGTTGAAAAGGGCGGGGGACAAAACTGAACCTTGCGGGACTCCTGCAGGAATATGGTATTTTTGATGTTATGTTTTTGGAATTTACTTGGAAATATCTGTCGGAAAGGTAAGAGTGAATAATTTTGCAAAGGCCGAGGGGGATCTTATTGGTATGTAATTTGTGAATGAGACCTTCGATCCAAACTGAATCGAAGGCCTTCCCGCTTTCCAATAGTACCATGGCAGTTGAGCATTTCCTCTCCATGTTTTCCCTGATAGTGTGGGTGACACGGGCAAGTTGGTGAGTGGTGGCGTGATAATTTTTGAAGCATCTACAAAGGGGTTGGTTGAATGGCTTTAAGATCCTCACCTCAGACGCAACTGTTACGGCTGTTACAAGGATTTTACGATTGCGCATGCGCAGAGGCTACTGTAAATTTTAAGGCCTTGATTTTCATTGGGGACCATCTACAACCTAATCCGCGTAATCCCTGAAAATGTCATCGAAATCGGGTAGAAATTGTGGAAGTTATGGCTGTTACAAGCGATTCACGTTCGCGCATGCGCATCGGCTACTATCAGTCCAGGGGTGATGATTTCCATAGGGGACCATCTAAACACTAATCTGTAACATCCCTGAGAATTTCATTGAAATCGGATGGAAAATGTGGATGTTACGGCCGTTACAAGGAAATTAACTTTTGCGCATGCGCAGTGACTACTATCAGTCCGAAGGTGATGATTTTCATAGGGGACCATTAAATCACTAATCTGTAACATCCCTGAAAATTTCATTAAAATCGGATGGAAAATGTGGAAGTTATGGCTGTTACAAGGAATTCACGTTTGCGCATGCGCAGTCGCTTCTATCATTCCGAGGATGATGATTTTCATAGGGGACCGTCTACACACCAACCCGCACAATCCCTGAAAATTTCATCGAAATCGGACAATAGCTTCGTATAGTTATGCGCGTTACACGGAATTCATGACAGACACACAGACAGACAGACACGGAACCAATATTGTTCAGAAAAGTGTAAAACGCAAAACGTGAGCGAAAATTCTGATTTTGGAGAACTTTTTTTTTCGTCCTTGAAAAGTGAAAACAAAGCTTCCGCTACCTTGGTAGACTCGGAAGCAAAATAACGAATGGAACTCAGCTCACAATTGATAGGCATATAACTATCCCAATATTTACGTTCCCAGGTAAGATTAAAGTACTATTATAGTTATTAATTTTACTTGATTAAGTTTTTTCAAGTAAGTGAGTGGTATTTCAATCCATATTTTTTCCAAGTAATTGGATTTACAGTTTTTTAACAAGATTTTTTCGTAGTGCAAAACTTAATCAGACATAGTTAACCTGCTCATTAGAAATGAATGTGGAAAAAAAAACGTCTGCCAAGTGGGTGTGGCACATAGCTTCCTCGTATCCATAACCCGATTGTATAGATGATCCGATGCATAGTAGTTAATCTCAAAACATCAAAACAAGTTAATTTGTAACATCCCTGAAAATTTCATTGAAATCGGATGGAAAATGTAGAAGTTATGGCCGTTACAATTAATTCACGTTTGCGCATGCGCAGTGGCTACTATCAGTCCGAAGGTGGTGATTTTCATAGGGGACCATCTAAAACCTAATCCGCATAATCCCTGAAAATTTCATCGAAATCGGGTAGAAAAAGTGGAAGTTATGGCCGTTACAAGGAAATTCACGTTTGCGCATGCGCAGTGGCTACTTTCAGCCCGAAGGTAATGATTTTCATAAGGGATCGTCTACACACCAACCCGCACAAACCCTGAAAATTTCATTGAAATCGGATGGAAAACGTAGAAGTTATGGCCGTTACAAGGAATTCACGTTTGCGCATGCGCAGTCGCTTCTATCAGTCCGGGGATGATGATTTTCATAGGATACCGTCTACACACCAACCCGCACAATCCCTGAAAATTTCATTGAAATCCGACAATAACTTCGTATAGTTATGCGCGTTACAAGGAATTCATGACAGACAGACACACAGACACTGAACTAAAATTGTTCAGGAAGGTCTAAAAAGCAAAACGCGAGTGAAAATTTTGATTTTGGAGAACTTTTTTTTTCGACCTTGAAAAGTGAAAACAAAGCTTCCGCTACCTTGGTAGACTCGGAAGCAAAATGAAGTACAAAATAATAGAAATCATAAATACTAACTCAATTTTTAGACAATGGGTCGGGGAATAAACACTTTGACACTGAAAATTTTTCCAAAAATAGTTCCAAAATTAGAATAGGCCGTTCCCTCTCTATCTTCTATCTCTATGGTCAGGATACTCAACACACGGGACGAGTGGAAAACCCTAGTCATTTATGTTCAGCTTTCTGGGGCTGCCGGAAGATGATGGTTGGAGAATTCAATTATAATTAACAACTTAAGGTAATTGCATAATTCAAGAGCATGTTATTCAACAAGAAAAAATTAATAAATATCTATTTAACTTATTTCTGTTAGCGTAATGGTAATTTAAAATATATTACTATATACATTATATTTGTTAACTTTGCATCTATGTAGAAAGTAATATGTAATATCTGTGTAATCATATTTGAAGAAACTCATGATGAGATATTTGTAAAGAGAAAACGCTAAAATATTATAGTCGTATCTACTTGAAAGATGCGCTGCATGGGGAGCTGCACGACTCACAGGCTGACGGCTTACATGCCATGCCTTATATACCTTTGTTAAAGAAATTATTTATATTTACCAAAATTTAAATCCATTGTGTGCACTGTACCCGATGTGAATATTCAATAAAAGGTTTTTACTACTACTACGATGCTGGTCACCAGTACACTAATACAGATTTTATCACCAATAGTGAGAAAATGTATACAGAAAAGATATGTTTTACTACTAATAAATATCAGGAATTGAATGATTCCAATAAATAGTTTTCAGAAAAAAAATTTCTACTAGAACAAACAACAAAGTTTACTTTATACTTTTATTGAACCCATTGAGAGAATGTTGTGGTAGGTTATCAGGAAAGATGACTGTGCATGCGATGACAGCTCCGAGCAGAATTGTGATCCATCATATTATTGCCGAATCAAATGTATTCCATGTCGAGAGTTTCCATCTTCAGCCCGGTCGGTCTTCGTACGATAGGATCTAACATGGATATCTACGGGGCTCATAGTAGGGATCATAGTGGGGATCATGGTACCGGACTCCATAAGCGGTGCTCACCAGAAGCGCAAAACTGAAAACACACACTTGAACCAAAGAACTCAAAATATTCATGATGACTGCTCTGTTGTGTAAAACGTCGATCTCGTATTTATTTAGTGACTGCCAGTTTTATTAGGAATCGTGTTTCAATATAACTTTTAATGACCTTGGATACTGTCATTCGATCGAATGAAAAATCAGAAAGACGTTTTGACAAAATCGTATTTCGAGCAAGTAACAAAGGTTTTGGTTTACTATTTTCAATAATAAACCAATGGAATCGAGCAAGAAAAAAATTTAACCCCCCTCTAAATTTGACGGTTTACGTTTCAAAGTATGTAGAATCCGAAAATCGAATAAAACACTTCTCAAGAGACTATCAATTTCTCCATAGAGTGAACAACAATAGGTCATGAATATGTCCATTGTAGTAGCTGTAATTTGATAATCAAAATGATGAAATAAACTACACACAAGATGTTTTATGAATAATTTATTAGCATGAAGTAGGTTGATACTTTATTTCAATTTTGGTTTATTATTTTCAATAATAAGCCTTTGGAATCGAGCAAGAAAAAAAAAAATTTTAACCCCCCCTCAAAATTAGATGTTTTACGTACGTAGAATACGAAAATCGAATAAAAAAATTTCCGTCCGTCCGCCGTGCGCCGTACGCGGCACTTTTCTTAGCAACACTGGACCGATTTGGTTCAAATTTGGTATATGGGCTCCATTTGGGGTCTAGTTGTGCCGCGAAGCTTTTGGTTGATGTAGGTCACTTCTAAGGGGTGAAAACTAAGGGTTGAAATTTTCAAGAGTGCCCTAGCTCGAAAACTCTCGAAATAAAGGTATCGTTTTTTCACCAATTTTAAATAGTATTGAATTACCAATAGTTGGTAGGTAAAAAAAAGTTGGTTGGTAAAAAAAAATGTTGGTGGGTAAAAAACGCTGCAAATCATTGCTCAAAGGCTTCTTCACTCTTCAGATCACTGATCAGCTGAGTAAGCTCCGAAGCCATTTTCAATCCTATTGAATGGAAGTGCTCTTCCAGGCGTCTCCAGCATTCGAGGAACTCTTCTTCACTCCTCAGATCACTGATCAGCTGAGTGAGCTCCAAAGCCATTTTCAATCCTATTGAATGGAAGTGCTCTTCCAGGCGTCTCCAGCATTCGAGGAGATCTTCTTCACTCTTCAGATCACTGATCAGCTGAGTGAGCTCCGAAGTCAGTTTCAATGCTATTGAATGGAAGTGCTCGTCCAGGCGTCTTCAGCATTCGAGGAGATCTTCTTCACTCCTCAGATCACTGATCAGCTGAGTGAGCTCCGAAGCCATTTTCAATCCTATTGAATGGAGGTGCTCTTCCAGGCGTCTTCAGCATTCGAGGAGATCTTCTTCACTTCTCAGATCACTGATCAGCTGAGTGAGCTCCGAAGCCATTTTCAATCCTATTGAATAGAAGTGCTCTTCCAGGCGTCGCCAGCATTCGAGGAGATCTTCTTCACTCTTCAGATCACTGTTCAGCTGAGTGAGCTCCAAAGCCATTTTCAATCCTATTGAACGCAGGAAGCTGAAATTTGAGAGGGAAGGTCAAGGGAGAATACAGATGGTGGTAGGTGCTATTGATGGAGAACAAGTGATCTATACAGAAGGGTAATCTATACAGAAAATAATAAACCTTTGAGCAATGATTTGCTGCGTTTTTATTCGATTTTCGGATTCTACGTACCTTGAAACGTAAAACATCAAATTTTGAGGGGGGTTACATTTTTTTCTTATGTATAGTGTAATGTAATGTATATATGTATAATGAACCAAAACAATACCTTTATTTCGTGATTTTTCGAGCTAGGGCACCCTTGAAAATTTCAACCCTTAATTTTCACCCCCTAGAAGTGACTTGCATTAACCACAAGCTTCGCGGCACAACTAGACTCCAAATGGAGCCCATATACCAAATTTGAACCAAATCGGTCCAGTGTTACTATGAAAAGCGCCGTGTACGGCGGACGGACGGAAATTTTTTTATTCGATTTTCGGATTCTATATACCTTGAAACGTAAAACATCAAATTTTGATGGGGGGTTGAAATTTTAGCATGGAACTATGCTTTAGCTTTGGACTCACTTGCCGAAAAATGTCACACGAATATGTCACGCGGAATGGGTAACGCGGATGGGTGACGGAATTTTCTTATGATTTTCACGTACAACCGAGCCGTTGGTAGGGAAATGGAACTTCCGCAATCGTAATCACACAGTAAACGTTCACCATTCGTTGGAAAGCTCCTGATTTATGTCGCATTTGTATATTGAGTGTTATATTAATGTGTTAGGTGTTTATCCAATAATGCGATATTATAAATAGTTAGTAAACAATCTTATGTGTCGCTAGCCTGGTTCATTACCAGGGAAGTTAGAAAATACCACAGTTCGTATCCATCGTAAAGCAGAGTTCCATGTTTCTCGAACTTTAGCCGTAGGCTCTAAGTGAAAAGCATCCGGGGGTCCAGGGGGCTTGCCCCCTGGCGAGGCGCACAGCGCCGAGTTTTTTTTTTCTTGTTCGATTCCAAAGGCTTTTTATTGAAAATAATAAACCAAATTTTCCAAAATCAAATTTCCACTCACGTTTTACGTTTCAGACCTTCTTGAACAATTTTGATTCCGTGTCTGTCTGTGTGTCTGTCATGAAATTTGGCCACAGCCATAACTTATACAATTCTCATCCGATTTCGATGAAATTTTCGGGGATTGTGCGGCTTAACGTACACATGGTCACCTATTCAAAACTATCGCCCCCGGATTGATAGTAGCCGCTGCGCACGCGCAAATGTGAAGTCTTTGCCACAGTCAAAATTCCTTCATTTCTTATTCGATTTCGATGAAATTTACGGGGATTTCGCGGGTTGCCGTGTAGATGGTTCCCTATGAAAATCATCGCCCCCAGACTGATATTAGCCTCTGCGCATGCGCAAAAGTATATTTCCTTGTTACAGCCATAACTTCTACATTTTCCAACAATATTCAGATATTGTGCCGGTTGACGTGTAGAGTCCCCTATGAGGGTGGTGCAAGGTATTTAGTGATTGAGGTTTTGAGATCAACTACCATGTATCAGATCATCCATGCAATCGGCTTATTTTTACCTTTTATGCACTAATATTTTACTCTCTCAATTGTACAAAACTTATCATATTCGTCCCTCCTTAGCTGTGACCGTTTGGCGATATAGAAACAGGCTGTAATTTGTAAAATAAAAGGAATGAAGATGATTGCCTTCAGGAAGTATCCAACGAACTGACGAAAAAAAATTGAGATGGGTCTGAAGAGAGAATTTAGAAAGTTATTACAATTTTTCGCAATATCAATTAAGCAACATCAATTAAGCGCTCCACTCACATAAAATACCTAGGGGTTTACACTGATAATCTTATGAAGTGGGAGCAGCACATAGCCTCTCTTATTGTAAAATTGAGAAAATGTATGTACGTGTTGTCTTTATTGCGAAGAATAGTGTCATTCACCATTATGAGACAAGTCTATTGTGCTTTGGTTCAGTCGATACTGCTGTATGGTCTGCCGATATGGGGTGGTGCATATGCAACAATCATGCAATGAGTAGAAATAACACAAAAAATGTTTATTAGCGCCATAGCCAAAGTAGAATGGAGGGAACACACTGCACCACTCTTCCAAAAGTTAAAACTGCTAAAGATCGGTGATCTCTACAATAGGAGTGCTGTTCAGCAACTGTTTAAAACAAAACTTTATTCTTTTCCACAGCAGGCTTTGCGTACACGCTTTTCACAGGGGTACTTCATGGAGATCCCGAGAGTAAAGACGACCGCTGCACAAAATTTTTTCACGTATTGGAGCATTTCATTTTTTAATAACTTGCCGAAAGAAACGAGGATAAGCTTTCTACAAATTTTGGAAAAATCACCAAATAGAATAAAAATTGAACTTGGAAAATATTTTATGAATAATTTTTTGGCCAGTGGGAATGCAGACAGTAAGCCAAAATAAAGAAACATAACAAATAAAGTTTACTTACAGAAAAGTAAATAAATAAAGTAAAAAAACTATACTCAATCTCCGCCACGGGCTGGTGCCCATATGGAGAATTAATTTACGTAATTTTAGGTGATGGAATATGTACTCTAAGTCAGAGGCCAAATGTTATTTTATGTTTAGTAATTATAGTATATACCTATATATCATTATAAGGCGTATTATTATGTATTAGAAGATTTATACATTATGTTATTCATTTGTATCTCTTTCTGTGATTTTGGATGGAAATAAATAAATAAATGGTTGATATTACCTGGACGACGACCAGTGGCAAGACAGAAAATCTTGGAGTCAGGCGATAAGAGGCAACCCCAAAATTGAGTTGATGGAGTTGATACGCCCCCCTCAGCAAATATTCATCCGACAGACGGGAAAAGACAGTGACTCCATAAGTTGAGTTCACTCGGATCTGCACGTAACAACTAGTACTGTTATAGTTTTTTGAAAATGTCAAAAAGGTACCTAATATTGTTTAAAAAAAACCACCCTCCATTATTAGGTTGCCAATACCATTTAACGAAACAGGCTGTAATTTGTAATATAAGACGTCGGTTTAATTTGAAAGAGATAAAGAAGATTGCCTTTAGGAAGTACCCCGGGAAGTTAACAAAAAAAAAAAAAAAAAAAAAAAAAAAAAAAAAAAAAAAATTGAGAAGGGTCTGAAGAAAGAATTTAGAGGCTGTGATGACGGTTTTTTGCAAGATCCATTAAGTTGATGGTGTCTCTTGGAGATTGACGCGCCCCCTCAGAGAATATTCATCCGAGAGGCGGGAAAAGATTTTGAGCCAAGATGGTCATTGTAGTCTGGATATGCATCAAGTTGAGTTCAAATGGATCCGCACTTAAGTACGTGTAATAGTTTTTGAAAAATGCAAATATTGGTCAAAAAAAGATTTCAAAAATAACTTTCAGTTTGTGTTTTTATTTGACTTTTGTTGAAAACGTCGAAATCAGTTAGAAATAAATAAGTCAATGAGAAGAAGGCTTCAGAGTGGCTACATCAGTGAATTACGAAGTTTCATGCAAGTCAAATATTCTCCCGAGAAAATTACGGAGGTAAAGCCGGGCTTGATGTGTTGAAAATTGTCGGTTACGTTTCTTCATTAAGTATACCTTCATTTAAACCTCAAAGGGAGATGATTGGAACACAGCCTTAACCGCTTATCTTCACAGAGTCGGCCGAGGGAGGACTCATCCGAGGGTGGTGTCGGGAGATGGTTGAAGGTAGATATACCGCTGATTAACGAAAGGGAACAGGCAGACGATGGGAATCTGCCCAACTGACCCCGAAGCTCTTATCGATCAGGTCAGCCGTCACATCCTAGATAAACCTACATTTTCCGAATTTACGGAAAAAAGGAACAGCTGGGCTGATGGGACATTAGGGAAATTGGGTTCAAGCAGCAATTTTGAACCTCGGGAGTTGACAGTTGACCTCTTCCGCCTCGTAACAGTAACAAGACAAGAAACGATCCTAGTCACCAATCTAAAGAAGGTATTTAAAATGAATCCGGATAGATTTCCTCATATTATTGCACTGGCAGCGATGAGTAAAGGCTTGGTTGGCTTCGGGGAGCTGAGGGAAATCCTTAATAGATTCGGAGTTTACCTCGAATATCCCGCGCTTGACGGAGCCAGGATCCATGAGAGACGATCCAGATTTCTAAGAAAATTCGCTCATTAACTCATGTTGCAATAATGGACATATAGGTACATGGTCAAATACCTGTTTCACGTTGCCCACGAAGAATTTGATGGCGTTGGAGTCAACGAATTGAATGAGCACTTATCTTCCAATGTTGGCTTGTTGTTGATCATAGCCCCAGGTTTCCACGTTGTCTTTTGACATGTATTATGTCTTAGTTCTGGGGGTCATTCCAAAATTTTCGACACACAAAACAATGCAACGTTTTTTTTCTGATGCTGTTGAACGCAGGAAGCTGAAATTTGAGAGGCAGGGTCAATCGATACATACTTCTATACATCATCAAAGTTGATGATCACTGATCAGCTGAGTGAGCTCATCATTTAAAATGCCATCATAAGACATATCCATGTACAGATGTATCTGCATGCAGTGTAGATACTGACATTTGTTTTCTTCCTCATCCATAAGTTCTTGCGTGAACGAATCTATGTCACGTCAAAGTCACTAAGGGACGCGTCACTTGCTGGAACTGTAAACTTGGATGGTACATAATCTGCGAACTCTCAACTGGGATGATGTACCTAATGGGGCAAAGCTGCGACTGAACCCGGAGGAAGTATGCTAGGTCCTGGTGTTGATTCTTGCTGCACAATCATGCTAGCCAGGTGAAGTATGAGGCATATCATCTTGAGTAGTCCTTAATAGATTCGAATATCCCGCGCTTGATGGATCCAGGAGCTTCGTACCAAACTGGAAAACCACCACAGGACGACTTGTAAAACTCGTGCAATAAATACGACCCACTATATTAGGTGGGTCAGCTTGACCACGACGTCAAAAGTGCCGACTTCCACTCTGGGGCACTGGTGGAACTCACAAGGTGGGTTGCGGACCGAGCTGCTTGATCTCAACTACCAGGACTATCGATCAGGGAATTGACTTATGCTCGATGTGCAATCGAAGGGAGGTAGAAGACCATTTCGTCTGCGGGTGTTCATGTTTGGGGGAGATGGTTGGGTCAAGCTGAATTGCGCCTTTATCCAACTCTGTTCGGCTGGTGAAAGGGAAAGTTTCAAATAGGACTTAAGGTCCGATTCTCCCTCAATGTGTTTCTTACGAGACTGCGCGACCCTTCCTCACTAAATCCTTAATAACAATGCCATGAGCCATCTCAGGTTTACAAAACCAAAGGGGTGTCATACCTGAGGATTATCGCAACATTCTGAATTGTTGTTGAAGTTAACTTGATGGATAGAAGCAGAGTAAAAAATACCAAAAACGTCTGCCAAGTGGGTGTGACACATAGCTTCATCGTATCCATAACCCGATTGTATAGATGATGCGATGCATAGTAGTTAATCTGAAAACACCAATCTCCAAGTACCTTTCACTACCCTCATAGGGTACCATCTACACGCTAATCTGGACAATCCTAGAAAATTTCATCAAATTCGGACGAAAAATGTAAGTGCGGTAATGATTGGAATCAAAAAATTTCTTTACAAGATTGGGAGTCGAACCGGGGACTCCTGGGTGTGAGTCCAGTACTTTGCTCACTTATCTACAAAAAATACGAATTACGAAATACGAAATTTTTATTTACAGATAAGTAGTACATTATACAATGTGACAGGAATTTGATAGTTAACATTTCCAACCAGTATAGGTTCCTTATGTCTAAATAGTGATTTTAAGTAATTTAATAAGGATAAGTAAAGTTTGTAAGATAAGAGAGTGGCTTAGATTGAAGGAAAATTTTAGGAAGAAAGAACCTTACAACATATTTTATAATTTCAAAATTACTACCTAACTTAAAACTAATGGGGGGATTATATACAATTTACACTACTGGGCTATTTACACTATTTACAGTCTTGCAATATTTACAGGTATTTACGGGACGGAGAGTTAGGGGGTCCTAACTCGCCACGACCCCCAACGGGGTTTTATTGAAGTTTGAACTTGGTGGAGGAGGGGGTTTTGATGCACTGGTAAGGAAGAACGGAATTTGTCGGCAAATTTTTGAATGTGAATGTGAAGTGGATCAATCTGGAGGTGTGAGTGAAGGGTTTCAAGGTTGGTGCGGAGGGGGCTATTTGTTGCTAAGCGGATACATTTGTTTTGGATAATCTGGAGTTTATGGAGATGAGTGTGGGCTGTTATGTGCCATATTGGTGAGGCGTAAGTTATGGTCGGGCGGATGATTGTTTTATAAATTAAAAGTTTCATGTTCTGATTTAGGGAGTGGGATTTGAAAAGGGGGTAGAATCTACTTAGTTTGCTTAAGGCTTTGTTGTTAGTCTGCTGTATATGTTCTCTGAATGTTAGAAGTTTGTCAAGGTGTAGTCCGAGGTATTTTACTGATGGGGAAAAATTTATGGTGTCTGATTTAATTTTGATTGCTTTGGGTATGTTGCGTTTTTGGGTAAAAAGGATGGCTTCGGTTGGATGTGTTAACTTTAATTTTCCATTTGGTGAGGTTTTGTATAATGAGGGTGGCCGCGTTTTAAGTCTATTTACTGCATGCTTTCTCTACCGATGAGCTGGAAGTGTATAGGGCCAGGTCATCGGCAAAGCCAGCTATATTGACGTGGGATGCTATTAAACACTTCCGAAATGTAAATGTTGAAAAGGGTGGGGGACAAAACTGAACCTTGCGGGACTCCTGCAGGAATATGGTATTTTTTTGATGTTATGTTTTTGGAATTTACTTGGAAATATCTGTCGGAAAGGTAAGAGTGAATAATTTTGCAAAGGCCGAGGGGGATCTTGGTATATAATTTGTGAATGAGACCTTCGATCCAAACTGAATCGAAGGCCTTCCCGCTGTCCAATAGTACCATGGCAGTTGAGCATTTCCTCTCCATGTTTTCCCTGATAGTGTGGGTGACACGGGCAAGTTGGTGAGTGGTGGCGTGATAATTTTTGAAGCATCTACAAAGGGGTTGGTTGAATGGCTTTGAGATCCTCACCTCAGACGCAACTGTTACGGCTGTTACAAGGATTTTACGATTGCGCATGCGCAGAGGCTACTGTAAATTTTAAGGCCTTGATTTTCATTGGGGACCATCTACAACCTAATCCGCGTAATCCCTGAAAATGCCATCGAAATCGGGTAGAAATTGTGGAAGTTATGGCTGTTACAAGCAATTCACGTTCACGCATGCGCATCGGCTACTATCAGTCCGGGGGTGATGATTTTCATAGGGGACCATCTAAACACTAATCTGTAACATCCCTGAGAATTTCATTGAAATCGGATGGAAAATGTGGAAGTTACGGCCGTTACAAGGAAATTAACTTTTGCGCATGCGCAGTGACTACTATCAGTCCGAAGGTGATGATTTTCATAGGGGACCATTAAATCACTAATCTGTAACATCCCTGAAAATTTCATTAAAATCGGATGGAAAATGTGGAAGTTATGGCTGTTACAAGGAATTCACGTTTGCGCATGCGCAGTCGCTTCTATCATTCCGAGGATGATGATTTTCATAGGGGACCGTCTATAAACCAACCCGCACAATCCCTGAAAATTTCATCGAAATCGGACAATAGCTTCGTATAGTTATGCGCGTTACAAGGAATTCATGACAGACACACAGACAGACAGACACGGAACCAATATTGTTCAGAAAAGTCTAAAACGCAAAACGCGAGCGAAAATTCTGATTTTGGAGAACTTTTTTTTTTCGTCCTTGAAAAGTGAAAACAAAGCTTCCGCTACCTTGGTAGACTCGGAAGCAAAATAACGAATGGAACTCAGCTCACAATTGATAGGCATATAACTATCCCAATATTTACGTTCCCAGGTAAGATTAAAGTACTATTATAGTTATTAATTTTACTTGATTAAGTTTTTTCAAGTAAGTGAGTGGTATTTCAATCCATATTTTTTCCAAGTAATTGGATTTACAGTTTTTTAACAAGATTTTTTCGTAGTGCAAAACTTAATCAGACATAGTTAACCTGCTCATTAGAAATGAATGTGGAAAAAAAAAAACGTCTGCCAAGTGGGTGTGGCACATAGCTTCCTCGTATCCATAACCCGATTGTATAGATGATCCGATGCATAGTAGTTAATCTCAAAACATCAAAACAAGTTAATTTGTAACATCCCTGAAAATTTCATTGAAATCGGATGGAAAATGTAGAAGTTATGGCCGTTACAATTAATTCACGTTTGCGCATGCGCAGTGGCTACTATCAGTCCGAAGGTGGTGATTTTCATAGGGGACCATCTAAATACTAATCTGTAACATCCCTGAAAATTTCATTGAAATCGGATAGAAAATGTAGAAATTATGGACGTTACAAGGAAATTCACGTTTGCGCATGCGCAGTGGCTACTTTCAGTCCAAAGGTAATGATTTTCATAGGGGATCGTCTACACACCAACCCGCACAATCCCTGAAAATTTCATTGAAATCGGATGGAAATTGTAGAAGTTATGGCCGTTACAAGGAATTCACGTTTGCGCATGCGCAGTCACTTCTATCAGTCCGGGGATGATGATTTTCATAGGGGACCGTCTACACACCAACCCGCACAATCCCTGAAAATTTCATTGAAATCCGACAATAACTTCGTATAGTTATGCGCGTTACAAGGAATTCATGACAGACAGACACACAGACACTGAACTAAAATTGTTCAGGAAGGTCTAAAAAGCAAAACGCGAGTGAAAATTTTGATTTTGGAGAACTTTTTTTTTCGACCTTGAAAAGTGAAAACAAAGCTTCCGCTACCTTGGTAGACTCGGAAGCAAAATGAAGTACAAAATAATAGAAATCATAAATACTAACTCTCAATTTTTAGACAATGGGTCGGGGAATAAACACTTTGACACTGAAAATTTTACAAAAATTAGTTCCAAAATTAGAATAGGCCGTTCCCTCTCTATCTTCTATCTCTATGGTCAGGATACTCAACACACGGGACGAGTGGAAAACCCTAGTCATTTATGTTCAGCTTTCTGGGGCTGCCGGAAGATGATGGTTGGAGAATTCAATTATAATTAACAACTTAAGGTAATTGCATAATTCAAGAGCATGTTATTCAACAAGAAAAAATTAATAAATATCTATTTAACTTATTTCTGTTAGCGTAATGGTAATTTAAAATATATTACTATATACATTATATTTGTTAACTTTGCATCTATGTAAAAAGTAATATGTAATATCTGTGTAATCATATCTGAAGAAACTCATGATGAGATATTTGTAAAGAGAAAACGCTAAAATATTATAGTCGTATCTACTTGAAAGATGCGCTGCATGGGGAGCTGCACGACTCACAGGCTGACGGCTTACATGCCATGCCTTATATACCTTTGTTAAAGAAATTATTTATATTTACCAAAATTTAAATCCATTGTGTGCACTGTACCCGATGTGAATATTCAATAAAAGGTTTTTACTGCTACTACGATGCTGGTCACCAGTACACTAATACAGATTTTATCACCAATAGTGAGAAAATGTATACAGAAAAGATATGTTTTACTACTAATAAATATCAGGAATTGAATGATTCCAATAAATAATTTTCAGAAAAAAAATTTCTACCAGAACAAACAACAAAGTTTACTTTATACTTTTATTGAACCCATTGAGAGAATGTTGTGGTAGGTTATCAGGAAAGATGACTGTGCATGCGATGACAGCTCCGAGCAGAATTGTGATCCATCATATTATTGCCGAATCAAATGTATTCCATATCGAGAGTTTCCATCTTCAGCCCGGTCGGTCTTCGTACGATAGGATCTAACATGGAACATATCGGTGATCATAGTAGGGATCAGGGTACCGGGCTCCATAAGCGGTGCTCACCAGAAGCGCAAAACTGAAAACACACCCTTGAACCAAAGAACTCAAAATATTCATGATGACTGCTCTGTTGTGTAAAACGTCGATCTCGTATTTATTTAGTGACTGCCAGTTTTTATTAGGAATCGTGTTTCAATATAACTTTTAATGACCTTGGATACTGTCATTCGATCGAATGAAAAATCAGAAAGACGTTTTGACAAAATCATATTTTGAGCAAGTAACAAAGGTTTTGATTTACTATTTTCAATAATAAACCAATGGAATCGAGCAAGAAAAAAATTTAACCCCCCTCTAAATTTGACGGTTTACATTTCAAAGTATGTAGAATCCGAAAATCGAATAAAACACTTCTCAAGAGACTATAAATTTCTCCACAGAGTGAACAACAATAGGTCATGAATATGTCCATTGTAGTAGCTGTAATTTGAAAATCAAAATGATGAAATAAAATACACACAAGATGTTTTATGAATAATTTATTAGCATGAAGTAGGTTGATACTTTATTTCAATTTTTGTGATCAAATTGAATATCTTCCAATGATATGTGCCTACCTATCTACTTTTTCTATGAATAAACAGAATTTTCTTCTAAAACTGGGTTTTGTGGAAATTCATCTTAAAGAAACGCCATGAAATTTCTCCCTTAGAGGGAAAAACAATAGATCATGGATATGTCCATTGTTTCTATCCTTAAACAGATTTTTTTTCTAAAAAAAAAAAACTTCCCGATTACGCTTAGTACGAGTAGGTGACCCCTAGCCCTAGTTGACCCCCAGCCAATAGACATATCCATGTCAAAAAAATCCGTCCGTCTACACTCGTCTTAGCAACCACGGACTGATTTGGTTGAAATTTGGTACATGGGCTCCATTTGTGATCTAGTTGTGCCACGAAGCCTTTGGTGATGACTTCCAAGGGGTGTAAATTACTGAAGGGTTGAAATTTTCAAGAGTGCTCTAGCTCGGAAACTCTCGAAACTAAGGTATTGGTTTTCACCAATTTGAAATACCTAGTGTTGAATGTTTAGAGACCACCCGGAGCTTTGTAGGACAAAGCGTTCGCTCCCTACGAGAACTTGAGTGTGAGCGTGTACTCACATTCATCTGAGTTGAGGGTCGGCCTCCTTTCAACGGTGTGTTCTGTAATGATTCTGCGAACATGAGATCAAACACACTTGTCTGAATCCAGAATCAAACTGACATTTTATTAGACAAATATCAATAGTATCTATGAAGAATACTGTTTCTACGATTCCTAACACTATTTATAGTTGATTGAAACGGCCCACTTAAGTGTTGTGGTCGCCTGAGTGCACACTGGGCCTGAGAGTGCACTTAGGGGCTACTCAACTCATTTTTACCGTAAGTTGGCATCCTCGAAGGTTCGCTGAGGGGGATATTTCCCTATTTCTTGGATTTTTTGGGGAGGAAGGACGAAGAAATTTCCCTCTCGGATTCTACACTGATCGTGAGTGGCACTAAAGGGACCTCCAGCCAGAACTCAGGATTTTGCACCATTGAGTCGAGGGTGAGACTCAACTCAACCTGATGATGAGTGTCTAATGACCGTTGAGTGCGCCCTTGGAAATTGCACTGAGTGCTCCCTCAGGGCGCCCTCAAATCTCGTCTATTTATACCAATGAGTGCCCACCGACCCTTACCGATGCATTTGAGGGTGCACTCAGACTTCAGTTATGGCTTTGAATACCGCCCCTAATCTCAGTTGAAATTTTAGTTAACCAAAATGGAATCGCTGCTCGTTTCTTCGTGTTGTATTCAGTTTTGCTTCCTTATTAGAGGTGTGTCGGTCAGGAGTGAACTTATTGAAAAGACCTTATCTTCAAAATGACCTTGTCAGAACTGAACGGGTTATCAAAACGAACACGGTCATTCGTTCACCAACCCACCAATCGAGTTTTCCGGTTAAATTACGAGAACAATGGCAGAAGGCCAACAAAATAAATTAATTGCCCGCAATATGGATGTATAATGTATATTTATGTACATGCATTTTTGTACATGAATCATTAATGTGTGAAAATGACAAGGAAGTATCAACAGAAAGAAGTAGATGGAAGTGGTTTTCTAAGCAAAACCTTCCATCATCTAAGTGAAGAATGGACTGAGGGCTAAAAAGACAGAACACACTCAAAGACTGATTCATGCGATTCGAATCGATCCTTCATTTGTTTTTGTCTTTTAGCTCATTCGATTCATTCAAATCTTCTACTTAGGGACGGCACGATACCACCGATATATCGGAGTATCGATACTGTTTTGGTATCGATACCGATATTTGTATCGATAATTTTGATGCGAAACTACAAACCAATATATTGGTATCGATACTTTTGCCTAAAATATCGGAGGTATCGATACTTTCTTGACGATATTATCGAAAATTTTGCCAAAGTAAATTGGTGAAAAAAATACCAAATGAGTAACAAGAAAATGGTACCATATATCGATACCTTATAGCACAAAGGCGCTATGTCCATCCACCTTCCAAATTTTCATTTTTTTCAATTTTAGAAAAACTCAAATTCAACAAAACTATTATTGACCTTCTTGACGATTACAGCTTAAAAATTAGTTGAGGAAATTAAATATTTTAGTATAGTAAGCCATTATGTTAGGAATAGTGCACTAGTGAAATTTCTTTTGCGTTTTTTGAAAACTCCGTTTTTGGACATAGCTCATTTGTGCTTTAAGGTATCGATATTGTCAGCCACAGAGTAACAATCGAAATAGGCTCAGAATATTATCAATTGAAACGATATATCGCCACGATAGCCTCAAAATAGTATCAATATCAATTGTGAGTTTGGAAGGAATTTAAACCCGTTTTCCCGAACTTACAAGAAGAGGGAGTCATGCAAAATATTAATCGTGACGGCGACATCCACGTGCGAACGGCTTTTTTCGAATAATAAATAGCAATAACTGTATTGTAACTGTTTTATTACTCGATCCTTTCGATTTCTAGTGGAAGGAAAACATCATTTCATTGAACAGAGATTTCTATTAAAAAAGAATTTGAATTGAAATAAAATAGAATGATTATTCATTTTTATTAAATTTTAAATCATAGGATTTTATTACATTTCTAATTGCCATTGACTTTTATCACATTTTAAATTATTGTTTTTTAGAAAATAGATTGCCTTTTCTTGATTAATAGGGTTTTTATTGGGAGTGGGAAATCATCGGTGGGTTAATTTGAAATATCGGGGGTATCGATACTTTGAGCCGATATTATCGAAGTATCGATATTTTATAATATCGGTATCGAAAAGCTATCGGGTATCGATACTTCCTGAGAAATATCGTATCGAAAGGAGTATCGATACTTTGGAGTATCGTGCCGTCCCTACTTCTACTGAGTAGAAGATTTGAATGAATCGAATGAGCAGAATCTACTCATTGTAACCTATTCCGACTCGTTCGGTTTTTCGACTCAGCGTTTTTTTTTTTTTTTAGTCTCGACCTGGATCCCAACGTCTCGACTCGTTCGGTTTACATATTCGCTCGTTTTTGTGACTTCTGACCGGTTGGTTGTTTGTCTTTGAGTAAACGGGTGAACGGATTCAAAAGACCTGGTCTCTGTAATGAGTGACCGTTTGGGATTCGAATCCGCCAGATGACCTTGTCTTACACACCTCTATTCCTTATCAACCAGTACTCACATTTTCATATGAAGGAACCACATATCCCTATTTTTCGAATCGAGTGTGAAGTATTTAGTTCTTCCAAATAAACTTGATTGTGAAGGTGTGAAGGAAGTATGTGTAGTAGGTAGGTAGTAGGTACCTATGGTTGGTCGGTAACAATATAGTGACAATGGCAAAGCTGTGATCTTTGCAGACGAGTGATCTATACAGAAAAATAATAAACTTTAGTGCAATAATTGTCAGCGTTTTGATCTAACATTAAAGAGAGAGTCGCGGTAGCTTGACAGGAATAAAATAAAAACGTTTTTAACAACAAATTGGATCGACATCAAAACTGACGATGGCAAAAATGATAATACAAAAATCTCAACGTATTTAGATAAATTGGTAGTTAGATACGTATTGACGCCCATCTGCTGACACAAACATGCTTGAGTACTCTTCAGACGTACCTAATGGTGGAGGAAGAAATATTTTTACTCTCTAAATACGATTCATAGAGTTCATTGAGCTGGATACGAAAAAAAACAAGAACCAAACCGGCAAAAAAAAAAAAATTAGCCAGAATTCGAATGGGAAAGGGCGGCTGGTGGCCGAAAGGGGTTCCTCGAGTATATGGAAATCCTCAAAAGCACGTTCTGGACCGACGAGTGAGTCAGGTTGTCCAAAGCAAAAAATGAAAAACAAACAGTTTCAACTGGGTTTCAACGTTTCTACGGCGAGTTCCGAGAGCCGGGTTTTACCCTTCAGGAATCCCCAAGTTATTCTTGAGATTTTCCATTCCATTCTGTCCTTAGCGGACGAAGAAATGAAATAATCCAGTCTGAAATGATGGTGGTTTATAAAAGACCAGAGAAAACATATGAAGAACCAATTACTTTTCGGGATTTTACCAGGTTCAATGTATAACAGGTGAAGTACATGCTAAAGTTTTTTAGTCCATTGCAATGACTCCATCTTTCCTGAAAATTCGCTAAACATTAGTATTTCTTGGATTTAAAATCCAGCATCCAAATTCGTATTTATTTACATCAGAGGTACCCCATCAGAGTTGAAATAGATACTCACATTATGATGGTAATAAAAATATATTCTGCAAAACGAAGTGAGTATCTCATTTCTCCAGAAAATGCAAGATTTTATTTATTTTATGTAAAGAGTTTCGTTGTCTAATAATAGTAGAATACGATACATTTCTGAACAGGAAAAAAGTGCACGATAATTTCTTTCATAACATCATGATAGTATTCATATTTCTCATAAAATCTGTTTTGCAGGTTGAAAAAACTTGAATCATTTCGTTTTTATTATTTTTGAAGCCATAAATAACAAATATCTAAAATAGCAAAATTTCAAAATACATGTAGAATTAAGTAGATTGGTGAATGAAAAAACACTTTTAAATGAAAGAGAAATTCGTAAGACTTTTATTAGAACGCTCTAGACAAGAACTAACCCTGGAATGTGCGTTGAAAACCAAGCCGACCCAGCTCCAAGAGAAAAACGCTGCAAATTATTACACAATGGTTTATTATTTTTCTATATAGATCACTCGTCTACAAAATCACCAACCATCCAATATGAAAAAAAAAAAAAAAAAATCAAAATCACCAACCGTCGTTCGCATTACGGTCAGCTCTAATTTGAACGGAGATTAGGCCTCTTTTGCGATTCACACTCGTGTTTTGATTTATACAGGGTGTTTCACGAAAAGGTTACACCCGGTTCGACGAAATTCGGTTGTTTTTAGTGAAAAAATCGTTCTTTTTAAATCGTTATGAGTTTTTAGGTAATTTTATTCAGTTCAAGCATGATCATGCTGTCAGTTTTTATTTTTAACTCCACCGTAGACGTCCCCAAGCCCGTGGTTCAAAAGGAGGTGAGAAAATAAAAAATAAACGTGATTTCCACCTCAAAACTGATGTTTTCGTGAAAGAAATGTTAATTTTTCCTCTTAAATCTTGGTTTTTCTCAAAACGGAAGACACCCTTAGATTCAGCGTTAAAAAATGATGAAAAAACATGTGCCACACTAAGGGTTCTCCAAAACCTAATTTTTGCGCAATTGTGGAGTTGCGCAACTTAGAGCGTTCAAAAAGCCAGGTTGCGCGCAATAAAACAAATCGATGTGGGTATGAATTTTTCATGAAATTTGACGTAGAATCCGAATCTACAATAAAAAAGGGGGGTTCCTGTTGTGTTCGGCGTGTTGGCGAGTGAAGGAGCTGACCTTCTCGCTGCGGCGTTTGTCGTTGCTTTAACACCTACTCAACCTAAGAGAGACTTTCCCTAGCCTAACATTCAGTACTGTCGCATCGGCGGGTCAGACCCATACCGGCATGCGGAGTACTGTGAAAATTAGGGCTAGCCCGACAACCCCGGCGTTTCAGAGAAACTCACCGGCGGGAAGGCGGGATATTTACTTGGTTGAGCCTACGACTTCGAGGAGATACCTTGATGAAGGAGAAGTTGGAGAGCGAAATGAACAAGACGAGTACTTGACTAGATTGGCATGAGGGATCATCCCTGAGTGAGCTTTTATACTCATGTGAACAGTTCGGGAGAAAGAGAGGTGGAAGGGTGACGTCATGTTGGCGGAACCCCCGTACCTCGTCTCCCCTAGCAGGTGCTGACTCACTCTGGGATCCTCCCGGTAGCTTCTTTATTTAAGAACTAATTACTGATTATATGTGGGTCATAACATAGGTCCCCCTAGTTCTTAAGATATAGAAGGCTTTTAAAAAAAAAAAAATTTTTTTACAAATTTTGAATTTTGAAAATGCAGGACACAATTTGGTTTTTAAAAAATAATGAAAAATGGCTGTATAAATGTGAGGCTGACATGTTGTTTTCCGGATCGTTGTGCCGCGTAGAAGTAAAGGCTGCAAATATTGTCTGCTTGAATCTGGGCGGCGATGATGATGGTAACCGTCGTTGGCTGTCCGGGGTGCGATCGGCGTGAGTTCCGCCCCCGACGTCGAAGCGCCTGTTTTCGCACACCTTCGTTGGAAGGTGTGATTGTGATGAATAAAAGTTGCCCGGACCGAAGTTTGGAAAAAAGTGCCCTGTCTCTTCGACCTCTACGGCGGCGAGACTTCGGTCCGGGTCTTTTAGGAGCGGAAATGGATGGGGAATGAATTAGGGTTAACACAGTGTGTTTTATTATTTGTTGAAGGGCGTCGTATCCTTCAATTTCTCGTTGAATCGGCTCGGTGCAGTTTGGAATATACTGCTCGAAGTCGCCTGTGTTTTTGGCGTGGTAGAAGCGTAGTATGACGTCCGCTCTTTTCTTGAATAGTGGAACGTCGATTGGTTTGATGTTCCATTTCCGTTCGTTTTGTTGGGGAAACCCGTGTGTGACGCTTTCGCAGTGGGCTGTGGTCGTGGCTGATAGCGAACGTTTCCTTGCGGGTATCCGCCTTGATGGGATCGGTGGACGCTGTGCTTCGTCCTTTGGTGACTGCTGCATATGTTCGGCGGGACGATTGGAGCAGGCTTGCGGCTTCCAGGCGGTCGTGGGTCTTCCTTCGCTCGTGGAAGGTAGCCGGTGTCGTGGAGCATGCGGCGGCGGAGCACGTATTGCTGGCTTCGGCCTGAAGATGTCGTCGAGCTCCTTTTTCGTGAAGAGGAGATTCATTCTTCTTGTTGGGCGGTTTATCAGAGGTAGGCTTGTTGTAGGCGAGATCCTCTGTGACTGAATTTGCTATGTCGAATGATAGCTCTGTGGCCGCCGCGGTGGGTATATCTTCTACCCTTAGGGTGGGGGTAGACGTGTGGGCCGGCCTACATCTTTGGAGGGAGACGGTGAGTTGTCTCCCCTCCATCTGAATAGTGGCGGTTTTGTCATCTTGCCGAATGACGTCATATGGACCTGAATAAAGGGGTTTTAGTCCTTTTTTCATTCCCTCCTCCCTGAGGTAAATTTTCGACATTTTTTGATATGAGGGAGGGAAGGAGCGGTTTAATTTCTCGGGCTGGATGGTTGTAGGTTTTTCGTTAATTTCCGTAGGTGGAGGTTGAAAGATGTCGGCTGGTAGACGTAAGGGTGCGCGGAAGATCCTTTCGGCCGCGCTATACCCGTCGGAATATCGAATCGTTGTCCTTAAGCCGAGTAAAATGGTCGGTAGGTCCTTTGACCATGACGGAGATGTTGCGGCCGTGCGTAAAGCGTTTTTCAGATCGCGATGCCACCTTTCGATTTTCCCGTTGGCTTCGGGATGATATGCCGTCGTCCGGATTCGCTGTATACCGAATTTTTTAAGAAATTCTGTAAATTCGGAACTCTCGAACTGTCTTCCTTGATCAGTAGTGAGAAGGAGCGGACAGCCGTATCGCGCGATCCAATTTTTGGTAATGTTGTCAATGACGGCTTTCGTAGTGATAGATCGAAGTGGTACACACTCGGGCCAACTGGTGTTTCGGTCGATCATGGTTAGAAGGTATTTGTACCCTTCCGATTGTTCCAGAGGACCTACGATGTCTACGTGTAAATGAGTTAGGGCCGGCGCAAATTCGAATTGTTGTGGTGTAGTTTTCGGATGTCGAAATTCTTTATATTTTGCGCAGCGTTCGCACGCTAGTACCCAATTGCGTAGGTCGGTATTCATCCTAGGCCAAAATGTTCTAGCTCGAATTATGTCACGAGTGGCTCTTATTCCTGGGTGGCTGAGAGCGTGGTAATGTTCAAAAATTGCGCGGCGCAATTTGTTTGGAATGAACGGGCGCGGACATTCGCCTGATACGTCGCACCATAGTGTTGTGTTGCTGGATGGGACGGTTGTTTCTTCTAATCGTTTATTAGTGATTAGAGTTCGGAATTCCGCTGATGTGTCGTTCCGTTGTTCTTGGGCAATGGAGGCGCCTGTCGGAAATGAAGTCAATTCGTTGAGTTCCGGGTGAGATGGCCGTGAAAGGGCGTCGGCCACTACATTGGACGTTCCCGGAGTGAAGCGAATATCGGTCGTAAATTGACTTATAAATTCCATTTGACGTAGGCGTCGAGGTGAAGCTGTCTTCCTATCCTGATGCAGCGAGGTTGTTAAAGGTTTATGGTCGGTGACAACATGAAACTTACGTCCCTCGATAAAGTCTCTGAAGTGCTTGATCCCTTCGAAAATAGCTAGTAGCTCTCTGTCGAAGGTCGAGTACTTTATTTGAGCGGGCGTGAGCGTTTTCGAGAAGAATCCTAGTGGAGAGGATTTTCCGTTGACAGTTTGTTGTAGAACTGCTCCGATCCCGATTTCCGATGCATCTGTTGTGAGAGATAGGTGTCCAGTGGGTGCTGGATGAGCTAACATTGCCGCTTGTTGTAAATCGGTTTTGCATTGTTGAAATGCTTTTTTACGTTTCTCCGTCCATTCAATTGGTCTTTTGTCCTTCTTTTTTGAAGGTTGAGGGATGGCTTCGATTAGTGGCTGTTGATGGACGGCTGCATGTGGGATGTGACGGCGATAGAAATGAAGCATCCCTAAAAACCGTCTTAAATCCGTTACTGTTGTTGGTAGCGGAAATGTAGTAAGATTGTCCACTTTTTTTGGAAGTGGTTTTATTCCGTTTGTATTGACGAGGTGACCGAGACAGATTACCTCTTGTTTTGCCAGCACACACTTTTCTTTGTTGACTGTGAGTCCTTCGTTAGCGAAAATCGTTAGGACTTGTTGTACATGTTGCTGGTGTTCGACCGTCGATTTGGATGCAATTAGGATATCATCGAGGAAGCAGAATACGAAATCAAGACCCCTAAGGATCTGGTCCATATATCTTTGCCAGGACTGTGCCGCATTTTTGAGCCCGAAATTCATTTTTGTGTATTCGTAGAGGCCAAAAGGTGTTATAATTGCGGTTTTTGGTATATCTGCCGGGTTGACATCGATGTGATGGAATGCTCGTGAAATATCCAGAGTCGAAAACACTGTGCAGTCATGTAGGTGCGAGGAAAAGTCGCGTAAGTGCGGAACTGCGTATCGGTCGCCGACTGTTCGTTCATTTAATCTCCTATAGTCTCCGCAGAAGCGCCATGTACCATTTGGTTTAGGAACGGCGTGTAAGGGACTGGCCCACGGGGATTTAGATGGTCTAATAATTCCATCTTTGAGAAGTTTGTCAAAACTTTCCTTTGTTTGGCGGAGTTGTTCAGGGTGTAGTCGGCGACTTTTTGCTGTGACGGGCGGTCCTTTCGTCTCGATGAAGTGTTTTACTGACGAGAGAAGTGATGCTTTCCTTTGTGCCGGTTTATATTCAGCCAGCATTTTGGTAAAGGCCGGAGGGGTTGCCTCTGTTGAAACCCCGGTGTTGACCGTATTCACATATCCCTTAATCGGGCGTTGTGCGTGAGGGTTGTAGAGGTGCCTGTTCTTGAGGTCGACATGTAGGCCGAAATAGCTCAAGAAATCTGCTCCGATGATCGGACGTTTCACATCGGCGACGATAAAGGCCCATTCGTACACTTCGTTCTCGAGTATAACTTTTGTTCGATATTGACCGTATGTTGATATTGCTGTGCCGTTTGCTGCGAAGAGAAGCTGGTCGTTGGTTTTCTTTTTCCATTTGAGCAAGGTGTTTGGTATAATGGAAATGCTAGCTCCGGTGTCGATAAGGAAGGGGATGTTGTTCTTCCTGCATTTTACGAAGAGTCGGTTGGAAACGTCTGTATAAGGGGTGCCCGCCTTGTAAACAGGCGGGCTTCCTAGTTTTCCGACCAGGCTGTTTTCTTAAAGGAGCAAGGTGGATTGCATTTTAGCGCCTTCTTTCGGAAGGTGAAGTGATACCAACAGAGACCACCCTCGTCGTGCTGGCGATGTTGAGCGGCTGCGAAGACGTTGATTCGTCGGCCTTTGGTTGCGAGGTGGCGGCTTCTTCTCAACAACCTCTGTGTGAGGTTGTGGATCTATTTGATGCAGTGATGTGGATCCCCGAATTTCATAGGCTGCGTCGGCGATAGGTGCGAGAAATTCGGCGTCCTTCGTCATCCATGGTGCGAGGATCGTTTGTACGTCAAGCGGTAGGGCTTTAATCCAGAAGGTCTTCGAGAGATCCTGTGGCATAAGGTCCCCCAGCTGGTGTCGTATTTTGCGTAGGAGCTGTGAAGGCTTCTGGTCCCCCAGGTGTTGTTGTTGGGTGAGGGCCGCGATCCGTTGATGACGAGAGGGGCTCGAAGATTTCGATGAGCCTTGCCTTGAGGTCGTCGTAAGGCGTGACGAGTTGAGCCGCTGTGAGGTCTGCCGTTTGTACTGCGACGTCGTAGGGAAGCAGAGGGAGTGTCCGAGTGAATCTGGCCCGTTGTGTGTTGATATGCGCGCTGGTGTAGGCCGCATCGAGTTGCAGGAACCAGAGGCGAGGGTCCTCCCTGTAGAACGGCGGTAGTGTCAAGGGAATTGACACCTTGGCGGCTTCGGCGAAGTCAGGCATCGGTGGTGGATCGGGGATGCCGTTGTCGTCCATCTCTCTGCGTCGAATAGGTAGTTAAAAACGTGCGGGGTCACCACTGTTGTGTTCGGCGTGTTGGCGAGTGAAGGAGCTGACCTTCTCGCTGCGGCGTTTGTCGTTGCTTTAACACCTACTCAACCTAAGAGAGACTTTCCCTAGCCTAACATTCAGTACTGTCGCATCGGCGGGTCAGACCCATACCGGCATGCGGAGTACTGTGAAAATTAGGGCTAGCCCGACAACCCCGGCGTTTCAGAGAAACTCACCGGCGGGAAGGCGGGATATTTACTTGGTTGAGCCTACGACTTCGAGGAGATACCTTGATGAAGGAGAAGTTGGAGAGCGAAATGAACAAGACGAGTACTTGACTAGATTGGCATGAGGGATCATCCCTGAGTGAGCTTTTATACTCATGTGAACAGTTCGGGAGAAAGAGAGGTGGAAGGGTGACGTCATGTTGGCGGAACCCCCGTACCTCGTCTCCCCTAGCAGGTGCTGACTCACTCTGGGATCCTCCCGGTAGCTTCTTTATTTAAGAACTAATTACTGATTATATGTGGGTCATAACAGTTCCATTTGAAAAAGTGAAGTTAGTATCAACTGCGCACGATTGCGCGCAACTTTTTTGCGCAAAAGTATTTTTCCTGAGATCCTCACAAAAAATCATGAAGAATTGCGTTGGTCGGAATTTTTTACGCCGTATTTTGCGAAAATGAAGGGGTGTGTAACCTTTTCGTGAAACACCCTGTATATATATATATATCTCGATATAAACCCTTAAATTTTCGTAGGGAGCGAACGGTTTGTCCTACAGAGCTCGGCGTGGTCTCAAAAAATTCTATAGAATCTTAAATTGAAGGAAAAACAATACCTTTATATCAAAATGTTTTGAGTTAGGGCGTTTTCAAAATTTCAAAATTGATTTTGGAACCCTTAGAAGTGACCTACATCAACCAAAAGCTTCGGGGCACAACTATACCCCAAATGGAGCCTACATACCAAATTTCATCAAAATCGGTCAATGCTAAGTGGTAAAAGTGCCGCGTACGGCGGACGGCGTACGGCGGACGGACGGCCAAATTTTTATTCGATTTTTGGATTCTACTTACCTTGAAGCGTAAACCATCAAATTTTGAGGGGGTGTTAAATTTTTTTTTCTTGGTCAATTCCAAAGGTTCATTATTGAAAATAATAAACCAATAGGGAAAAGTTATCGAGTCTACCATTGGCGGATGATTTCAGAGCATTGCACGGAGCGCCAATCAGAAGCTTCGTTTCAATGGTCTTCAACTAGAGTCCCGTTCCAAGGGATGACGAAGATCTAGGGGGGATGAACTACGAAGGGTTCTTACCTGAGGGGTAGTGCACCCTAGCGGGCTCTTGAACAACTATAAATATGTAAAATTTAGCAATTCCCGAAATACAGGAGGATTTTTTTCTTTTTTTTCAATAAAATCCTTGTACTGGGGAATTCTATTGAACTTTACTGCCACCCTTGCATGGGCGGATCCAGAATTTTTTTCCGGAGGGAGTCACAGGGTAGATCAATATAAAAACGTTGCAAATAATTACACAAAGGTTTATTTTATTTTTTTTTCAATAAATTATTCGTCTGAAAAGAACACTGCTTTGCCATTGTCACCATCTACCACCATATTTTAGCTTCAAAATCAAGTTTATTTGGAAAAAAGGAACGCTTCGCACTCGATTCGAAATGTAGGGCGATTCGAGTTATGGGGGCAGTTATGGGGAACCAACAGAATTTTTAACAGACTGGCAAAGCCACAATAAACTTATGCTTAAGGGGGTCTTAGTCGGTCTTCGTTCGTTCCTCGTTCCGGGTTAGTATTTCCGTCAATTACAGGGGCTCAAACTTTAAAAATTGTACCTAAATTTGAAATTTTACAGGATTTTTGAAATTCATCAGTGCAGCAGTCTAGGGAATCAAAAAACTAAAAGATTGCCGCTGGAATCATCAAAATGGAACAATAATTGCCAGAGAAAACGCTGCAAAGTATTACACAATGGTTTATTATTTTTTTATATTGATCACTCGTCTGCCAAGCCAACATGGAGAAAAACATCGATCGCTTTTCGGTCAGCTAAAATTTAAACGAAGATTAGGCCTCTTTCGCGATTCACACTCGTGTTTCTGATTTATCGTACGTCAAACCCTTAAATTCTCGTAGGGAGCGAACGGTTTGTCCTGCACAGCTCCGGGTGGTCTCAAAAAATACTAAAAATTCAATAGAATCTTAAATTGAAGGAAAAAATACCTTTATATCTAAATCTTTTGAGTTAAGGCGTTTTCAAAGTTCAAATTCATTTTTGAACCCTTAGAAGTGACCTACATCAACCAAAAGCTTCGGGGTACAACTAGACCCTAAATGGAGCCTACATACCAAATTTCATTAAAATCGGTCAATGCTAAGTGGCAAAAGTGCCGCGTAGGGCGTACGGCGGACGGACTGCCAAATTTGTATTCGATTTTTGGATTCTACGTACTTACCTTGAAACGTAAACCATAAATTTTGAGGGGGTGTTAGAAAAATTTTTTTTCTTGGTCCATTCCAAAGGTTCATTATTGAAATGATAAACCAAAATGGGAAAAACTGTTTATTCAGTTAGGGTTTCCCATTTTCTCTGGCATTTATTGTTCGATGATTCCAGCGGCCAATATTTTAGTTTTTCAAATCCCTAGACCGCTGCGCTAATAAATTTCTAAAATTCTTTTAAATTTCAAATTTAGGTACAATTTTTAAAGTTTGAGCGTCTTCAATTATGGAAATGATAACTGGAACCATGAACGAACGAAGACCGACTGAGACCCCATTAAACGATATTTGTCTACTTAAAAACTAATATTGTATTTGTTTATAAAATTCATTGTTATTGTAAAAAATCTGTTTACTATTAATAAGCTGATAGGTAACTGCATTTGTTTCAAATATTCTTTTTAAAAATTGACCTAATGTGTTTTTCAAACAAAGTGGTGCTTTTTATGGCAGCGTAGCCAAACATAAACCACAACAATCTATTGTTGATCTCAGTGAATGCAGGATCGTTTCTATACTGAATTTGGCAGAAAAGGAAATGAAACAAAAAATTATCGTCGTTATTATTCACATATTTTTTTTCCAATTTTTTAGTTTAGCAATATGATAAGTTGACTTTTGTAATTTGATGATTTGTTATTAGTTTTTGATTTCCCAAAAACTGGTTTTGTTTTGATCGTTTGGATTCTTTGGGCTTGTGAGCAATTCGTTCTGCTCTGCTTTATGAAATGAGGGCTGATTCTGGGGGGGGGGGTGTCATGCCCCCCCCCCCCCCCCTTTGGATCAGCGCCTGCACCCTTGGCAGAAGTGTTCAAAAACTCACATACTAGTTGATATAGGAACCTTGTAATAATAATTAATTGTAATATACAACAAATTTCGCGAAGTTTTCAAGAATGCATAATAATTTTTAATATTTCTGTCAAAAAACGGAATAATAGACTATAAAATGCAAATACAGTAATTGATCTCGTTCTCCTATTTTCAAATTGCTAACAACGACTTCTCGTTATGTCGTTTCTTACAAATATAATTGTCGTAAGATGAGGTGCCCGAATCTCGAATTTTATTACGAGCACAATGTTTCCTCTCGAACAAAAGGAACACCAAAATAGTGTTAGTAGAGTTCTCGAGTTTCACTGGGTTCCAATTTCTCTATTAAATATATCTCTGTTAAACTGGATATTCGTGTTTATGAGGAGTTACGTCGGAATTTCGATTACAAGCGATAAAATCATACACGTCAGCTCTCAATTAAACTGACCGGCATACATGAAGGTATCGAATTACACATGCCATCTGCAGTTCAATTCATTAGCAAACAATTCTTAGTGAAAATAGATTTTGTGGCTAATTGAGTCGGCTCGATGAATTAGTCTCTTTCCCATATTTCAATTGTGCAGCAAGTTGCTTTCTGTCGAACAGGCCTGAAATAAGTTCATCATAAATTATCTCGCTCAAAGATTTGAACAGTAATTTCTGCTCGTAACACAACGATCAGTTGGCAGTAGTTTCAGTGGAATCTAGGTGTTCGATCTAGAAAATTATTGAATTGTCTTTTCACGTTAGCCGCGCGCATTTATGGAGCTTTTACGTAGTTTAATCTTGTTATGTGCAAATTAATTCAATTACATACTTCAAAGAACGATAGCCGCAGGGTTTTCACGGCTTTATAATGACCCTCCCTGTATGAGGGTTCCTGGCAATAAGCGACATTGTCTGCAACCTGCATACATCACAGATCAATAATTGATCTATTATCAAGTATTGATAATTTTTTCATCAAAAACGTGAAAATGAGTATGAAAATGAAAATGAAATCCTTGCAGCACAAAATATCAAGCATATTACAAAATCGATATTGGTGTAAAAAAAATTACTGAAAAATTACTTAGCAGGATTATAATTAGCAATAACTACAAAGAGCTACAAATTGTTCCACAATGGTTTATTATTTTTCGTTAGACATTTTGATATAGGAAAACATGAATAATTGAACATTTTGATGTGGGAAAATGTGTACAGTTGGACATTTTAATGCAAATAAATATGATGAATAGGATATTTTGATATAGGAAAATTAGAACAATTGGACATTTTTGATGTAGGAAAATATGAATAATGGACATTTTGATATCGTCGAATGTGAACAATTGGACATTTTGATGTAGAGAAATATGAATGACTGGTCATTTCGATATTGGAAAATATGAACAGTTGGACATGTTAATGTTGAAAAATATGAACAATTGGACATTTTGATATAAAGAAATGTGAACATTTGGACATTTTGATATAGGGAAATATGAACAATTGGACATTTTGATATAAAGAAATTGAACAGTATGATATTTTGGTGTAGGGAAATATGATCAGTTGGACATTTTGAAATAGGGGAATATGACAGTTAGACGTTTTGAAATAGGAAAATATGAATAATTGAACATTTTGATATACGAGAATGTGAACAGTTGGACATTTTGATATAAAGAAATGTGAGCAGTAGGACATATGACGTGTTGTAAGGAAAAATGGTCAGTTGGATATTTTGAAACGGGAATATGATCAGTTAGACATTTTGAAATAGGAAAATATGAATAATTGAACATATTGATATAGAAAATGTGAACAGTTGGACATTTTAATGCAAGAAATATGATGAATTGGATATTTTGATATAGGAAAATATGAATGAATGGACATTTTGATATAAACAATGTGAACAGTTGGACTTTTCATGTCGGGAAATATGAAAAATTGGACATTTTTATATAATGAAATGTGAACAGTTGGACATTTTGATGTAGGAAAATATGTTCACTTGGACATCACGATATTGGAAAATATGATCAGTTAGACATTTTGATGTGAGGAAATATACTTAGCTACCTCGTAACTACTTCTCAGTTCGAAGTACAGGGACTTGCCTTGGGGGGCCTTCTTGAGGAAATTTGATTACTGGTCGCAACGGACGCAAAACTGAGTGCAACTCGAAAAAACGAACAACAATCCCATTTTCGTCAGCTAAAATTTGAATGGAGATTAGACCTCATTTGCGATTCACACTCGTGTTTCTGATTAATCGTATGTCGGTTGGTCCTACAGAGCTCTGGGTGGTCTCAATCGAATCTAAAAATTCAACAGTATCTTAAATTGTTTGAAAAGCATTACCTTTATATCACAATTATTTGAGCTAGGATGTTTTCAAAATTCATCTCTTATTTTCCAACCCCTAGAGGTAACTCACATTAATCATGAGCACAACCAGACCTCACACGGAGCCCATGTACCAAATTCCATCAATATCGGTCAGTGGTAACTCAGGAAAATGCCGCGTACGGCGGACGGACGGAAAATTTTCGATTCGATTTTCGGATTCTAGTT
>CM019170.2:34080084-34121992 GCA_009739505.2 Apolygus lucorum | reverse complement strand
CTTCGAATTCAGAAGAAGAAATATCCATGGAAAAAACTTGATTCAGAGTTGTTTTCATTACTGAGTCAGCTCAGTGAATAGTTCAAAATAAACTTGAAGATTGTTGCACTAAACACTGATACACGTGAAGAAGATTTCCGGGCATCGTAAAAACCATCCTAGCTCACGAAGTCAGCCTTTCTAAACCGACGTTCGCCATTAGCAGCCCATGATGGGAACAATCCAGCGAATTTCCCAGAGAACTGCTGACCCATTTGCTCATTCATTGGTCCCATCATGGACCTGTTAAGTCCACCTCAGTCATCAGCGTCTATATGGGGAAACCTAACATCATTACAGTGGTCCATAAGATCACGTTTGTTGGCAATGGTGCTCAGAAATTCAGTTCGTTGCTGAGGAAGATTGCTGGGCCTCAGCTGTTAGTTGGGTAGGATGATTAAAAATCCAATTGAGGATTGAACCAATTGACATTCCTACCCAGTTCAATCATTATCTTCAAGACCACCTACCTGACTAATTCATCATACGGGTTCATCTTTAGGATCACGTTCTCGGAAGCTGAGATGCTCTGAATTCGAAGCATTGTTGCATTAAGATTGACCCAGTTTCAGCTTTCTCTCATGAATGCGTCCTTGTTATCTGAGTTGTTGATGTACAAACTTAGTGCACCCAGCAATGTCGGGCGATATAACGCTGTGTTGAGACGCGAGATTCTTCATCTCAGCTCCATTGATCACGAGGAGTTTCAATTACACCACACTCAAGAGATGAAGTAGGTTCGAAATTGGTCAGGTTGTTTCTATAGTGAATGATGGCATTAAACACAACGTCGAAGCAGAAAGTGTGATGATGATAGTAACTAGTAGGTAGTTATAGTTCAAAATTAATGAAGTAAAGATAATAAATTAATGAAGTAAAGATTCATTATAGGGTTGGGTATCGTTATAAAAGTATCGATATTTTTATCGATCCGAGTATCGATGTTCCAAGTATTGTTGGGGCATGAGTATCGATATTTTAAAATACTGAGTATCGATATTTAGTGTCACAAACTATCAATATTACCCCAATATTCTCAAGAAAAATAATTTTATTAAAACAATTTTTATTCATTTTTTACTATCAAGAGTCGAAGCAAAAGTGATTTTCTCCATGATATAAACGTTATTTGCAACCAAAGAGTAATGACGCAAACGCCTACCTTCTTCATTTTCTAGCCATTATGGTGAAATTTTCCGCGAGAACTGTATCGATATTCGATATTTAGAAATATCGGCTCCAAAGTATCGATATCCAAAAAAAGTCTGCCAAGTGGGTGTGGCACATAGCTTCCTCGTATCCATAACCCGATTATATAGATGATCAGATGCATAGTTGTTAATCTCAAAACACCAATCTCTAAGTACCTTTCACTACCCTCATAGGGGACCATCTACACGCTAATCTGGACAATCCTAGAAAATTTCATCAAATTCGGATGAAAAATTAAGTGAGTAGATGTATGTGATTGGATCAAAAAAAACTCGGCGCTTTGCGCCTCGGCGGGGGGCTCCGCCCCCCTGCACCCCCCGGTTTATTTCTTTTTCCATACTCTGTATGAAATCATAGGAACACAGAATGTGTTTTTGCGATACTAGTCATCCGTTAAATAAAAAACAACAATAATAAATGTGGAGTTGACATTAACATGACAACCAATAAACATATCACCAGATGTTTTTTCTGTCGCTTTTTCGTGACGATTTTTTTTCGGTAGGTCATCGCAAAAACACATTCTGTGTTAATACTTAGCCTCGGCTGGGATTCGAACCCGCGACCCCTGGGGGACAGTTGAAGTTACGGCTGTTACAAGGAATTTACGTTTGCGCATGCGCATCGCTTCTATCAGTCCGGGGATGATTATTTTCATAGGGGACTATCTACAACCTAATCCACATAAATCCTGAAAATTTCATTGAAATCGGGTGGATAATGTGGAAGTTATGGCCGTTACAAGCAAATTCACGTTTGCGCATGCGCAGTGGCTACTGTCAGTCCGAAGTTGACGATTTTCATAGGGGATCATCTAAATACTAATCTGTAACATCCCTGAAAATGTCATTGAAATCGGATGGAAAATGTAGAAGTTATGGCCGTTACAAGGAATTCACGTTTGCGCATGCGCAGTCGCTTCCATCACTCCGGGGATGATGATTTTCATAGGGGACCGTCTACACACCAACCCGCACAATCCCTGAAAATTTCATCGAAATTGGACAATAACTTCGTATAGTTATGCGCGTTACAAGGAATTCATGACAGACACACAGACACACAGACAGACAGACACGGAACCAAAATTGTTCAGAAAGGTCTAAAACGCAAAACGCGAGTGGAAATTTTGATTTTGGAGAACTTTTTTTTTCGTCCTTGAAAAGTGAATCAAAGCTTCCGCTACCTACGTTGGTAGACTCGGAAGCAATATCGGATAATGCAGTATCGATACTAAAATATCGAGTATCGGTACGAAAGTATCGATATTTTGAAATATCGAGTATCGACACCCATCCCTAATTAATTTCTTTGTTGGCTTCTGAATTTGCAAACTAATAAACTTATTTTCTACATCTAGCAACATTCTATTTACCGTCACGTTACATTTCGGTACTTTTCTACTTTTGCGCTCAAGTACCGAATCACAATCTTTTTTGTACGATATTGTCAAAGAAAAATTCAATGAACACTTCAAAAAGAAAATGAACGTAATTTAGACCTGCCGAATTTCTACATGAAGGTGAATCTGCATTGGATCTCATAATTAACGTGTACGATTTTTTTTCAATATTCTTTATTGCACCAAGTATAACTTATTAACAATATTATTTTGAAAACATGGTCATATATTCAAAACTAAGATACATCACTGAGTTTTGTTGATAATGGTGGGTGTCTCAGTTCACTGCTTTACAAGTAAGCTAGGTCAAGTGGTTTGGTACGCTTCAATCTTCTGATGATATCACTAGCTCACACACTAGCTGTCCAACTCCTTGATACAAGTGATATCATCAGAAGATTGAAGCGTACCAAACCACTTGACCTAGCTTACTTGTGTACGAATTGAGCAGAACCTGTTACTACCGGGATTTTACTGACGAACTGATAAAATATCGTATAGTAGTCGGTGACAGCGATGAAAATTTGTCTCTGAAATGTCTCTGAAACTAAAAATGGACGAACATTTAACTCTCAAAAAAAGCCGAAGCACTGCTCAAACAGAACGAGTTGTCAAGTCTCAAAAAAAAAAACCTTACGTGATACAAAAATTTCCAATAATGAAATTGACTCGTTACAATACAATTCGAAACGAAAATTTCAATGTTTTCGATGTGGAGAGTCTAAACCTCACAAAGTAAATAGCAGCAAAACCAAAAATGCCACTTGCGGTTTCTGTATGCGGAAAGGTCATACTTCTAATGCCCGTCTAAAATATAACAAAAAGACTGATGAACAAGAAATTGGAGTAAACGAGAACTCTTCTGTCACAGAAGAAACTCAGTTCAACCTCAGTACGATTTACCAAGAAAATGTAAGTAGTGGGGATCGTGCAGGTCGGGGCCCAGCTTATCGCATATCAGTGGAACTAGATGGTAAACCCTTAAATTTCAAAATCGATACTGATGCGGATATAACATGTGTACCCAAAACCCAATTTATTTCTTTGAGTAAGTCCATCCGCGAGCTGGCAAAATTTCCTGGAAATATAGTCCATGCCGGGAAAGAAAATTGGCCTATTCTGTTTCCTTCTTAGGGAATCTTCGGTTGGGTTCCAAAGAGGTAGCAGAATCAATTTACGTGATCGATTATTTTGACATACATTCGGTTTTCAATAGTAACCTAATTCAGCTGCGTTGCGAGGAGTGTCGCAACTCAATAGGATTGGGATTTTCAAATTATGGTGTCATAAAATGGCCCTAAAGCAGACAAAACAATGTTGCAAAAGATGACCAGTAAATATTAACTTTCTAGCCACAAGAGAGTAGCAGTAGAGTCCTTTTTGAAGCAAAAAAATTACGCACCTTAAAGTCAAATCCAAAAGATTAATTGAGGAGTTTTCTTTTAAACGGTCTTATATCCACTTGGAATTTGTTGTGGGAAATTGAGAAAAATTAATTTCATGGAGAAGGAAGTTGACTAGGGTTCCCAAATTCTCCAAACTTTTTGTTCATAGAACTTTTTATTGTAGGACCAAATTTCGAAATTTTGGCATGCGTTTTGAGACACGGCCATTTCTTATTTGGATATAAACCCATTTGATGAAAAACGATGCATATGAGCCACTTTGAAAAAAAAGCGAGTTTTTGGTTGTGTGAAGAAAAGTTTCATTTTCATTTTTTAACGTCTGCCAAGTGGGTGTGGTACATAGCTTCCTCGTATCCATAACCCGATTGTATAGATGATCCGATGCATAGTAGTTAATCTCAAAACATCAAAACAAGTTAATCTGTAACATCCCTGAAAATTTCATTGAAATCGGATGGAAAATGTAGAAGTTATGGCCGTTACAAGGAATTCACGTTTGCGCATGCGCAGTGGCTACTATCAGTCCGAAGGTGGTGATTTTCATAGGGGACCGTCTACACACCAACCCGCACAATCCCTGAAAATTTCATCGAAATCGGGTAGAAAAAGTGGAAATTATGGCCGTTACAAGGAAATTCACGTTTGCGCATGCGCAGTGGCTACTATCAGTCCGAAGGTGGTGATTTTCATAGGGGACCATCTAAATACTAATCTGTAACATCCCTGAAAATTTCATTGAAATCGGTTAGAAAATGTAGAAATTATGGACGTTACAAGGAAATTCACGTTTGCGCATGCGCAGTGACCACTATCAGTCCGAAGGTGGTGATTTTCATAGGGGACCGTCTACACACCAACCCGCACAATCCCTGAAAATTTCATCGAAATCGGGTAGAAAAAGTGGAAATTATGGCCGTTACAAGGAAATTCACGTTTGCGCATGCGCAGTGGCTACTATCAGTCCGAAGGTGATGATTTTCATAGGGGACCGTCTACACACCAACCCGCACAATCCCTGAAAATTTCATTGAAATCGGATGGAAAATGTAGAAGTTATGCCCGTTACAAGGAATTCACGTTTGCGCATGCGCAGTCGCTTCTATCAGTCCGGGGATGATGATTTTCATAGGGGACCGTCTAAACACAAACCCGCACAATCCCTGAAAATTTCATTGAAATCGGACAATAACTTCGTATAGTTATGCGCGTTTCAAGGAATCATGACAGACACACAGACAGACAGACACACAGACACTGAACCAAAATTGTTCAGAAAGGTCTAAGTAAAACGCAAAACGCGAGTGAAAATATTGATTTTGGAGAACTTTTTTTTTCGACCTTGAAAAGTGAAAACAAAGCTTCCGCTACCTTGGTAGACTCGGAAGCAAAATTTGTTTACCCTTTATTTTAAATAACAAACCTTCGGAATCAAGCAAGAAAAAATATTCTAACCCCCCTCAAAATTTGACGGTTTGCGTTTCAAGGTATGTAAAATCCGGAAACCGAAAAAACAAAAAATTTAAAAAGTTTTAATTGAATACAATGCTATACTTTGTTATACTTAACTTATACTTAACTATACTTTGTATAGGCCGTTTTGATTACAAAACCGATTTTTAGCAAGCTTTCAAAGGGGGATACAAACCGTTTCGGAAGGAATTCAACTCGTCAGACTCGTCCCAGGAATTCAACTCGTGAGATGATAGGCCTCATCCCAAAGATTCTGAATCCGTGAAAAAAACAAAAAGTGTAAAAAATAGATATAAGCCCGTTTGAAAGAAAACTCTTCAATTCATAAAAAGCGTCCTTTGTTTCCTAGGAAAACTTTTATTCGATTATTTTCATCATCGTAAAGTGCAGAAGTCGATTAAGTTTTATTATTGAAAGATTTTCCGAGAGTTTTCTGAAGTCGACTGGGAAATGAAACTTTTTGTTTACCAAGTCGTATTCAGATGCTGAACGCCGTGGCGCTGTTTAGAAGAGGGGGACTTCCTCGATACTTCAACACAAAAGGCGGAAGAGATTGAGGCTACCTAAATAAGAAAGGGGCCGATGAAAAACTGGTCACATCTCTTCTGGATGTATTATAGGGTTGTTTCCTAACTGAAAACATCTCTTCCCGATGTATTATCATGGTCTCCGCTCCTTCTCTACGGTTTGGATGCTGTTTCCGTCGAGAAGGTACTCCCACCCGAAGTTTTTCGAAAAGTTTTCTCGGTCGAAGGAAGGAGATTGTTGTTGACAGCAACTTTCGACTGTTCAGAGTCGGTTTAACGGCGGAATGTCCAACTTGAGTCTGAGAGGCTAAATCAGCAGGTTGTTTCACACTAGTCACTTCAGGCGGAAGAAATACGAACCAAGTTTGAAGATCTTTAATACTTTGAGTGATTTAAAGAAAATCAAGCCATTTAGTGGGGCTTTCAAGTAGTTGCCCAACCGAATAATTCAAATTAGAACGATCCAATCACGAACAAATCACGAAGATTTTACCATTGGTTGAGGAGACCAAGTAAAGTTGAGTTTTGGTCTTTTGTCTACTGGTGAGTACACTAGAACACAACTATTCCAAATACTGATCCAACTAATATAATCTGAACGATATCAAGCGCCTGATCTATCTTGTACTTATTCGGCCAATATGGGAATACGGTAGCCAAATTTGGGGTGGAGCATCGAAATCTCAAGTGAAAAGAGTGCTAACCTTCCAAAACCCAGCACTGAGGGTGATCATAGGCGCTGAATGGTTTCATCAGGAACGAAAATCTGAACAGAGACTGTGAGGTACCGACTGTCACGGAAGTTCTGGAGAAATCATATGTTCGATTCCACCAAAAGCTCCATAACCATCCAAACCCACTTGCTGCTGCCATAATAGACTTGCTGATACCGGACCGCCTAATCGTAGCTTGATGAGGAAAAGACACTGATCTGCTCGTCACGTCCCACGACAATAATCAGCAATGAAAAAATCCTCTTCATGTGAAACTAAAACAAAACAACAGCTCAATAGTCACTAACAATAAATTAAAATAGTCACTAACAATAAATTAAAATAGTCACTAACAATAAATTTAAAATATCTATAGCATTTCCAAGCCAAATGAAACCTTTTCCAAACCAGAAGAAACCTTTTCCAAGTCAAATGAAACCTTTTCCAAACCAAATGAAACCTTTTCCACGTCAAATAAAACCTATTCCAAACCAAATCAAACCTTTTCCAAACCAAATGAAACTTTTTCCAAACCAAATGAAACCTATTGAGAAAATGAGTGAAATGAGGTACCTAGATAGGTAGATCTTCTGCAAATTTCAGATCGATGCAATTACCTATTGTACAAAGAAGTTGCCAAAATGAAAATTCAATGAATTTTAGACATAGGATTATCGAAGTAGATCTCACCTTAGTAGAATAGGAAACAAGTAAGTTTGAGAAATTTCTGACTGTTGAATGTGAGTGGGTACCTACCTACTCGCCACGCCCACTCGGAGAAACCGATAATTCAGGGGAGTCACCAATACTTACATTGACTGATTGAACCTCTAAGACCGAATTCTGAAATTTTGTAATATATTATTCATCTACGATTGTTTATTTTACAGAAATACACTATGTTTGGAAAAAGTTTCATTTGATTTGGAAAAAGTTTCATTTGACTTGGAAAAAGTTTCATTTGGTTTGGAAAAGGTTTCATTTGGTTTGGAAAAGGTTTCATTTGACTTGGAAAAGGTTTCATTTGACTTGGAAAAGGTTTAATTTGACTTGGTTAAGGTTTCATTTGACTTGGAAAAGGTTTCATTTGACTTGGAAAAGGTTTCATTTGACTTGGAAAAGGTTTCATTTGACTTGGAAAAGGTTTTTTTTGACTTGGAAAAGGTTTCATTTGGCTTGGAAATGCTATATCATACTCTAATGTACTGTTATCCATGAGGAGAAAGTCAATGGATTTCAACTCCTTCCCATGTTCCATGTGTTATTTGCTATATTTATTATTGCCAAACTGTAATGCATTTGTGCAATAAAGTTATACTGGAAAAAAAGAAAGAATCTGAACAAGTTACTTTATAATTGATTTATTCCTGTGATAGTTAGCTAGTTTGAAGGATGTGCATATGAAAAGATGGTTACAATGACAACATGACAGATTCAACTATTTTATTTTTAATTAGGTAGGCTATTCATCAAATTGCGGTAGCGCCTTCCACTGTTCTCTCATCTGGTAGAGCCTTTGTGGAATTGAGATTCAATCATTCTCAACTTGTAGAATGAACTCGAAGTAAATAAACCTGACTTAGTGACTGCTGGTTTTCGAGATGGCCAGAAACTGTCCGCTACTCATGGATGGTAAGTGATGCTGCGGGGCCATCTTCTATTTTCCCGGTGGAAAATGAGGCTCGATCACAAGATATTCACTGTAATCGTTCTTGGATCAAATTTTCTCTAATAGAAAAGGGTATAAACTGAAATAGCTCCTTTTGGTTCATTATTTCAATAAGAGGAATTTTTTTTACCCCCCTCCCAAAATTTGATCGTTTACGTTTCAAGATACGTAGAATCCGAAAATCCAATGGAAAATTATCCGTCTGTCCGCCGTACGCGGCACTTTCCTTAGTTACCATGGGCCGATTTTGATGAACTTTGGAATATGGGCTCCATTTGGGGTCTAGTTGTACTCCGAAGCTTTTGGTTGATGTCAGTCACTTCTAAGGAGTGACAATTAAGGGTTGAAATTTTCAAGTTTTCAAGTTTCAATTTTCAATTGAGGGTTGAAATTTTTGATAGTGCCCTAGCTCGAAACCTCTCGAAATAAAGGTATCGTTTTTCACCAATTTCAAATACTATCGAATTTTCAGAATTTTTAGAGACCACCCGGAGCTTTGTAGGACACATCGATCGGTCCTACACCGGGTCGGACTTACGATAAATCAGAAACAAAAAACAGAAACACGAGTGTGAATCGCAGAAGAGGCCTAATCTCCGTTCAAATTTTAGATCGTTGTTCGCTTCTTCGAGTTGTACTCAGTTTTGCTTCCTTAGCAACCAGTAATCGAATTTCCTTATGATTAAGCAACCTCGACTCCCTGTTTCTTCGAACTGTGAAAAGTGTGTGAAAAGTTCATTTATTTCAAATAATCTTGGTTGTGAAGTAGGTGTGTGGTAGGTATGTCTGTGGTTGATAGATGGTGACAATGACACAGCCGTGTTCTCTCCAGACGAGTGATCTATGCAGAAAAATAATAAACCTTTGTGTTATAATTTTCATCGTTTTCATAATAGGGGATGCATTCTCAATTTTGTTGCTGTCTCTGAATTGTTGAGCATAAGTAACACGAGCTCAAAATCAAGAAATAGTCGAGATTTGTACGCCTTCCTTGAGAAAATGTGTATCAACTGCCTGCCTCGTCTGGCTGTATCTGTTTCATTCACAAGCGATTCAGAGAATTATGATTATTACAAATTGAATCCAAGAAACAACGGAAGGGCTAAAAAAAACCAGAATAACTTCCTGGGTTTCATTATCCGGAAGGAACAGACAGAAGGTCTCCCCTTTTCACGACTTGAAAACCGCCTGTCTCTCGAGGGAAATGAAGCTACCCAGATTTCCTAAGACACGGGAACTTCGCTTTAAAGGGAAAACCTTGAAGTTTATCTCATAGGCTTTGATTTAAGGAGGAAAGTTCAAAAGGCACCTGCTATCCGGTTATGACCATTTATTCTCGAAAGACGAGAAGAAATCCTCTCAAAACGCTCCCCAAAAAGGAGCCCTATTATTTAATTTTTCTTCCGAGCTTCTTCGTGTTTGTTTCCAAGTTCCTGAATATTTCATTCAATTTTTCTCAGTGAGCCTTCCGCTTATATTCATCCCTCATATTATAGGGAACAAATTTACGTTATTACTTTTAACATGGAACATGCTTTAGCCATCACCTAACAGGGCAAAAACGGGGAACGACAGTAGCGCGGGATTTTGTAAAGATTTTCACTTACAACCGACCCGTTTCTAGGGAAATGTATCGCCGGTAGTTTTCATATCACGAAAATTGTTCCCCCCCCCCTCGTTGAAAAGCCCTCAATTTATGCGTAAATTATATAACAGCTTTAAATCTGGACTAAGCTGAGAAATACCTCTGATTTAAAAAAACTGTAAACAACATTCGCGGTAAAAACCAACATCAATTCAGGGTCGGTTCAAAGAAAAAAACGCTGCAAATCATTGCTCAAAGGTTTATTATTTTCTGTATAGATCACCCTTCTGTATAGATCACTGGTACTCCATCAATAGCACCTACCACCATTTGTATTCTCCCTTGACCTTCCCTCTCAAATTTCAGCTCGGAAAACAAAAAGTTTACCTGGGTAACGTAACACTACAAAGGACTGGGGTTGGATGGAGTTTATCGTAGTTACGTAAAAAATGGCGGCTCGACAACAGCTGATTCTTTCAATTTCCTCCCCAATTTTATAAGTAGGGATGGCATATCGAATGAAATATATCGATATACAGGTCAAATGATATATTGTCAATGAGATATCGATATCTACGATATATCGGAGAAAATATATCGATATTTCGATATATCGGAAGATTGACTTCGAAAAACGTGTTGAAGTAGGTAGGTGAAATAAAACGTTTTAAAAATATAAAAAAATAATTTAGGAAGACATTTATCGACATATCGGAAGATGTACTTTGGAAAAATTGAAGAAGTAAGTAGGTAGGTGAATTGAAACGTTTCTAACATCATTTTGGAAGAAATATATCGATATATTCGTCATATCGGAAGATCTATTTGGAAAAACCGGGTGAAATAGGACTTATTAACCTACTTAGTATTAACCTACTTTCAAAAGTTACTGGATGTAAATTATCGAAATTCATAGTTTAAAAACGAAAAAAAAGTGCGATAATGTCATTGCAATGTTAAATTCATTTATAAATTAACAGGGGTATATACTGCAGACAATCATGATCCTTCAAAATTGAAAATAATTGTTGTGAAAACCTGCTTCACTTCGTATAGTAGGTAGTTTTAATCTAGACTAGCGTCCATCAATTTTGGCTCAAGTCAAGTAATTGAGCCTTGGGAGCCACTGTAGGTGTAAACTATGTACCATTAATGTCTGAGCTGAAGTCAACAGTCTGAAATCTACCCATCACGTAGGTACCTACAAAATTTGGAATAAAATTACTTATCCTTTACTTATTAGAAACTACTTATTCTCATCCATTCCTTTCAATATTTAATTTTTACTTGTTGAAAATAAGGCGCGATATATCGGTCAATATATCGATATTGACCGATAATATCGGATCTCTATATCGATACAAGTATATTGATATATCAAACGTAATATATCGATATATTTAATATATCGATATATCGTTGCCATCCCTGTTTATAAGTTATCAGAAACAATTTTACCTAATTAGCCCTTATTATTATATACAGTAAATTAATAATAAGATATAGCTTGGGCACGGAAATAATCCAGTATTTAAACACCTACCTAGTGTTCAAAAAATTCAGCTGGAAACGAAAACTGTGGCAAAAGCTGTACTAACTACCTGGTACTATACTACCCTGATTGTCTTTTAAATGACCAAAGCTATCTACGTTTCTCCAGTAGATGAAATAGTTCAACTATTATTCGAACAGGGAACATAAGAATATAAATCATAAGATAGGTAGAAGGATCTTTTGGATACAGCGGTCTTCAGTTGCTGCAGGTTCTGTTTTGCTATTTGGGAAACTGGGTACGTAGGTAAAGCTAGGAAAAAATAACTGATTTTCAATTTTGATTTTTTTGCTGAAAAGCAAAAATTAAGAATGTGAAATCGTATTTATAATCAAGGTAAAGTCAAACACGGAATACCGTATCCGGAATATCTGATCTGGATGCACTTTAAAATCGGGTGCAGTGTGAAAAAGACGCAGCTGGGTGCACCGTGCAGCACTTGTTGGGGTCCGGGTGCACTATGCAAGAACCCTATTGGAGAATAATTATCAGTGCAGATATTTTAAAATGAAATATAACTTCGAGCCATTGCGCATAAACCGAGAAAGGTAGCCGATGTTATCTAGCACCATCTCCAGCATCGTTGCTTGCAATCTGCATGATCAATGAGGTGGAGGCGAGGAAGGAGATACGAGAGAGAACTTGTGCAACTAAAAGATGCACACAAGCGCCATCTTGTTGATCTATGTTCGTCTTTCTGCCAGTCAGCACTGCCGTAGCTGAGACCTTCAGAGGGCGAAGTCTTGGAGCTATCATCAAGACATCACACATTCATAATATTAGAGACATTATTCTTCGTTATTTTCTTCTCATTCCGCGCCCATCTTGAGAACTAAGTAGCGATGCATTTACTGTAGAAGTCGAAGTATGAAAACCAAAACACATTTTGTTATCTTTACAGCATAATATTGCGATATACATATACCAGGATTTATAAATTTTATAAATTTACTCTCAAGTTTCAACCCAGTTCTTGTTTATTGTTCAAGTTTTATTGTTTACAACGATTGCTGCTCCATTGTACTCATGGATCTGGTCCGGTTGGTTTGTTCCAGGCTTATTTCTCAGTGACGGTTTCAATCATGGGTTTCTTCGTTCGAGACGAATGGGAGACGTTCCAAGACGAGCGGATCGAGCCAGCTTCAACAAGCATTCTTGAGCCCTCCATGTCTAGAGGTCAGTCAGATAAAAAATTACAAAATCCGTTTTTCTTTTGTTCATAATTTTGCTGGTAGGGTAAAATAAGATCCCAATACGTTGAAAACCTGGGATTCTGGAGAAGCTTTAGGTGATTTGCACCTTGCATCACCTTCACCTCTGGCATTCGTCAGAATCTATTTTACAAACATATTTCTATCTTGAAACTGAAATGAAAATCTTCATTTCGTTTCTTTCATTTTGTCTTCAGGACTTACATGTGTTTCGCAATTATTTTTATGTTTCAACATGTACCTGTAGCCCTTAATATCCAGCAAAATTGTGATGGGAGGGTGAAATCCCACGTCATAAGCTCATACGCCATTTCAACCTTAACCATACGATAAACTGATTAATTCCGTATTAAATCTGCTCCTATTTATATAATTACGTAGCCGGTCCGTTTAATCGTCTATAAAATCGATGAACCCATTAAAAAGTCCTTAGAGGGTTTCGGGCTTAAAGGGGCTCGAGCGATTATTCTCGGAGTTTGGGTGAAAAATGGTTCTTCCCACCATTATAATGTTTTTCACGGGATTGGAGGAATGGGGATGGATGTTTTTCATATCCATTCCCATTAGCTAGGTACCTTTTAACTAATGGAGGTTCATCCTCTCAATCTAAAAACGAATGAAGAACCTAGGGAGGGTATTGTGTTACCTATCGATAAAATAACCCTTCTTTGGCATAAAACATTTTTTTAAATAATTTTCTCTTATTTTGAATGTTCCTGTTTTTTCCATACCTAAATTTAAGTTTAGAAGTTTTAAATTAATTTTAAACCTATGAACTCACTACGTTTTGTTCCTTGAATGTTTTATGCAAGTTGCACGCCCCCCTGAATGGAAACTGGTCTAGTTCGTGTAATTACCACTCTGGTTCAGTACCAGGATGATATATAAGAAACTGGCTCAATTCGATAGGTACCTCGAAGAGTAATTTTCTCCACTAGGATTTAGGGGTCGGAATTCGGTCAAATAACCTAGGAGACGAAATAAACCAAACTGATTTAGAAGTATTTCCTCGTGCATATTTCACACCATTTGACCCCTCTGAGGAGGAAACTATTTAACTTGTGTAAGTTCTAACTTCCTGTATAAACTACTACCACCAAACCTACCTATTCTGCAGGGATATGGTCAAACTATTGACCCTTAAGAAGTTATTGACTAAAACATTAGTTTATTAGGCTTCCCTTACGTTTCATGCATGTATTCCTCCGGTGATGAAACTGGTTCAATATTATGTTGCTACCATGCTGGTCGAGATTCACAATATTTTCCAAGTTGAAACAAAAGTATAGTGCGTGGACCTTGGTACATGAGGAGAGATGATATTCATCGAGAAAAGGGGGTTGGAAACAGTCCACGAAATTATCACTCTAGGAGGCACTAAAAACGCCTCCACAATCATGAAAACCCGGAAATGCTCTACGTTTTGGACAATAAAGACTCCAACAAAGACGTTTTGGACTCAAGCGAAAAAACGCTGCAAATTATTACACAATGGTTTATTATTTTTCTATATAGATCACTCGTCTACAAAATCACCAACCATCCAATATGAAGGATGAAAAAAAATCAAAAAAAATCAAAAAATTTTTTAAAAAAAATCAAAATCACCAACTATCGATTACATTCCGATCAGCTCTAATTTGAACGGAGATTATGCCTCTTTTGCGATTCACACTCGTGTTTTGATTTATATATATATATTTCAAAATAAACACTTGAATTTTCGTAGGAAGCGAACGGTTTGTCCTACAGAGCTCCGCGTCGTCTCAAAAAATTCTAAAAATTATATAGAATCTTAAATTGAAGGAAAAACAATACCTTTATATCAACATTTTTTGAGTTAGGGCGTTTTCAAAATTTCAAAATTGATTTTGGAACCCTTAGAAGTGACCTACCTCAACCAAAAGCTTCGGGGCACAACTAGACCCCAAATGGAGCCTACATACCAAATTTCATCAAAATCGGTCAATGCTAAGTGGCAAAAGTGCCGCGTACGGCGTACGGCGGACGGACGGCCAAATTTTTATTCGATTTTTGGATTCTACGTACCTTGAAACGTAAACCATCAAATTTTGAGGGGGTGTTGAAATTTTTTTTTCTTGGTCGATTCCAAAGATTCATTATTGAAAATAATAAACCAAAAACCACTGGACTTAGTTTGTGCTGATAAATTGCAATTATAACTCTGTTTTGAAGATACTGGGTTTTACTGTAAACGGGCTCTCAAGGAGTGTACAAATGATATATGTAATATTGCTAGATGGATTGTATTTAATATTCAGTTGCAATAATAAATCACGTAAAAAAAGTTGAAACAAGAGATGAGCGTTTGTCGAACAAAGGGGAACCTTTCTTCATCATAATAGTACTACTTTGGGAGTCAATACCTTTGTAGTAGTTCCTCTGCCTGACGGTGGAGCGTTATACGGAAATTTTTGGCTCCAGACTAGGGAGAATTACTGCAAATTCACTGCAATTGGGGTAAGGTAAAGTACTAGTAGTCGACACTTCCTTAGTAGTCGACATCTCCTCCAATAAATGAGAAAAGCTAAGGATTTAGGACGCTATTTGCAGTTCCAGGTGATGGTTTTGATCCTACAGTGTGTTTTCAATGTTTGTGGGGAGTTTGCCATGGAAACGCGCAGGAAAAGAACAACAAGTGGAAAGTTACAGTTTTTCTGTTCGTCTGAGTTTGTGTTGATTCTTCCCTAGAAGGCTAAGGAGCAAGTTGCTCCTACAGAGTATGACACCGACTACTGATACAAATCCCATGTCGACTACTAGCACACCTATGTCGACTTCTGAATAAATCTTTTTCCCTCCTGTCGATTACTAGTGCGAAATTAGACTTTGGAAAAACCCTTTTTTTCACCATGTTGAACTCAAATTTCAACAAAATTGCCAGTTGTATTGCGTACGTGTTTTGTATCTTCTTTAAACTGGTAATAACTTGTAAAAACATAATTTTTTAGGTGGGGGCGAAAAATAACTGGAAATGTCCTTAACGTGTCGACTACTAGTGCGTTTACCTTAACCCATTAACGCCCAAGTTTTCTAAATCTAAGGTTGTATAAAATAAATATGGCTCAAAATAAGTCAAATTAGGAGGGAAAAATATTGGAATATTTTTACCACGTCATAAATCACGTCTCCCTGTGCCCATATGGGCACGCTGGGCGCTCGCCTACCCTTGTTTTCATTGTGTTGTGAATTATGAAATGTTACAACATTTTCAAATAAATCTTCCATTAATCCAATAGAATAGAATATAGAATTATTATCCGTGATATATAATTATATTTTGCATTGGAAGGTATTTGCATTACAGATTGAAAATGTCTGAAAACTGAATGATGAAATTTTCTTTATTTTTTTGATTCCGTAAAAATAACCACAATAATCTCTTTGACTTAGGAATGGGTTGAAAAGTGTACTAGAACAAGTGACATTGCCGGAAAGAACAGCAGGTCCAGCGGGACTTTTGGGAAAACATGTGAGATGGAGCTAGGAGTGTTCAACCTGATAAATGCTTACTTGATCTTTATCACCTGATTAACCATCCATATCAACTGCAATCGAGGAAAGTTTATTAAATAGCATCTGGAACAGCAAGTCGGGTAAATCTTGGCCTTCAACTAGCTCAATCGTCTTCTGAAGAGACATTCTGGGGCTGAAAAAACACGAGTGGGTTAGCGCCCAGCGTGCCCATATGGTACCACCAAGGTTTGGCTGACTCCAGCATCCACATGATATTATTCAATCGTAGAAAAAATTTTTTAATCGCATCAAGGAACAACCCATTAGTTGAAATACAACGATTTAAACAAAATAAAATATTATTTCTGGTACTTACTTCAAAATGCTTGCTAATGAATAGACCTCCATCTTTCAAACTATGGTCACTCACTATACGAGCCTGTTTGGAAATAAATTACATTGCTGAAAATCACTCAACACCTCCCAAACACGATAAGACATGCAAATTCATGAAAAATTACTTGCCGAATGTACAGGAGCGCCAGAATGGAAATGAATCCTTGGTCCCGTATGGGCACGCTATAAATTATTTTAATGGCGGTGGAGCATTAAAAGTAAATGAGTGCGTTAAATGGAACCGGTTATGCAATCGATCGAAAATCAGGTGTACGTCGAAAAAATCTACATGAGAAAACCAATTATTTTTAGCCACCCACTTCTAGAAAACACCTGTCCCAACAATTGAGGAAGCCTTGGTGAATATTTTTCTCGAATTTACATGAAAAAGATCAGAACTCTGGATCGTTTCAGAAGTGGTTGTTATCTGCAAGTACCTATCGTCGAAAGGGAGATAATGATATATTATTGGGGAAGGGTTTTGAAGTGGGAGTTCTGATACTCCAATGCGGATCAGTCTGTATGACTCAGTACTTTACTTGACTCCGCGGGAGCGTTCACTTGGATAGCTAACATTTTTATAAGTTCATCGCTTTCACCACCACAATGCGAAGTGAGTCAACACAGTATTAATCATATTATTTACTACGCAATTTGGCACCTATTATTTTGAGAATCCTTTCTACACATTTCGAAGAAATGATTGTACTCGTAAGTAGTAATCTACTGGAACTAGTACAAAATCTTACAAATTGCCGAATCTATCAGTCAACGAAAATTCTTTCCAAAATTTTATCAACCTTGACATAAACCTGCATTAAAATGTGTTAACAATTTGGCAAGAATATGTCTTTTAGGTAAGGTGTATCCAATGTTCCACAATATTACAAGTTATTATTAGTATTATTGGTAAACATATTGTTTAGTAATGCATGCATTCCAGGGGACGTCCCATTGGATAAGCATTAGATCAGTTTAACCAGTTGGTAAGCGATAAAACTGTTTCACTCGATGTAATTTGGTTTATTACTTAAGGCAAGAAATAGTGACCCCCCCCCCCCCCTTACGATTATCTACCAAAACATTTCTAGCGGCGTGGGAGCCTCGAATCTGAAGAGCATTTTAAAATCCATGATCTACGATACCCAACATGTGAATTCGAGTTCACCCCCCCTCCCCACCACCACCAATGGTGCCAGTCTGGCACCAAAGCGGAAATACGTCGTAACATTGAACTTTCATCTATTAGTTTTAGTAGGCGGTCCATCGAGGTTCACATCCGTATTCAAGGTGAAACACAAAAAAAAAAAAAAAAAAACACGAAATATGCGGTTTATGGTCTCCTGTCACCACGGTGGCACCACTATTAGTTCTATGGTGGTACAGAGAATAATTCATGAAAATCCGGAGGTATAATGAGAATTTTTTCTCAATTTCAAAGGTTGGGTACAATTAGTAAGCAGTAAAGAAACCGAAACATTGAAAAATCGGATATTTTGTGAATATTATCCCCCCACTTGCCCCCTCCCCTTGCGAATTTTGGTACTCGGGTGAAATTATGTACAACTCGGAAGTTATTTTAGTCAAACAAAAAAAGAAACACACAAATCGGTTGGAAATTGAGGCCTGGACAGAGTTTACAAGATTATGCACGCAAACGCACGTTTTTTAAGCATTAACCCCCCCTTTCCCCCCTCCTTAAAAGGCAAATTTCAAAATTCCGGCGCCGTAGTGTACAACTAGATAGTTTTTTGCGTCGATGAAAAAAAGAACCACAAAAATCGGTTGAGAACTAACGCCTGGGCAGACGACACGAGATTATGCCCAAAAACGCACGTTTTTTGAGCATTAACCCCCCCCCCCCTTTCCCACCCTTAAAAGGAAAAATTCGAAATTCCGGCGACGTAGTGTACAACTAGATAGTTTTCCGCGTCGAACAAAAAAAGAACCAGGAAAATCGGTTGAGTACTAAGGCCTGGGCAGACGACACAAGATTTTGTCACACACACACACACCTATACACACACACACAGACATACACCTATGGTTTTTTTCGCGGATTTGGATTCAGAATGGTCTAAAACGGATTACTGTGTGGTTATTTTTTTTTTCTGTTGAGTGTTGTCCAACTTCACCCCAGATCGATCGCATAAGGACGCCCAAGTCTTACTGTGGGACGTCCTAAAAACGCGGCTTTTAATGGACGAGTACCTAGTTAGAATTGAATATCGGGATAAATTGAGAGTTTTCCAACGGGTGGATTTTTCTAGGTGGAAAACTAATTGAGTTATCATTTTCCCTACTACTTAAAATAAATTTTCGTTTGAACATTCTCTATTATTTTTATAAAGGTATTTGTAGGAAAGCATCGAATGTGGTAATCATGGGTGGTTGAGAGTCGAAATCGGATGTTCTTTCATGGCGCCCTACTCAGTCCAAAAAGAAAATATCATTTTCACGTCACAACGTTTCAGAGTGAAGGGTTGATATTTTCCCCATTTGAGTAAGATCTTTGTTTGGGTCTGATACTAACATTTACAACCACAACACAGTGGATTCTATAAATCTATAATGATATTAAAATCATTGATAAGTAATGGAATGGCTGCTGTTTTGTATCTACTCCTTCTTTCCGCATTATTCCAATTATTGATAAATTCAGTATTAAAATAACGTGAATTTGAAAAATATAATAGAGGCTTAACCCTAATTTGACCATGGTTTCAATAGTGTCACCAGATTTTATGAATTCCACAGCTGTCTAAGGTGTCACCAGATTAACTAGATTCAAATTTCAATTTAAAAATTAATGGATAGAGCTGATTCTTTTGAACCAGTTTTTGTAAGTTATTAAAAGATAAAAAGTGATGTTATGACAAAAATTTTGAATTTTTTTTTCATCGATTTCTTTGAAAAATTTTGTCAAAACTCTATTTTGAGACTTCACTAGCTCACAAAAAAGTCTGCTGTCCATTAAATTTCATTTTGGTTACTTCGGTGACACTTTGGCACAGCTGAGGAGTTCCAGTGATGTTTTCGGTGATACTAGTGACACCATGGTCCCATTAGGGTTAAACAATCTTTATTAGTTAAATTTTTTCTAAGCAACGAAAACTGAAAAGTACTATAGATTGGTTAAAAAATGTGATAGGTATGTGAATTCAAATGTTTACTTCGAACGAATATTTTATTTTCCTTACGGCACTTCACAGTAAAGAGGGTTTTTAACTTCGAATGGAAAGAATGTAAAATAGAACCAGTTGGGTAAAATCAATATATCTTAAATATGTATCTTTATAAACAACCATACAGAATGAATTTCAAACGCTTAGTTCAAGGAATCTCACCCGGAAGGGAACGCGGGGAATTCAGTACTCTTCCCTGGCGCCTTTTCCTCGCCACCGAGATGCCAGACAAAACGAACCCCGCTAGAGAACACTCTTCATTCCGATAGATTCTCAAGCTAGTAACAACTCATTTCAACTCTCTTCCCTAACGCTAATTTTTACTGCAAAACCAGAACAAGTCTTTTTTATGATATTTTTTCCTAAAATATTGAAGGTATCAATCAGACAAAACTAACTGTTACACAGGGTGTCCGAGAAAGATACAGCCAAACTTCAGGGGTCAATTTTTCAAGGTATTCCAACAAAAAATGTCTCTTAGCCTTTTTACCCCTTGTTTCTTAACTTTTTTCGATTTAAAGATTTTTTCCCCTGTGTTTTTGCCATAGCCTAGGGATTGATTCTACAACTGATTTGTGACTCTTTTTTGGTCATTCCACTTTTTTTTAATTCCCCTTAAAATCCGACTTTTTTCACTTCCAAGATTTTTTCGTGTTTTTGACCTTCTAACATTAAAATGAACTCAAATTTGACGATACCATTGGATAGAGCGTTAAATTTTTTATCTCCCTAGTGCTAAGTTCAAACTTCTTACAGAAGGCAGATGTTGAAAAATGAGCCCGAATAGTAAAATTTCGAAAATCTCGGAAATGTACAGTTTTTTCTAACGTTTGTAAGCCTAACTGAAACTGCCGGTTAATTTCCCACTGTAACCTCAAAAGTTGACCAAAAAGCTCAGCTTTCCAAAAGTATGGTCGGAATTGTTTCCACTATTTTTATTAGTGGAAAACACGCTTGAATGAGAAAAAAATGTAATTTTTTTTTCAACGAAATCGACGGTTTTCGGAATTCGGAGGATTCGGGGTTGGAGCGGCTGCGGAGGAGACCCCCCAAAACCTCCCGTCAAACCGTCGATTTCGATGAAAAAAAATCACGTTTTTTCTCATTCAAGCGCGATTAATATTTAAGCGCCACTAATAAAAATATTTGAAACAATTCTGACCATACCGTTGGAAAGCTTTTGGGTCAACTTTTGGGATTACAGTGGGAAATTGACCGGCAGTTTCAGTTAGGCTCACAAACGTTTGAAAAAACTGTACATTTCCGAGATTTTACTATTCGGGCTTATTTTTCCACTTCTGGGTCTTCTTTGTAAAATTTTATTTAGCACTAAGGAGATAGAGAATTCAACGCTCTTTCCAATAATTACATTTGAATTTTGACTTAAAAACAATGGAGTTATGGCTGTTTTAATGGCGTAAGGTCGAAAATACGAGAAAAATCTTAAAAGTGAAAAAGTCGTATTTTAAGGGGGCTAAAAAAAGTCAAGAGACAAGAAAAGTCACGAATTAGTTGTAGAATCAATCCCTAGGCTATGGCAGGAACATAGGTGTTACACCTTGTATAGCTCCCTTATTTTCCGTGAAAATTCCAATCTGATTACACCGTTGAAAAGAGAATTAAATTCCCCATCAGATGAGCTACAACACACATTTTTAACCTTGCATCTAGTTAGATTTTTTCTAGTCCAAACACACTAGAACTTTGCTATTTTTGAGTTTTTTGACCAAATTCTCAAAAGATTTTTACCCATTTCCTGTAGAGGAAAATCGACGCGGTTTTCAGCAAAAACATTCTCAAAATTTCAAGGTTTCCGACGGTGTAATCAAAAACTATTTTACAACCGAATTTAGGGGAGAAATCTGTGTGTTTCTTCAATGAAATCGACGTTTTGACGGGTGATGAAGGGTGGAAGGAGCGGCGGCGGAGGAGACCCTCCGAACCCTCCCGTCAAAACGTCGTTTTCGTTGAGAAAAAATCCACGTTTTTACGCGTTCAAACACAAATTTCTCCCTTAAATTCGGTTGGTAAATAATTTTTGATTATAATGTTAAAAACCTGAGATTTTGGGGATATGTTTGCTGAAAATCGCATCGATTTTCCTCTACAGAAAATGGGTGAAATTCTTTTGTTGGAAATACATTGTAGAATCGAGCTCTGAAGTTTGGCCGAATCTCTCACGGATATCCTGTATATGAACGTAATACCTGTCAGTGGAGTTGACCTATTCGGTGGGGACCATCCTTATGTAATACGATAGCGAGCCGCAGGGGCGTTGGGTGACCTCTGAAAGTGGTGGGGCACCAAACCAGAAAATACATGAACTTGACCCTAGGATCACACATACCTACATACTTTTGCGTCAAACAGAGGACCCAGTGGGGAAACATCACATCTCAACTACATTCCAGTTAATGATGAAACAAAAAAATCATTTCTGGGACTTGAAAAGATAAAAATGTTAATTTGTTACTAAAACATTAAATATTCAATTTTTTTTAAAACGAAAAGCACATAATTTCTTAATCATAAAGACGAGATCATGAAAAAAAGTGTCTTAACAAATTCTACATATTAGTCGAAATGTCTATAAGGCTTTTCGAGGGTCATATTCCCTTTGATGACTTTTAATTGTCTTTTGCAAGGCCTACGTAGCATTTATATATGAAAAGTTGTGGAACTGAAGAGCACCAGGCTGCCTATTGTATTTCCCCATACCGAAATGTTGAACAGAAAGGAAAAAATACGATAAGTAGGTAGGTAAGTCTAATCAGTGGTCAACTCCATCAGATCGTATTACAACAAACACCAAGACGACTTGAAATGCAGGGAAAATGGAATGGAAAACCGAAAATGATAAGAGTTTCTGGTCAGGAACGTAAACTGTCATTGTTTCAAGACACTTTAGGGAACACAGTAGGTAAAGAGCTCCAGAGAGACTAGTCATTTCGGAGAAAAACCCCTGAAGATAATAACTTCAACAATATTTTAAAACTTCGTTTCAACTTACAATAGTTTTAACTTACTTTCATACCTATGTGATGAAATCTCTGTGTAGCAAACGCCATCCACAACAATGATAACACTCCAAAAATCATAATTTTGCTGTCAATCAGCAAAATTGTATCATGTCAAGATGTAACCACCCTCCTGTTTATCAGATAAACTTTATCTCTTGTCGGTTGTTTCCAGTACTGTTCTATGTTATGTACTGTGTAAACACACTAAACACCTAATCGTGCAGTCTGGGCAACATACTGTGAAAATCTGTAAAAGTAGGGAGTATCCATTCAATTTTTAACCCATCTATAACTGATATCAGAAGTACTCCATGCGTTTACATCCTATGATGAGTCCATTGTTATATAATGAACTTTCATGGCAACCTGAACAGAGTATCCATCCATCTAGTTGAATCAAAACAAGTCATCATCAGAAAGAATAAAAAATCGATTGTCTTCCAGGGCAGGGGCCGAGAAAGGGAGGGGATAAACTAAAATAACACTACTGCGCATGTGCAGAAGGAGAAAAACTAAAAATAAACAACACGTTGGCATGACGATGCCGGGGTCTAGTGGGGTCTAGCCCCAGATCTTGGGAATTCGGGAGTGGAGAATCGATTGTTTGATACAAATCGATTGTTGGATACCTATCGATTCCATCTTGCATCTTCTCTCTCGTAGCAGGCCATGGAGACAGCCTTGGGCATGGACCTAGTAGGATGCATGGAACCTAGCTCCATGGCCTCGGGTTTTACCATGGAAATTTGACATAATAACTGCATGTCAGTGTAGAATTATTTTTTACTTGTAAAAGCTCCATGCTTCCATGGATCATGAGTGAGTTTTGAGGAAAAAACTTTCTGCTAGGGATTTTTTTCTACTTTGTGGAGAACACTTTTTGAAGGGAGTTTTTCCAACTTTGGGGTAAAAAATCTAGGTTACAGTGAGAGAAATTTTGCCGGGGCTAGACCCAAAGTGGCCTTATGGACGCCACGCCCCTGGCGAGCCGTGAATGTTGTCTTTCATACGGCTCCGGCTCTGTTGAATGTAATAATTCCTCTTAGCGCGTCTCACCAAAATAGCTAGACAAATTTCACTAAATGAGCCCGCTTTAAAAAAAAAAGTCCATTCATGCAGCATGAATTAATGAGCGAATTTTCAAAGAAATCATTCAGTTTAAGGTGTGGTTAAGAAAAGGACCAATGGTGTTGCAATTTGTTGTAGAAAGTTTTTTTTTCGATTCTTGGTTCATATATATGTATATATATATTTTTTTTACATGCTTTTACACCAATAATCGACGTCCCAGAAGACGTGAAATCACTGGGCTGAAAGCTGAATCTGGGAGCCCGAGAAGCGTTCTGATTGGGGAAGCTCCTGGACGTAGTTAAAGATGAGTGCGACAGATCGCGTTCATGATCACTTGTTCCCAACCTCATCACAACAAGTCACCTTGTTTATCACATATTTTTCTCCTTGGTGCGTTACCTGCTGCATCTAAGTAATTAATTTAATAACATTTAAATATATTCGCGATATGTACGAAAAAATCGTGCGATTTTCAATAATACACTCGGTTTTAAACGTTTCTATCGGTGGCAGTTGTCGATTAAATATTTGAACGAGGACTCTCAAAAACGGGAAAACCCCATTTTTTTGGAGTTTTTTTGAATTTTGGACCACTTTGGATTGTCCAAAATTGCTGGTTAACGAACTTGACCTATGGTTTGTTGTTACAAACATTTTGGCAAAAACTAAAAAAAAAATTTTAAACAATTACTCAAGTTATCGTCCGGAATGACACATATATATACATATGATTTTTGGAAAAACTTCAGGGATCGTTTCAGAATGTTCCAAAACGGATTTCAGTGTGAAAATTTTTCGAAAACGTCGATTCTAAAAATTTTGAGGCCATTGCAATAGCTTCATTTTCTTTGAAAATTCGCTAATAACACGCTGCAAATTATTGCTGGGTATGCTTTGAAGGTCTTAGGAGTCCATATTCATGTTCTAGTCGTCTCTACGAACTCATAGAGTACCCACACGGCTACTGCATTTCTGGTTACAACAAATATACGTACGTATTCATTATATATATATAGCTACAAACTTTTCTTAATTATGGACAATTTTCGTTTTTGAAAAAAGCATTCATATCAGAAATTTTGTGCTGAATCCGAATATACCATAAATTACCATGATTTTCAATGTAAAAACCTCAAAAAACGGGAAAAACCCATTTTTTGGAGTTTTTTTGAATTTTGGACCACTTTGGATTGTCCAAAATTGCTGGTTAACGAACTTGACCTATGGTTTGTTGTTACAAACATTTTGGCAAAAACTAAAAAAAAATTTTAAACAATTACTCAAGTTATCGTCCGGAATGACACATATATAATATATATGTGTCATTCCGGACGATAACTTGAGTAATTGTTTAAAATTTTTTTATATATATCTATATTTGTATATTATATATATATATATTATATCATATGTATATATTATATACATATGATTTTTGGAAAAACTTCAGGGATCGTTTCAGAATGTTCCAAAACGGATTTCAGTGTGAAAATTTTTCGAAAAAGTCGATTCTAAAAATTTTGAGGCCATTGCAATAGCTTCATTTTCTTTGAAAATTCGCTAAAAGTATTTGATGAAAATCCCCTAACAAGAATTTTCACTATCAACACTGAACCAGATGACCTCACTCTAGCCCAGCTTTTAGTATAATATTAACTTTACCACCCAAAGTAGAGCCGGACCCTCCAATATTAAAAAACTCTCCAGTTTATCAATACAAAATGCAGCGTTTTCCGGAAATGTATTTATCAAGTATAGGAACTGTACGTTTGGGCTCTTCAACTATTCAGATACTGACTATCCTTCCTTGTTATTGTATCCACTAGATTTTAAAATCCTCCATTTATCGTAGGAATGGTGTGACTCAACCGGCGCTTCCAAGTAAATTCTTCAAGTATGAGTCAGGTCGGTGTTCGAATCCAGGCGCTTGCCGCATGTTTTTTGACGCTGTGGAGTGTAGGAGCGGCCAGACATCATGTCAACGTGGATCCTCAAATCAAACGTGTTTTCGATGTCTTTCAAGAGGGTCGAGCTCAGATGACGATGCCTCTTCTTCCCTTCGAGCATGTCGTGGACCCCATTATCTTACCTGATGTCACCACCACGTGCGACGATGGTCTAGTTTACGCTCCACGAATGAATCAGTGAGTATATGGCCTGTAATATACAGTTGCACTGTAAATTTTATTAATATGGTATAAGAAAGAGGTTCTCCTGTACCGATAATCAAACACCGATTAATTGATGGGGCGTTTTCTAAGGATGAAGATGGGTATGGTTTGAAGAGGGCCTGTGAGTACACTTGGGTAGTGTACTCGTTTGCCCTTTTCTCTTCTAAATTTCAGGTTAGCTCGTAGCGCCTAAAACAACCGTATTAATTGGTTCGCGCTAAGATGAAAACTCACCGTGTTAATTAATATAATTCGTGGAACCTAATTAAGTTGCCTAATCAAGTTAATCATCAAACAGTGTAAAAACGGTCTTCGGGCCAACAATACGCTATTTTAATGACAAAATATCATATCGGATTAATATCGAATACATAAAAAATTATATAAAATATCAAATTACATGGTGTTTAGCAACTATGTAGATCGACCCAACAAACTACATTACGTCAGAGAGATTGGGAATTGGGTCCACTGAATGATAAACTCCTTCTTCGCCAAGCTTTCGGTTAATATGTTAACTTGTTCAGGACTCCTTCATCCTTCGAGACCTGAAGAAGGTATTATCGATACCTTTAAGCACAAAGACGCTATGTCGATCCATCTTCCACATTAAAATTTTTTTTTTAACTTCAGAAAAACTAAAATTTTACAAAAATATTGACTTTCTTGACGATTTTAGCTTGAACATTTCTTGAAGAAATTCAAGAGTTTGGCGTAATAAGCCATTATTTTAGGAATTGTGCACTGGTGATAACTTCTTTTGGGTTTTTCTCAAAACTCCGTTTTTGGACATAGCCCCTTTGTGCTTTAAGGTATCGATATATTAACCGAAAGCTCGGCGAAGAAGGAGTTTATCATTTAGTGGACCCCATTCCCAATTCCTTTGACGTAATACATGGAGTATCTCAAGGCAAATGTGGATCCGGCGTATTTTGTCACACTTTCGCTGCACTGCAAGTATATTAGAAAGGTTTTGAGAGCGGCAGATTCGAGATATCCAAGAATTGTTTCGTTGGAAACTGCATATAAGCAAAAATCTCTACTGAGCTGGCGAGTTGAAGGCACTGGCTGATCGATTTGAGTGCGCCCTGTATCTTGAAATTTCTAATCTTGAGCAGTGTGATTCGCAGTTGGGCACACTGGTGGAGGCGTGCAAGAGAGATTATCGCGAGGAAATAATGGCTCGTGCTCTTGCGTCAAGTAATTTGCTGCACAGAGAGCTCGACCTTTCCTTGCACTCGGTTGATCTTCTAGATGAGAACCCAGGAAACCCCTTGCATGAGCGTCGATGGCTAATGAAGCTGCGAGGCTCTCTTTTGGGGCTCACCGACCATTCCTTCCGGCTGCAGGCAGAAGAGAAGACTGCTCAATGTGCAACATGGTGTTGCTGGAGGATGTATTCCACTTTCTTGGTGAATGTCCTGTGCTGGGTGAAATCAGATGCGCTTGCCTTGGGTCATGGGTTATCAGTAGGGATCAGGTTATGAATCTTATGAACGGCAATAGTGTGGGGAAGTTCGCATGTTTTGTCGTCCCACATGGCGCTACTGATCCGAACTGGTAAGGGAGTTCAACTGGTACTGTAATTACTATAGGCTTTGTTATGAAGGTTGTGTAAACTTTGCTGGATCTGTTGATTTTGTAACCTCTAATTCGTTCTCGGGCACCCTCCGACAGTCCATTGTGGTATTGCATGTTTATATTGTTAATTAACCGTAAAATTTACATGTTATATATACGTAACTATATTGTAAATCTATTTGCTCAAATAATAAAACATGTTTTTCTTCTTCTTCTTCATATCGGATTATTAATATCATGAACATACAATGACTTGACACATCTCTTTGCTACATTAACCCTAATTGGGCCATGGTGTCACTAGTGTCATCGAAAACATATCAGGAACAGCTGTCCCAAAGTGTCACCGGAATAACCAAAATTAAATTGGAATTTTAAATTTAATGAACAGTAAAATTTGCTGGGCTGTTGGAAGTCTCAAAATAAAGTTACGACAAAAATTTCCAAGGAAATTGATTGTTAAAAATTCCAAAATTTTCCTCTTATCATTTTTTGATTTTTAATAATTTACAAAAAAATTATTAAAAAATTTCAGCTTTGTCTATCGATATTTAAATTGCAATTTAAATCTAGTTAATCTCGTAACACCTTGGGACAGCTGTGAAGTTCCTGATATGTTTTTGGTGACACTAATGATACCATGGTCCATTTAGGATTAACAGTATGTATCAGTTCCTAATACATGTAGTAATAAATATTTTTCCCAAAAAGTTTCATTGATGACCCGAAATAGATTATTCTAATGTTCTCAGTGTTTACTCGGTGTGTTAAATTTCTGAGCCCAAGTGTATAATTTACAATTTATCGTGGAATTTTTCATTCTGTACCTACCTATAAAATCATCCGCCAGAATGAACGTGCCAATAGATTGAATGTTGTATACACTGCACATACGTGGACCGGGATTTTACAACCGTTATAACTGTTCGCCTGGAAAATTGAAAAACTTTATCGACTAAAGAATATTTGGCACGACCGTAACCGTCAGTGGACGAGTAGTGACCTAGAAGTAGGACTGACGCAACTTTCACCAACATCTTCTAAAGAAATAAGTTTGAGATTTTGGATTCCAGAAATTTCAGTTTTATTAGTGAGTTTTGAGTGACAGTTCAGTTCAGTTTACATCAGTGTTTGAGCTTTCCATGAATTTGCAAACTGTTACGAGTGTATTAGTGAATAAGTTATTCTTCAACAAACAGGGGGAATAGCTTCATCAACAAGGCTGCACTTGGTTCCAGTTTATTTGAGTTGGTAAATTAAGACCTTACCACGGAAGAATTGTAAGAATTCCATTATTACAAATTAATTTTTGCACTGGTTGATTGATTTCGTGATCAGCGTTCATAATCCTAGCTGCACAGATATCACTCACTCATCGAAATTATGGGACAAAACGATGAGCTGAAGAACACCAGTGATTTCCAGATGTTTGAAAAGACTGAATATTGAAAGTTTGTGTTCTCAATAAAATATTCAAGGTCTTTGAAGGTTCGTCTCAATTGAGTACCTCAACTCAAGGCCTTGGGATTGAAGAGATTTCTTTGGATTGAACTCAAACTACTTTCAACAAAGTCTAACCATGTTTTCTGGCGGGTTTGGTGGTAACTGGTGTTACCTGGTGGCATTGTTGACGATTCCGGTCGCCTTCTCCGGTGAAGTCAACGTGGACATCCTCATGCCAGACATTATCCTGGAGATGCGAGCCATCTCTACGAAGATCCCTGATGGCCATCTACCGCTCAACCCTATCAAAGCTTCGTGGAACAACTCCATCCTTCCTTTCAAGATTGATCTGGAGTGCGTCGAAGGAGTCGGAAGAGCTCCTGACGTAACGAGGTAGAGTCCACGTAACCCCCACCATTTTCCGCCTCATATTTGGCCATCACTCATACGATCAAACTATACTTCCTATACCTGGATTATTTTTGGATTTGGCCAAAAAATGGCTGCCTGGTTTTTTTTTCGATTTTTTTTTCTTAAGCACCGTTGGGAAAACAAAATCCAAAACTGTAATTGAGAAAGTCATCCAAAGTAATGGTTTGAAACGTCTTTCCCCATGGACTCAATTGACCAAATCCGGAAACTGGTCCAAAATAGTCGTTTTTCCTTGCAAAAACATATGAATCGGTTTCTTTTAAAAGGGCGTAATTCATTACAACCAAACTTTCGGGAAATCAAGAAAAACTTCCGTGATACAATTGTGAAAGGAAAACTTTTTTGCTTGTCTCAGCAATCAATTTGACGCATTTTACATATTTTTCCAGATTTTTATCTCCCATCTAGGGGTTCTATATTCGCTAATTTATCCCATGGACTTACGCCCTTTTAAAAGAAATCGAGTACAGTCATTATGTAATGCAGGCTTTCTGAAATCATGACAAATTACTCCATTTATCATTGGCAACCTGGAAAATCGTAAAATGATGGAACACAGTTGCTATAGAAATGAAAAATCGTTTCTAATCGTCTGCCAAAGGGAGTGGCACATAGCTTCCTCGTGATCATAGAACTTGATAGAATTTATAGAAGATTTATAGAAGATCCGATACATTGCAGCTAATCTCGAAACATCAATCTCTAAGTACCTAGCACTACCCTCATAGGGGACCACCAGCACTATTCCTGAAAATTTAATTGAATTCGGTCGAAAAAAGTAGATGGTGTTGCTGTTACAAGTGTTAATATTCAGGAGCGATGGTTTTCATAGGAGACCATCTACCCGCAAACCCAATGAAAATTTCATCGAAATTGGAGTTTTCAAGAACGTCCGATGATACAGCTGCCGTCACTGCCGTGAAGACTTGGAGATAGGAAGAGTGGTACTGCATGTACCAGATTGCTACGCGTCTGGGATCACCTTCTAGGAACTTCTGAACAGGAGCTAGTTGTTGGCAGCGAACAATCCGTAGAAGAAGCGACGCTGATTTCGACGGTCGTCAGGCTTTTATAAGATCGGTCGGTCGCGGAATCGAGGTGGGGCCGCTACTAGCTTGTCCTACCACGTCGGATCCGACAAAGTTGTGACCATTTTACTATCGCAAAGTCGAAAACGAAAAAAAAAACAAGTGGGTGTGGCACATAGCTTCCTCGTATCCATAACCCGATTGTATAGATGATCCGATGCATAGTATTTAATCTCAACACCAATCTCTAAGTACCTTCCACTACCCTCATAGGGGACCATCTACACGCTAATCTAGACAATCCTTGAAAATTTCATCAAATTTGGATGAAACATTGAATGAGTAGATGTCTGTGGTTGGATCAAAAAATTATTCAGCCTCGGCTGGGATTCGAATCCGCGACCCCTGAGGGACAGTTCTATGCGCTACCCTCTGAGCTATTGAGGCCTAGTAACGTAATGAATAGGATTTGAGATTCTCACAGAGGACCATCCCTCTATGAATGAATCCCTCAATGAAACATATTGTTTGGTAATGCATGCATTCCAGGGGACGTCCCATTGGATAAGCATTAGATAAGTTTAACCAGTTGTTAAGTGATAATGTTTCACTCGATGTAATTTATTTATTACTTTAGGCAAGAAAAACTGACCCCCCCCCCCCCACCATTATCCACCTTAACATTTCTAGCGGCATGGGAGCCTCGAATCTGAAGAACATTTTAAAATCCATGATCTACGACACCCAACATGCGAATTCGAGTTCACCCCCCCCCCCCCCCCACCTCCCAACACCAACAATGGTGCCAGTCTGGCACCAAAGCGGAAATACGTCGTAACATTGAACTTTCATCTGTTAGTTTTGGTAGGCAGTCCGTCGAAGTTCACATCCGTATTCAAGGTGAACCACAAAAAAAAAAAACACGAAATAAGCGGTTTATGGCATCATGGCACCAAGTCCTGGCACCATGGTGGCACCACTATTAGTTCCATGGTGGTACAGAGAATAATTCATGAAAATCCGGAGGTATAATGAGAATTTTTCCTCAATTTCAAAGCTTGGGTACAATTAGTAAGCAGTAAAGGAACCGAAATATTGAAAAATCGGATATTTTGTGAATTTTATCCCCCCACTCACCCCCTCCCCTTGCGAATTTTAGTACTCTGGTAAAATCATGTACAACTCGAAAGTTATTTGAGTCAAACAAAAAAAGAAACACGCAAATCGGTTGGAAATTGAGGCCTGGGCAGAGTTTACAAGATTATGCACGCAAACGCACGTTTTTTAAGCATTAACCCCCCTTTCCCCCCCTTACAAAGCAAAATTCAAAATTCCGCCGCCGTAGTGCACAACTAGATAGTATTTCGCGTCAAACGAAAACAGAACCACGAAAATCGTTTGAGAACTAAGGCCTGGGCAGAGTACACAAGATTATGCCCCAAAACGCACGTTTTTCGAGCATTAACCCCCCCTTTCCTCCCCTTAAAAGGCAAAATTTGAAATTCCGGCGTCGTAGTGCACAACTAGATAGTTTTCCGCGACGAACAAAAAAAGAACCAGGAAAATCGGTTGAGAACTAAGGCCTGTGCAGAGTACACAAGATTTTGTTACACACACACACACAGACATACACACCTATGGTTTTTTTTCGCGGATTTGGATTCAGAATGGTCTAAAACGGATTACTGTGTGGTTATTTTTTTTTCTGTTGAGTGTTGTCCTCCTTTACCCCAGATCGATCGCATAAGGACGCCCAAGTCTTACTGTGGGACGTCCTAAAAACCATTCTCTATGATTTTCATAGGGGGCCATCAAAACACTACTCTGTAACATCCCTGAGAATTTCATTGAAATCGGATGGAAAATGTAGAAGTTGAGGCCGTTACAGGAAATTCACGTTTGCGCATGCGCAGTGGCTACTATCAGTTCGAAGGTGGTGATTTTCATAGGGGACCACCTAAATACTAATCTGTAACATCCCTGAAAATTGGATTGAAATCGGATGGAAATGTAGAAGTTATGGCCGCTACAAGGAATTCACGTTTGCGCATGCGCAGTCGCTTTTATCAGTCCGGGGATGATGATTTTCATAGGGGGCCGTCTGCACACCAACCCCCACAATCCCTGAACATTTCATAGAAATTGGACAATAACTTCGTATAGTTATGCCCGTTACAAGGAATTCATGACAGACAGACACACAGACACGGAACCAAAATTGTTCAGAAAGGTCTAAAACGCAAAACGCGAGTGAAAATTTTGATTTTGGAGAATTTTTTTTTTCATCTTTGAAAAGTAAAACAGAGCTTCCGCTACCTTGGTAGACTCGGAAGCAAAATTAAAATGGAAAAAAGTGGCATTATGAGGGGGGGGGGGGGGCTGTTGCAAATTAGTTGTTGAATCGATTCCTGAAGTATTGTTTATTGGTCCTGGGACACCCTGTATACTTTCCACCTTTCGGGTGGGTTCAGGATAGTAAATTTATCATGAGGATAATCAACCTCAATCAATTCAATGTAGAAATGGTTAAAACATACGTCCCTAGTTTGTATCGGGTGAGATGGTGAAAACAACTTGGCGATGGTTGGTAAATTCAACGTCCTTCCCAATCCTCGTCAACGCGTTGATTTCCTGGTAAGGATGTTAAATTTAACTTGCTCTGCATGTGTCAGGACGTAAATGCTCGTGTGCCCGAACGATGTAGGAAACAACGAAGCAATTAGAGATTAAGAACGATACAGAGAGAGAAGAGAGAGAGAGAGAGAGAGAGAGAGGAAGCTGTAGGGTCGACAGTGGCTAATAGATCTGTCCAACTTGCTAACCCTTTTACCAGTTCGCCAAGTTTGATAGCTTTCAATAAAGACCACAAAACTTTCCACTCGCCTCGTCGGCATAATGGATCACTCGCATAACATGAGGCTACATGGGATCAACGAGGTTCCTCTTGAAACATGTACCAAACAACAGCTTTCTTTACAAAGTCTCGTCTTTTCACTATGAATTAGGTATATGGATGAGCCGATTTCAGTTTTTGGTCAAAACTGGATTGACTTTCAATCTCAAAAAATTGACTCAAAGAAAATCGAAGCTGTCGATTATTAAGAATTTTGACTATAATGTGTTCAATCTAATAATGTGTTCTCTTATTCATATCATTAAGGAAGTTCATGAGTCACAATCGAAAAACTTTCAACTTTTTCTTTTTCTTTTTATATAATTATGCAAGTTTTCCCAGACATTTTGGTTTATAAAAATATTAAATTTGAACAGTCCAAAACAGATATACGAATGAGGAATTTCACCATGTCGGAATTTCCTATTTTTGACCCCAAAATCGGATTCAGCACCTCGAAAAACCCCCTAAGGCAAACTTTCAGCCCGAACTTCCTAATTTACGAATAAACAAAACAGTGTAGAAAATACGAATGTTTAACAAAACCGGGAAAATGACGTCATCCCGGAATAGTTCATTTATTGCCGCTTGAAGCGCTGAGATCGAGGAATCTATAGTCCCCAGATGCAAAATTTCACGAAAAAGTAGAGTTCAAAATCGAAAAACTGAAGAAAAAAAAAGAAAAAGCAAGATGGGGAAAATTAGGTTTCCTCTGTTTTTGTTTGATAACTTTTCTCTTAGAAAACACGATTTTGTCGTCCCAATGGGCAACACTGGGAGGAGACGGCGATCCGAACAGCCCAATCAGCGAGCGTTCCCGCTTCACGTCCGTTTTCCCGGTTAGTTTTGAAATCAAAAATTTTGATTGTCTCCCAAAAATAACAGGAGACTTATTTTCCGAAATCAGCCCGATTTCCATCTATCCCACACCATTAACTATTCAGGAAAAATGCAAACATAATTCGGTGAAATTCCTCATTTTCCTGGGGACCCCCCAGCCCATTGTGACGTCATACGCATTCGAAACTTGGAGAAATCATAGAAAAAGGTCTTCTCACTCTAGAAGGTCGCGGTTGGTGTCAAAATTTTCAAAATGAGATCTAGTTTTGATTAAAAATAACAACAAACAGTTCTTCCGACCTATGCGCACACCCCGAAGTGGTTTTTTAGATCCGCCCTCATAGGAGAGGTCGTTTTGAATTAGCACATATGAATTAGCGCGCAGGAAAAGGCCGTACGGCTATGATCCTCCACCGTCTATCTCAATGATTTCTAATGATGACTGATAGAGACAACCGGTATATCCGTGTGGGACGGAATGGCGAGAATTCACGAGAAAGCATCAATGGAAAGCATCCTCCCGAGGGGAAGCTACCTGGAAATCGTGATTTATGGTCGACTTAGACGTCGTCTGCGGTGACGAACATCCCGTGAAGCGAATTTCCCTCGCTTCCTCGTATTGTCCGTGTTCGTCTGTATTTTACGAGAAACGGAAGAAACGGGATTATATGAGGGCGTGATATTGATGAATAGAAATAGACTCATGAATGAGAATTAGCATTGTATATTATTAATATTTTGTCTAGTTTCCATGAGGGGGTAGATTTTATATCTATGTATATTCTATTCAATAGAGTACTTGCATTATTATCTATGTTTACAATCTATGAATATTCGTATATGTTTTCCAATTTGACCACTGATCGTGTTAAGCGAAATTTCTACCAGTTATGAGCTTTGAGTTATGGAAACATCTACGAGTATAAAAGTATACACTTGTAGTTATGAGACACAGTAGAGAAGCGTAAAGCCTTCCAAGTTTATGAAAATTAGGCCGAAGTCGGACCATGATTTCGAGCCAGGACAAGAATTGAAGATACACAGACCGACATACAGATAGATCAACCACCGGATAAGCAGACGGTTACGTAATTAAAATAGTTCGGAAAGCTCTAAAATGAGTGAAAATGTTGATTTGAAGGATTAAAATTCTTTTGACTTGCAGCTCTTTTACGAAGTTTCACTGAGTACCTTCATAAATGAAGAAATATTGAACATTTATTTTACGACATTTATTTGCTGAATTTATGATTATTTATTATGATAAAATGCTGCAAATTATTACAAACTGTTTATCATTTTGCTTCCGAGTCTACCAAGGTAGCGGAAGCTTTGTTTTCATTTTTCAAGGTTGGAAAACAGTTCTCTAAAATCGAAATTTCCACGTTTTACGTTTCAGACCTTTTTGAACAATTTTGGTTCCGTGTCTGTCTGTGTGTCATGAAATCTTTGCCACAGCCATAACTTCCACATTTTTCATCCGATTTCGATGAAATTTTAAGCGATTATGCGAATTAGCAGGTAGATGGTCTCCAATGAAAATCAAGGCCTTAAAATTGACAGTAGCCTCTGAGCATGCGCAAAGGTAAAATCCTTGTAATAGCCATAACACTTACAATTTTCACACTTGCGATTGTTTGGATTGGCGTGTAGATAGTCCCCTATAAAAATCATCTCCCCCAGACTAATACTAGCTGCTGCGCATGCGCAAACGTGAATTACTTGTAACAGCCATAAGTTCTAAATATTCCATCCGATTTCGGGGAAATTTCTCAGGATTGTTCGGATTAGTGTGCAGATGGTCCCCTATGAGGGTAGTGGAAGGTACTTAGAGATTGATGTTTTGAGATTAACTACTATGCATCGTATCTTCTATACAATTGGGTTATGGATACTAGGAAGCTTGTGCCACACCCACTTGTTTATTTATAGATCACGACCCTGTAAAGAACACAGCTTTACCATTGACACTACCTACCAAACATATTTTCAATTCAAAGAAATTAAACTTAAATTAAATGTGTGAGTGCCTTCATCAGAAAATTTGATTATTGGTGGCTAAGGACGCAAAGCTGAGTACATCTCAAAGAAATGATGGACGATCGAATTTCGATCAGTTTTATTTTGAAAGGAGATTCCACCAATTTCCGTCAGTGAACAACCGTTTTGAAAAGTTGAAAATTTCAGACCTTATGCTTCACCCCTTTGAAGTTACTGACATCAACCAAATATTCGGGGCACAACCAGACCACAAATGGAGCCCATATATCAAATTTCATCAAAATTTTTCATTTTTTTTATTTTACTATTTTTGTATTCTACGTACTTTGAAACGTGAAACGATAAATTTTGAGGGGGTTAAAATTTTTTTTAGTCGACTCCAAAGATGCAAAATCCCCCCAAAAAAACCAAAATTGATTTGAAAAAAATTGAAAAAATTAAAATAAAAAATAAAATTAACAAGAAAAACAACAACTTGCAACTAAATTTTGCGATCCATTGCGAAATTTTCTCAAAAAATAGTTCATAACAATATGTTTCTTTTCTTCTTCCGAGATCTTTTATTCATTATAAGTCAGTTTTTAAGTAAAACAATGCAGAAGTACTCGTGTAAGTAGGTAGACGTTTTTATTCAACTTATTATACGATAGTTGAGTTTATTCAGTTCAACTCACAAAATTATTCAACGAGAGACACTCCTCATGAATTTCATGCGGTGAAGACTTACGATGCCCGCGCTGGAATTAATCCGCTAACCTCTTCCTAGAAACTAATCATGAACTCTCCAACTTCGGGCGTTCCACTTCAAATACGTTAGGTATATACGTGTATACGTCACTAAATCAACTTGATTCATCAAGGGGTCCCCTATACTTTCTCGGTACGGTCAAAGATACGACGTCCCTTACTTACAACTATTCTGCGGACTCCCTCAGCGATGGTTCTCGGTATAAATTGACGCGTTGGGCGAATCATTTGAAATGCATGAGGTCGGGTAGAGAGGCCAACTTGTGTGATCTTGCGGTGAAACCATTTGAGAATAATTTGAATGCGTTTGGGAGAGTAAATTTTGTTGGGCTTCGTGAGATATGGAGGATATGAAGAGGAGCATGAAACTTCTAATCCAAACGAGCATAATTCTGAAGCAGTGTCGTATCTTTTCCGAACCAAAAAATCCGTTTCCAAACAAAATTTAAAGTTTTTAAAATAATGTTACCTTTGCAGACCAAAATTCATCCAACATTTCTTTAAACCCGCAATTATAGAGTAAAATTTATGCTTGTACTATAATGGAACAGTACTACTGATAAATTTCCTGATATGAAACTTGGTTTCCTCAAAATCATGAATATGAAATCAGTGAGCAATCATCTCGTTGCTGGGCAACATGGCTCTTCCTCTCACTGGATTTCCCAATCCCCAACAACAAACGACTCACAGACAAATAGCCAATACAAGAGGCCAATGGAGAGGCCGCCTGAGAATTGAAGTGGCTGATGGGATGGGAGAAGATCATTACTCACCTCACCACCCTTATGTTTGGTAGACCGGTTTCCCTGGGACTTTGGTAGAGGAAGGAGAAGCAGGAGTTCTTTCTCTCAATAGATATCTTACCATTCATTATCTTCAACAATGATTTCAGTCACTCACCAAAACATTTTTGAGAACTGAATATCTAGCTGGATGGCGGAGTAGCCTCAAAACAGCAGCTGTTCCTCACTCTACAACTTTTCCTCCTCTATACACCTCTTCCACTCTATCATCATGATTATTAACATCCAAGTTACTGGATTCCAAGAAGATATTCACTTGCTTATCAATGCCCATACAGTTTTACTAGTTTAGGGACTCGCTCACCGTACCTGGTACATTAACAATTTATATTTGGAAAAAAATTTCACCACTACAATCGGTGGTATTGTTTATAAATAGTTACATCACAGCATTGTACCAGCACTTTCAGCACTCAGCAGTCATGTCCATCTGGCTGCTCGGTTTCAGGGTCCAAGATCCAACCTCGGACATTGGGATCATTCCTTGTCCCAGGAATGATGGAGGGAGGATTGTGCCTCTTCTGGCTATGCCATCAGCCGACGTTTCTCCTCCCCGTGGGGTTCGAGTTCAGCTCCAAGTCCTACGGGGCCCATTTGCTCGCGCCGTGGCACGTAGTCGTGTGGCCGTAGCCCTGAATGTAGACCAGATAAATTGTCCTCCTGTTAGGACTCGGGTGGTCATCCGCTCTAGGATGAACAGTGGACTCTTTTGTCCCTCCTCTTTCTAAGATTAACTTACTGCCACCCCTTAGATTTGGGATCAACCTTCTCAGCTAACGTTTTTTCGACATCTTCTGCCGACTCCAATGTAGTGTTGTCGTCGGTTGGCTGAACGACAACAAAGTGTCTAGGCTGCGGCTTTGTCTTTGCAGCTGAGGCATAGGTTAGTGGCTGAAGTGTTTTTGATCTCTGGGTATCAGGTATGCCCTCTGATCCTGCTGATGTTGACGCTTCTGTGGAGTTCGTCGTTGGTTGAGTTGCATTCAGAGCACTAATCTGAATTGCAGCTGGGATCTGACGCAGTACTTGTGTCACATCCTGGTTTTGTTGGTCCACTACGTCGCTTCTGGAAGCCCCATGGCCCTCCAGACTCTTAATCTTCAGGTCCATATGTGCCACTCATCTGAGAACAGCCGAAACAACCTCATACTGGTTTCAATCCTTCCAGTCCTTTTTCCTGGCCCAATTTCATCTCTTTACACAACCTGAGGAAGCAGGTAGACGCTGCGTTCCACATTTCGAGGAGGTCTAGAGCAGCGTCTAAATCGCCTGTGTCAACTGGGGACACAGCAGAGCCCAGCAGCTGGGCTGGGGGCTCTCTGTCCAGGCAGAGTCTCCTCTGATGAACACCCCTCGCCGCCGCCAACGGGCTCTTGGCAAACTCTAGGTGCGCTTAGTGTCGACAGTTTTACTAGTTTAGGGACTCGCTCATTGTACCTGATAGATGGTAAGTGAGTTGAAGAGCGGGAGTGAGGAAATTACTTACAAACATTCCTATTTCCAACTACATTTCTACTACAAGTTCAAAGCTGCACGAGAGCTCATAAGAGTGCGAAAAAGTATCCAGCTCCAGATTCCTGTGTAACCACTAAATTATAGTTGGATCTAATCCATGAGGGAAAGTCAGTCATTTCTAGACCAATATAGATCGAAATGTATCTCATATGGAACGAGTGGGTGAACTAAGTGCCTGTTCGTATCATATTTCAAAATATCAAGGTGACGTCCTGTTATCCATCCTTACGATGTATGGCCAGGGGCGTCGCGTGATAATATTCGTCAGGCAAACAGCTAGGCTGCAAATTATTACACAAATGTTCATTTTTTTTTCTTTATTGATCACGTCCCAGCAAAGAACTCAGCTTTGCCATTGTCACCACCTACCAACCATGTTTTCAACCTTCACAATCAAGTTTATTTGGAAGAATTAAACGCTTCACATTCCACTGGAAGAAATAAAGAATTCCTTCGTTTAGAAATTTGATTACTAGTTGCTAAGGAAGCAAAACCGAGTACATCCCAAAGAAACGATCGGCGAACGCATTTTGGTTAACAAAAATTTGAAAGGCTATCACGCCTCTTTTGCGATTCATACTCGTTTTTCTGATTTATCGTAAGACAAACCTTAAGTTCTCGTAGGGAGCGAACAGTTTGTCCTACAAAGCTATGAGTAGTCTCATTCGATTCTAAAAATTCAATGGTACAATCTTAAATTTGTGAAAAAACAAGACCTTCATATCGAGAGTTTTTGAGAGAGGGTGCCTTTGGAAGTTTCAGCCCTTCCGTTTCACCGCTTAGAAGTGACTTACATCAACCAAAAGCTTTGCGGCACAACTAGACCCCAAATGGAGCCCATATACCAAATTTCATCAAAATCGGTCCATGATAATTTAGGAAAGATCCGCGGACGGACGGATTTTTTTTATACATTCGATTTTCAAAATCTACACGTACTTACCTACCACAAACGTAAACCATCAAATTTGAGGGTAGTCAAACTTTTTTCTTGAAAATAATTAACCAAAAAGAGAGACTTTAGACCTAATAAGACGTGAAGCCTTCATTCAACAATGTTATGCAATAATTTCCAAGTGTCTAGCAACTAGAAAAACGATTAGGTACAGTAAAATACAATAAAATCGGGAACGAGACACCAGTCAACGTCATACAGCTGATATTTGCGGCGGCGAAAAAACGAACTGCTTTCCTTCCTTGAGATAATGTGGGTGGATGGATATGTTATGTCTTCATGCGTGGGCTAATTAGTATCCATGGCTCATCTTCCAAGTTTCTCTGCATTCAAGGTCACGAAACAGTTTTCTGAATGTTTGCCATGGTGGTAGTGGGGGTATAGCAATACTTGATACCGCGCTGACCCCCCGCCACCCCGCCGATCGTCGCCTCTCACTCTAAACAGTCCCGAAAAATTCATTTGTTTGAACTGCTTGCCTTGATCGCCAGGCACCGCATATCATCCACAATCTTCTACATTACCGACCTCTCCAAGTCTAAGGTGTGTTGCGGGTTAGTATCCAAGGCAAAATACGTACTTTCTTATTCCATTCTCCTATTTAATCTAACTTCCTTGATAATAATGAAATAGTCCCTAAATATTATAAAAGTTTTAAAATCAGCTAAATATTACTTACAAAAAATGGAAATATAGGAGAATCTCAACAAAAATTAATTAATTTATTTTGCATATTTGTAGTAAGGCAAACAGTGTTTGCTATGTTTGCCTGGAGGAGGCGCCACTGTGTATGGCATTGTATAGAGTGCCTAGTCATTGTATACAATGCCTGCACTTTTTGGGCAATGTAGGAAATTTCTTCATTTTGGTTTATTATTTTCAATAATGAACCTTTGGAATCGACCAAGAAAAAAATTTTTTTAACACCCCCTCAAAATTTAATGGTTTACGTTTCAAGGTAAGTAGAATCCAAAAATCGAATAAAAATTTGGCCGTCCGTCCGCCGTCCGCCGTACGCCGTACGCGGCACTTTTGCCACTTAGCATTGACCGATTTTGATAAAATTTGGTATGTAGGCTCCATTTGGGGTCTAGTTGTGCCCCGAAGCTTTTGGTTGATGTGGGTCACTTTCAAGGGTTCTAAAATCAATTTTGAAATTTTGAAAACGCCCTAACTCAAAAAATTTTAATATAAAGGTATTGTTTTTCCTTCAATTTAAGATTCTATAGAATTTTTAGAATTTTTTGAGACCACGCGGAGCTCTGTAGGACAAACCGTTCGCTCCCTACGAGAATTTAAGGGTTTATATTGAAATATATGTATATATATCAAAACACGAGTGTGAATCGCAAAAGAGGCCTAATCTCAGTTCAAATTAGAGCTGACCGAAATGCGATCGATGGTTGGTGATTTTGATTTTTTTTTGAATTTTTTTTTAGGTATTTTATTTTATTTTTTTTTATTTTTTATTTTTTCCTTCATATTGGATGGTTGGTGATTTTGTAGACGAGTGATCTATATAGAAAAATAATAAACCATTGTGTAATAATTTGCAGCTTTT
>CM019170.2:33885189-34079984 GCA_009739505.2 Apolygus lucorum | reverse complement strand
GAGCAGCGTCTAAATCGCCTGTGTCAACTGGGGACACAGCAGAGCCCAGCAGCTGTCCAGGCAGAGTCTCCTCTGATGAACACCCCTCCCCGCCGCCAACGGGCTCTTGGCAAACTCTAGGTGCGCTTAGTATCGACAGTTTTACTAGTTTAGGGACTAGCTCATCGTACCTGGTTAGATTACTTACAAAATTCCTATTTCCTACTAGATTTCTACTACAACTTCAAAGCTGCACGAGAGCTCAAAAGAGTGCGAAAAAGTGTCCAGCTCCAGATTCCTGTGTAACCACTAAATTACAGTTGGATCTAATCCATGAGGGAAAGTCAGTCATTTTTAGACCAATATAGATTGAAATGTATGTAATATGGAACGAGTGGGAGAACTAAGTGCCTGTTCGTATCATATTTCAAAATATCAAGGTGACGTCCTGTTATCCATCCTTACGATGTGTCGCATTGTATAGAATAGAATGCCTAGTCATTGTATACTATGCCTGCACGTTTTAGGCAATGTATGAGATTTCTTCATTTTTAACTCTCTTTAGACACAATCCCGAGGCAGTGTACACAATGCCTAGGCAGTGTATATAATGCCTACCTTTGATTTAGGCTAAGTATACATCGAATGCGAAAAAATATGGGTTAAAGACTACCCGTTAAAGAATATCCGTTTATTTTAACGCCAGAACACCATGTCTCTGCTGAGCACTCCTTCTCACAGACGCAGCAAACTTTTACTGATGACGATCATTCTTCCGCATCAACAAGACTATTTTCGTAGGTTTCTTGATGGCTACCTTCATGTGGGTGATCTTGAATACTGGCTACTACGCATTCTAAGTCTTCCTCGGAGTCAATGGGGTCTAAAATTTCATTGGAAAGAGAAAATGTTGACGAACCAACCCTTTCAAATCACACTTTACCAAGTGCACTATCAGCCATTCTATACAATGCCTAGGAAAAACATAAAATGAGATTTCTTTTACACATTGCCTGATCCATTCGGGCATTCTATACATTATCTAGGCATTTTACAGACTGCCTGTTTTAAACTTTGCCGGTAACATAAATATAACCCTTCCAATTTTAGTTTCCATTACATATAATATCCATGCAATATTTTCTTTCCCTCTTCCGTCCCCTCTCCTCCATGCTCCCTTATCCTAGCACCCTCCTTCCATTTTAGTTTCGGAAAAATTTAGGGAAAGTTTCCAACCAAGTATATCTATGCGAAAAACAATGGAGACCTACTGATCCATTCTTTGGACGTTGATTAGCAAGTGAATGGATTCGTGTAAAAGAGTGACTTATTTGTGACGGAGGAAGGACTTGTTTTCCCATTTCAAAGTATGGCACCGATATTCGGGCGGAGACGTCGTAGCGATGATGGTTTTACTGAGAAAACCCGATACTAATAAGTCAATCAAAGCCTCGACTAATTAATCCCTCCCTGATCCTGACAAGTTCGGGGAATTAGGCTGCCTACCGGGAAATAGCTACCTTCACGAAAAATCTCGACATCAGTCGAGGCTGCCGATCAGAAGCCAGACGGTAATGAAGTCGTCAAAGGGTCGAAATTAATTACGTAACCTCCCCGAAAGGGCTTCACGAAAGGCCCTCCCTAACTTTGAAAGGGAATAACCCCCGGGAGGGCGCCTGATAACAGTGCCTTTTCCCTGATATCGTATTATACGGTTAGATTGGCAAGATCAGGGCGAGAAGAGATTTCTCCTTCTCTGCCTGCACGAATCAATCATTGTATGGAAGAGGATTACGATGGGGAATTGAAAGGCTGGAGGGTTCCCTGACATCCAAATGACAGCATCAGATATTGGCAGAAATTCATATTTTCTGATCTCTTTTTGGAAGGAAAACGTCTGTCTGTAGGGACATGTGTGGACAATAGGAATAGCCTTCTCACATACTCGTAGAAAAAGGTGGACGAAGAAACCTACATAGGTAAGTATAATTCGTAACACACTGTTTTTCAACTCCACTCCACACAAATTAGAAAAATACAACCGTAGTTGTTTTCATAAAATTTGAAAAAAAAATTTAAATGCTAAATTTTGAAAATCTTCTTAATTGAAATCCATTTAGATTTGCATATAATAAAACAAGATGAAAATCAAACCTGTCACCCTTGCTGAAATCAAGAGGGAAATAATCAATAATCTGGGTCCGAAGAAAGCCTCTGGGAGAATTCTGAATGAACTTCCAGAAAAAGGCTTCCAGAAATTAAAACAGCTGATAAATGTCATTTTGGCTGAAGTATGTCCTTCGGCAATGGAAAATTGCGAAAGTCATTATGATTGCCGAACCTGGCCAACCAATCTACGACAAGAAATCTTATCGCCCCATCTCACTCTAGCCAATCATATCTATGCTATTTGAAAAGCTACTTTTGAAGAGACTGATGCCAATTATTGAGGAGAGAAATCTAATTCCTGACCATGAGTTTGGGTTCAGGGAATAACATTCCACTATTTATCAAGTGCACAGGATAACAAGTGTAATAGAAAAATGTTTTGAAGGGAAGAAAATTTGTTCAGCAGTTTTTCTTGATGTCTCCCAAGCTTTTGACAAAGTTTGGCAAAAGGGACTCCTAGCAAAAATACAAAGAGACCTCCCAATCCAGTATTACCTATTGATAAAATCGTACTTATCAGAAAGTCACTTCCGAATAAAACATGAAGATGAATACTCAAATTTGAGGAACATAGCAGCTGGAGTACCCCAGGGTAGTGTGCTTTGACCGGTTTTTGATAATTGGTAGTTGGTAGTTGTTTTCATAAAATTTGAAAAAAAAAAAAATTAAAATGCTAAATTTTGAAAATTTTTAAAATTGAAATCCGTTTTGATTGTTTTCAAATCATTTGCAAATAATATGAGTTAGAAGACGTCTATAAGAATGTGTAATTTGTGTACCTTTATACTCGTAAATATTATTTATGTACGTGACAGTCCAGGCAATAACTGACACTAAGAGTGGTCTACCAAAACATCGTAAATATAGTTCAATGACAATAATCTTCGGAATCCATTAAGGTATCAATTTAACCTCATTTCAAAATTTAAATTGTACAAATGGTTATTTCATTTATAGGCAGATGTGCTTCAATTCAGATAAATACAAATAGATACTATGCCATACCATTATAATATAATATTATAATATAAGTATAATATAAGTACTCGCATATTCTATGAAAATGACCTAGCAGATAACTGTTATGATTAACTGTCATGATTCAATACTTACTAGCTTATAAACGATAATACAACTTATTTGCTGCTTTGTATATAAAAAAATTTGGAAAATCAAGTTCTACGTCGAATGAGACCAACAAAGTTCCCTGGACCCCCGGATGGTTACTGCTTAAAGCCTTCGCCTAAAATTTAAAAACATGGAACATGGTTTAGCCGTTCTTTTAGCCATGCCTTCAGTGGTCGAAGCTTCTCAAAATTTGAGAGCATTTAATGTTCTTGGTGTAATACAAGTTTGCAAATGAGCTTCCTTACTCGCTCTTCCGTGGAAGTAGACGATGACTTAATACTTTTCAAAGCAGTCTCAATCACGACATTATTCCTGAAAACATTATTATAAATCGAAAACATCTAAAGCGTCGAAGAACTCAGCACAACTAAAAGCCTGCGTTCATAACAAAATCTCGCCTAGGTTTCAAGATCCTTTGATTACATTCGTAAAAACCAAGCCAACCAGCAATATCAATATACCTAATCCACTAAATTGATGTTGGTTTTATCGCGAATTTTGTTTACAGCTCTTTTAAATCAGAGTTATATCTCAGCTGAGTGACGAACGTTGACTTTCGTGCGTTGAAAACTAACGGCGATACATTTTCCTAGAAACGGGTCGGTTGTAATAAGAAAATCATTACAAAATCCTGCGCTGCTTTCGTTCCACGGTTTCGCCACGTTTTTGCCCAGTTAGGTAACGGCTAAAGCATGTTCCATGATAATAATCATAGCTATGAGGATGAACTCTGGCGTTGGTCAAGTCGCAGGGTTGTCAAATGAAGCTGGTTATTAGGCTCTCTTGAAAATTTGTTTAAAAATGAGATTTGCGTTGTTGTATTGGTGACAATATTATGTTTACTTCTTACTGCTACCTGTGATAAGTGCATTCTTAATTTCATTTTCTAGACGGATGGGCAACACGCTCGAAATCGTCAGTGAAAACCAAACCATCCTGCATATGAAAATCCGGTGTGGTGAAGCTCAGTTCAGCTATCCAAAATGCAGGATAGACTCCAACACGAAGATGTTCAGTAACATAGACATACAGGTCGAAGGTGTTCTCCAAAATAGCGATTTCGACATCGTCGTCGAACTCAACCACTACCCCATCTGCAACGCCTCCCTGAGTGATGTGTCGCTGGTGGAAATGTCCAACATGTCCTTCAAGTTTCTCGAGAGCAAACTTCCCAAAGTGTTGTCGGACTTGATATCGAACTTCATCGCCAAGTATAACAAGAAGATACTCGACGACTGCGTCGTCCGAGCCGTCGAAGAGAGCATATCCCTTCTCACTGAGAAAATCGACCTCTGCGAGATTTTTCACCCCAACCTTCGCCTTAACGATGAATTATAACAATAAATACAATTATTAACCGTTCGTTTATTATTCCTTGATGGGTGATTCCTAAACTACAGGCAAATTCGCGGTTTTTTGGTTTATTATTTTCAATAATGAACCTTTGGAATCGAACAAGAAAAAAAATTTTTAACCCCCTCAAAATTTGGTGGTTTACGTTTAAAGGTACGTAGAATCCAAAAATCAAATAAAATTTGGCCGTCCGTCCGCCGTACGCGGCACTTTTGAGCACTTTTAAGAATTTAAGGATTGGACTTACGATAAATCAGAAACACGAGTGTGAATCGCAAAAGAGGCCTAATCTTTGTTCAAATTTTAGCTGACCGAAATGAGATCGATGTTTTTCTTAAAGTTAGTAGGTGGTAACAATGGCAAAGCCGTGTTCTTTGCAGACGAGTGATCTATATCGAAAAATAATAAACCACTGTGTAATAATTTGCAGCGTTTTTTGATTTCAGTTTTTTCATGGATATCCTCGTTAAGACGCATACATTATTCTATAAACTTGATGGTTTTTCTACCTTAATTTGTAATTCAATGAGACAAAGTACTTAGATGTTCCTAAGTTGTGATTTTCATAAACTTATGGCCAAAAACATTGGGTTTTGTTACCCATTTACTTTTGCTACCTAATAAAGTTATTATGGTCAATCATTTTTGAGATTCTGTACCCCCCCCCCCCACAGCTTTCAATCTACGATAGGGGATAAGATTGGAAGATCAAACCTGGTGTGCGAATCTTAACCCCACTGATGAAAAAAAGGGTAAATGGGGAATTCGGCATCAAATCATTCAAGAAAAATTTCATTTTTTTATGGAAGGTGGAAGAGGTCCCTAACTACAGCAAAAACCACTTTTTGTAGTAGAAAGTCATCAAAGGGGCCCAAAAAATATCGAAAACTCAAAACTGCAAACCTTTGCCCCCACCCACCCTACGTACTTTCGAGCAAAAAAAGTAATCAAGCATAATTTAGGATTTTTATTTTTTTAAATTGGGGGTTTTGAGTTTTGGTTTTTAATAAATTTGGAATCGGAAAGCGGGTATGTACATTCAATTTTGACAAGGCTTGTTGGAAAAATGTTTATTAGGATTTCCATGTATCATATGTCAAATGTAATCCAGATAGTCCTCCGAAAAAATATGTTAGGAGTAGGAACCAAATTTCATCAGTTCTATAAATATATTCAACGCAGTGATAATCACGCCAAGACAATCCTCAAAAAAAGTTGTCCCAAGACAGAATACATTGAGAAACCTCCTCCTTTTTTTTGGTTTATTTTTTTTTCGAAATAGATAAAAACTGTATTCCAGGGATGGAATAATACGTGTAATCTTTTCAGTTTCGTTTTCTCATCTATTCGCATTTTCCAATGACTTCATCATCCGAAAAACGAAGGTGGAGGCTGGAGATCCCTCAGTTCCGCACGTCAAAGGACGACTCTCGCGGGAAGTTGGTACATCCTGCGAATTTTCAGCTCAGGTTTTGATTTTATTCATGCAGAAGATCAAGGACATAAAAAGAGGAGGATAAAAACACCAAATTTCTAGCTGATAGAAGTTTTTGTTGATTAGAAAGGTGTTACTTCATTTCCACTACCATATCTACGAATAATGTGTATTTTATGTACTAAAAACGAAGGTTTTCTTCGTAAAATCCACTTTCTAGCAGTCGGAATTATTCAGAAGTATCACCATTGGATTCAGCGTAAAAAATTACATAGGAAATGATACCAACATTTTCAAGCCATCTTCAGATTGAGGGGGACCATAAACCGCCAAAACACTGGATTTTGCTTGTAAAACACACGTTTTTTGACATTCAAACTTCATTTACTCTTCCAATTTGAATGTTAAAAAGGAAAATTGATAAACCGTTGGAAAGCTGACTATTGGAGCATGTTTTCTCCGAAGAGCGCCCATCGAAATGGGCAGGGATTTAGAGTGAAAACTTTGGTCAAAGGAAGTCAAGTTTCAAAAAATTTTCAAAGTTTGCTTTTTGACTTGAATTTTTTGAACTATTTTATTAGCTGAAAGATTTTGATTTTGCAGTAGGTAGATTAGGAATTTAACGCTCTTTCTAACGGTGTAGTCAGATTTGAATTTTCAGGAGAAATAAGGGAGTTATGACCATATCAGTGCCGTGAAGTCGAAAACGCGAAAAAAACTTAAAAGTGAAAAAAATGGAATTTTGAGTGGTTTAAAAGAAAATTGCTAAGAGACATTTTTTGTTGGGAATATCTTGTAAAATGAACCCTGAAGTTATGCCCTTCTTAAGTGTAGACACCCTGTATACAATCTCCTTAGGTCTCATCTTTCCAAAACGCCCTTCATCATTATTTTACAACACTCAGTCCAAGCAGGGTAGAGCAAAATGTTGTGAAAATGGTCCCAACTTTCCCCATCTGAAGGTAGTGCATGGAAGATCACTGGACCAACTGAATTGGTCTCCTTACAAACAAAACTTTGGGGATTCAATTACGAGTATCAACTGGTAGGAGCTCATTTCATTCTTTTGGTACAGGTAGCCATTTACAGTATTAATGCTGTGATGTAGGTAGTCATTTAGAGACAAAAAAGACAGCACTTCTTTGCTGAAGACTTAGGTAAGACTTATGTTTAAACAATGTACAATATTTCAGTGAATGCCTTGAAAAGCAGCTGGAATGTTTTTGGTACTACATCGTTGTAGATTTTCGTTACCTTGGGACATCAATGCGTCCAGCATCCGTCAGTAGTTGGATTCGTAAGTGGGATCCTACAAGTCACTTTTGGTCTCAATATGTCCACTGTTGGAATGATTTTCACTATTCCCTTCTGTCGTATCTTCCCCTACAACTTTAAATTGATCCTATACTTCGGTGTCTTGACGATCTTGATTTACATTGTTGTCTGGAGGTGCTATTTTATGACGGAGAGGTACTACCTCATTGGAGTTTACCCTCAAACTTTCTCCTTCGGAAATCCCAAAATCACGATTTTGCCATGCACCAATATTTCTTTCTACGGTACTCGCGATTTTCAGGTACTTGTCCTCATCTATTGCTCGGCATCTGATTATCTCGTGAAAGCTATGCAATCGCGTTGATTCTATTGGATTTGATCTCGAGCAATCTTCCACTACATTATCGTTCTCATTCTCACCACCACTTCTAGTTTCTGCAACATTCTGCTCTTCTCTTCCTTCAACTTTCTGACCCTGGGTCAGCCCATGTATTTTGTCCACCGGATGTGAAATCTGCTCAGAAGGCAGAGCTCTTCCGCTGTTCATTCCTTGCTCCATGGCTGCCAATACATGCTCGTTCAATTCCTCTCGTTCTTCGAACGGGTCGTCTCCAATTTGCGATATTTCCTCCAATCTCCCCATGGCCGGGAACACTATACAAGGGTCATACAATGACGTCATATTCTCTACTGTCTTCTCGATGGATTTGGTTATAGTAAAATGTATCCTGTCTTGAGTGTTGCGCGCCACCATTTCTGACAATTGATCTCCCATCGCCTGAGGAAGCCAATTGAAGACATTGAGACTTACTTTACCGTAAGACTCCATGGACACTTTGGTAACGGTGACTTCACATTTTGGTTGGTAAGTTAATTTTGCTGTCATGTGAAATGTCAACTGCATGATATTTCCTCTTAACCTAAAATAGAGAGGAAACTATAAAGATCCACCCACCAGAATCCAATGGTCAAACCGATCGGAATAAGGTTCAAACAGAAACACATAAACAGTAATTCTTCCTTGAGCCCTGATGTACGATAGAAATTGGCCGAAAGCTCGGCGAAAAAGGAGTGAGTTTCTGTTTTACCTTTACCCCGATCGGTTTGACCATCTAAAATAGAAGCCATAAATTACTGGATTACATTAAATTTCAGTTTCAAAATATCATTCACAGAAGATCTAGCATAAACACCAATGCATACAATATAATTGGACTTACCACATAGGCACAGGGATAATCAGGGATAACCAGCAAAGATCCCATCTGAAATCTATTTCCGCAACGGTGAATCGTATGCTTATGAAAGTTTCGTTTTCGTTTACAGTATCCATGTATACATCGTGGTGCAACCTGAATAAAGAAATTGCTTTGATAAAAAAATCCCTATATAAAAATTATTAAAATAAAATGTTGCTGAATTTCAAAAGTTATTGAATTTGTCGAGGCGACTTTTTGAAACTTTTTTTGGGAATTTCTTCTCACCTCCTGATATCGTGGACGATCATGTGTCCGGACCCGCAGGACAACTTCACGTTGAAAGGAATGAGGAAATTGAAGTCCGAGGGAGTCATGTGCATATTGAGATCGCTGATTCCCATGACCGATCCCATGACTATCCTGAATATTTGATCCGCCTGACGATTTATGGAATATTTCACACCGACCGCGCCGACGTGCAGAAGCGTGACGAGGAATGTGACTTGGAGCGCGCAATTCACGATAATGGTTTTGCCGGCCATATTTGAGACTGTAACGTGAGAAGTATGTAAGTATACAATATTTGCTTCACACCCACTACTCACACTTCCGACCAACCTCGCTAGAGGATAACCCCTGTCTTCCCGGTCGAGTACCCGAATTACAGTCCCGAAAACAACTGTATTTGTTTACCCCAGACTGAATAGAAGTTGAATACTGACAGTCTTTCCCTAACAACAAGAGTAAATACAAAGACGGTGGTCCGAATGTGTCCACCATTTTGGAGGCTCACTGATAACAGGCGCGCATGCGCATACCGAAGAAAACGTCTGATAGACTTGGGATCGTCTTGAATCCCAAACACATTCAGTGAATCAGTGAACATTCATTACTTCAATAAACTTTTCATCGGTATGCGCATGCGCGCCTGTTATCAATGAGCCTCCAAAATGGTGGACACCTTCTGACCGCCGTCTTTGTTTTTAGCGTTTATTCAGTTTTTTGAGCGTGTATTCGGTTTTTTTGCCGGTTCTGTCATGTCTGAGGCAAACAAATACAGTTGTTTCGGGTACTGTTATTCGGGTAGTCGGCAGGGAAGACGGGGGTTATCCTCCGAAATTACTTTTTCCTGTTCCCATAGACTTCTGAACTTCCAAAACTACAGCATTTCGAAATATGGCAATAATTTCCGCGTTGTCTCCAATCTTTCTGCTTACATCTAAAACCGTGTTTCCTCTAGCGAAGTTGGTTGGAAGTGTGAGGAGTGGGTATGAATTGCAAGTGGAATGAATGAATGAAGTGGAATGAATGATGAAAGATCGTCTCAATCGCTGACAATAGTAAGTAACTACAATCCTGTATCCATTTGTAGCAAGGAATGACGAACATTATAACACTTCTAGTATTAGTTTATTCTAGTAGATTAATGATACAAATCAGATTGGTACTTATTGTACTAACTTTCAAGTTATTTCAATCACTGAGTAGAAAAGAGAAGCGCCTTTATCATTCTGGCACACCGGACACTACACCATCGTATCCAAAAATTTAATAAGTACCTTTGAATTCGTGGAGACGAGTATAAAATGATTATATGAACTCTCAACGTCTTCAAAACATACCCTATGCATGCAGTATGTTGGTAAAAATAAACTAAGAATCGAAAAAAAGAAACGTGTGAGCCAACTCGGAGTTTGGGGGAATGAAGGAATATTTTATTTGTTGAAGTTTATTTAAAATTCTTTTAAGCTAGGGGTTGATTGTACATTTGAATAAATAGTGCAGTGCCAAACCCACTAGGTTGACTACTCTCCCATAAATAGCTAATATTTCAACCATTCTTCGCCGTTGATTTAAAGATTTCTTTGAATATTAGCTCATTAACTCATATTTTATGAGTGAACTTTTTTTAACACTCTCTGACACAGGCAGACCATTCTAACAACACTAAGGGCGATATTGGTAAGGCAGATGGGGGTTTCCAGGATTTTCAGGGAATGGTCACCTGTGAACTGCCATGATTTCTGTTAGCAGAAATGAATTAGAACCTACATGGTTCCCTGGCCGGTAGAAATTCCCGAAAAGGGAATGAGAACTAAGGATAATTGCGATTTGGAATACAATCATTAGTGAAATTTGCAGCGTAGAGTAGGAAAATTAGGGTATTAATGGTCATGAACCGCCAGATATGTGAGGCGAGAATGTAAGACAAGCGAGTTGGTCCGACGATTGATAACGCGTGATATCACTGATAAGTGGCGGCGCATGTGCAATGCGTGTTGATGAAATCGTCTATCAGGCCAGTATTATTAATCATTCTCATAGGAAGCTAATGGTTGGTTCTGAAGAGCTCTGGTCACAATAATTGTGAAATACAAATTGTGAAAAACAAATATTGTTTTTCCATAAATTATTTATGGAAAAACAATATTTGTTATTGAAAGTTTTCGAGCTATGGCGTCATAAAAATTGCAATCCCCACTTTTCATTCCTTAGAAGTGATTGACATGGTGCCCATATACCAGATTTCACCAAAATCAGTCCATTTAAGGAAAGTGACGGAACTGCATACGGCGGACGGAATTTTTCTTATTCGATTTTTGGATCGACAAGGTCAATAACCTAATTATAACCTCTTGTTCTTTGCTTTCTTCTGCTCGTAGAATTTCATCCTAAATTTCTTGAAATTCTACTACAGGCCCTAGTAAACGGGATAACGACACAATTTACCTTGCAAGGTAAATCATCAAATTTAGGGAGGTGTTTAAAATTGTCCCTCTTGCTGGATGAAACTTACCTTATTTAGCGCGGTCCCTTAGAAACGCGGTAATTCAGTTCTACTGCAATCCCCGGTAATCAGACATCGTTAGAAATTGCCCACGTTTTCAACCAACTTCACTATAATGGAACTCATGGAAAGGTATTCGGAGTTTTTTTCCCCAGAAACGTAGAAGTGAGGATCAAGCCTGGGGCGAGGCTTGTCGACGGAAGATCGTTGAATATGATGATACTACAAAAGCCGCGCAGTCACGCAGTTATTCTTACTGACGTTGTCGGTTTATTGTAACAAACCGAACGACCTTTTTCTCTTTTTCCTTTTTAAATAGTTCAAACTACTCTTACTGACGAGCCTACTCTTCTGTCATTTTTCAGTAAGTACATATGTATTCCTGTTCAACCAATCATTTTCTGTTTGGAATTTGAGAAAAAAAAAAAAAACGCTGCACATTATTACACAATGGTTTATTACTTTTCTATTTAGATCACTCGTCTGCAAAGAACACGGCTTTGTCATTGCTACCACCAACCAACATGAACTAAAACATCGATCGCATTTCTCGTAGGGAGCGAACGGTTTGTCCTACGGGGCTCCGCGTGGTCTCTAAAAATTCTAAAAATGCAATACTATCTTAAATTGATGGAAAAACAATACCTTTTATACCAAAGTTTGAGTTAGGACGTTTTTAAAATTTCAAACCTTATTTTTCAACCCTTAGGAGTGATCTAAATCAACCAAAATCTTCAGGGCACAACTAGACCCCAGATGGAGCCTGTAAACCAAATTTCATCAAAATGATATAATCTATTACCAAAGTCCAACAAACCGAACAAAACAATGACCACCCCTGAACAAGTAGGTACACTAGGGATTTATGATACCTTAAAAAATGTATATCCATCCATCCGTATCTGAATGGCTCATTGATTTTGGAAAAAGACAAATTCGTTCAGGCAAAAATTTTTTCATAATGATGCGTAATTAATTTTAGTCCCGATCCATTACTCAAGAATAAATATTGAGACAACGGTTTCACGTATTATGCATAATACAGGTTCACAAATACATAATACATAATAATATACTGCTAGTCTGCTACCATGTAAAGAGGAAACAAATTGTCCATATGCTCCGAGAAAGGATATATTAGAGGCAATGTGTCTAACGGTGGCTACGTGACGCCATCTGCCCAACATCTGCTGCAACAAAGCTACGTTCTCTTCCTCTAACCGGAACTTGTTTCAGGATCCAGTGATATCGTGGAAATCCCATTTTCAACAGGAACACAATTTTCTAGAGAAGTCACAATCCTTAATTTTTTAAAATGATATTTTCATTATTTTATAAATTGACATTATTTCAAGCTAAACAAATGCTAAGACATTTTTTTGAATAATTAAAGCTTAGATTGTAGGTAGGTACGCCAAGAAAAATAAACATAAAAACATTGGTCCACTTATTGCCAAAAAACTCAGCATGCGGTAGGTACAATACCCATTTGTAATACTGAAAATTAACTTAACGATATCGCTGAGGCCTCCTTAATCACTTAGGTATTTAAAAACAAATTACTAACCAATAAACAAAATTGGTCAATTAACAAAGAAAAAGGAAATGAACCTTAAATTATTCTTAAAACCAGCTAACCAAGGGTCAGCTGTGGCTGAGCGAGCTACGTGTCTCTGGAGACGAGACTCGGACCGGCAGAGACCGTGAGTTCGGGGCTCGCCTCGGGAGCATATTTTCGGGCAAGTCGGTCGCAGTTCTCCCTCGTCCCAACCCAGGTCGGTGAGGCCAATGGGAAGCCATGAGCGAAATCATCAGAACAAATTCTGATCTTCCCTTAGGAAGACAGCTGATGACGTCCGCGACGCCAGGAATGGCAGTCGGACGAAAATCCAACCTGAAATGGTTGTTTACTTAATCAGAAACACGATAGTGAATCGCCAAAGAGGCCTAATCTCCGTTCAAATTATAGCTGACCGAAATACGATCGATGTTTTTCTTCATGTTGGATGGTTGGTGGCTTAGCAGACGAGCGATCTATATAAAAAAATAATAAACCATTGTGTAATAATTCGAGTCACAAAACTCTCGCTCGTTTTTGTGACTTATGGCCGGTTGGTGGTTCATTCCACTGAGTGAGTAGGTATGTGAACGTAATGAACGGGTGAACGGATTCAAAAGACCTGGTCTCTGTAATGAGTGACCGTTTGGGATTCAAATCCGCCAAATGACCTTGTCTTACACACCTCTACACCGGAGTGACGAAAAAGGCGCGTGACCGATTTTCGTCCCCCTTTCGCGTAACGTTTTTCAGATACCCGAGGCAATAACATGTCCCATGTTAATAAACCGTTATGTTATAATTCGGTGCGTTTTTGGAGCTCAGTATTGTCGTCTGTTAACTGTCACGGGGATGATAAGGAACTCAGACGTGATTTCACGGTTATTACAACGTCTCGCCTCGACCCCGATGTTGTAAACTAAAACTGGACCCTCTTAATCCAAGATATGCGAAAGCAGTGAAGATAGCAGCTTCGTTCCATTAAGACTTGATTAAACCTGAACGGTAATGCGGGTTAGAGAGGGTGATAAAGGGGATATATAAGAAGGAGTGGGGGTGTTATAAATGGTGTTTAGTGAAGGGGGTGAGGAATAGTTTGCGAGGTCAGACGGGCACTTGGTTTAGTGGTCGAGCGAGTTGATGTCCTGAGGCTGCTGAACGCTAAAGACCTTCCAAGCCGTCAGAGGGGCAACGAACCTTTAAAGTTTTTATATAGTTTAATTAGAAGAGCAGCGATTACCTTTTTAATGCATCTAGAATGGATAAAAACCAATTATATAATTTTATGACTATAAAAAATGGACACGAATAAACGCTTGGAAACACCAACCTCCTGATTCTCAATGAACTTCAAGTGTAGTAGTACTGTTAGACTTATGCTGAACCGATTGTCCCATCTCACATCAACATCAAGTTGCGGTCTTTTAATTTATAAAACATCTGTGAAAAGAAAAATATCGTAACTTCCGATAATGCTAATCAGCTCACGAATCTGCGAAGCCCAATTTATGTCAGGCAATTGGCACGACACTGTTCCTGCTTTACAATGGGGGTGCGCCTGATTTTTTTTTTTTTAATTTTTAATCGAAAGTAGACCTTATCCTGAGAATTTTGACACCAGCCGTTCCCTTTTAGGATGAGTAGATCTTTTTCTATGATTTTTCATAGTTTCGAATGGTTATGACGTCATGCAAGACAAATCTGAATGCTTTGAGTGCTGGCAGTGTGGCAAAATGGGACATCTGCGCCGTAATTGTCTTAAGTTGTGGAGGAATAATTTTGACAGAAAATTGATGGATTTAGGTCGACGAAGTATAAGAGAAATAGAAGGATTTATAAATAGGGAAAGAGAAGTAAGCCACAGAGGGGGAAAGGCGCAAGGAAGTAACAATAATCAGATGGACGACAAAGCGAAGAAAACATCGAGAATAGGTAACGAGAGGCTAAATAACAAAGAGGAAAGTGTGGAGAAAATTGGTGATATTGGAAGTGTGGAAGGACAGTCATGTGCCAGGTTCTTTCCTGAAGAGGTTGACTTGCCTGGAAATCATGAGATGGAAAAGAAGGATAAAGCGATAATAAAGGAGAGGTTGGCGATACAGGAGATAGAGAACTTGAAAGAGCTTGGTACTAGTAGTCGGAAGGAGAAGAGGCAACAAGTCGAAATAGAAGAAAGTGAGAAGCATCAGAAGAAAGAGAATTTGGAATAGCTTGAGACGAAGAGTAAGATGGAGAAGGGAAAATAAGTCGGAGAAGAGAAGAAAATTTTGCTTCAGATGGAAGAAAAATTTGAATTTGAGGATCCAAAGCAGCGAAGAAGAGACAGAAGGTTTAGCAAAAAGGATGAACGGAAGCAAGATGAGAACCTTCAGAAGAGTGTGCGGGAATGTGAGACAGTTCCTGGAGATTTGGAGCCATTGGTTGTCAAGAGATTCAAAGATTGGAAATTCGAAGACACGATATACGGCAAGACGCCAAAGAAGGGGGATCCTGCAATGTTCTTATGGTATACCCAGTTTCTCAAAGAACAAGATAAAGGTGATGCGTATGTGGATTGTTTCATGAAGATGGCAAACTGAATTATATTGAGGGAGAATGCTGAAGAACAAAGAAAAGTAAGGGGATAGTGTTGTGGATTTCGCTACTCTATATTGTATAGCTGTTTGTATAGCTGTTTGTTATTGAACATGTGATTTTGAGGATGGTAGTTTGCTGTCTAATAAAATGAAAATGAGAGAGTTCTTGTTCCGATCCTGAATTTGTGTTTCGTTCTTGTGAGATTATTTACCAACTTCTTTAGTTCGATGGATCACTTTAATATCTATGTTTTTTCTTATGGAAATGTAATGGATCACAAAAAATTGGATTCAAAGAAGAAACCAATCCACGGTATAACCTACGAGAAGATTATTTATTCTCAACCTTCCTTGTGAATTCATGATTGTAGTACGTAGTGAGCATAAATTTTACTTACAAACGCGATGGAAATCTATCGGAAGATTTATTGTTCTTTCCGAGTAGGTATGTAGAACTGTATATCACTACAGAAAGGGTGAAATTTACATTAGCTCGGCCGAATGTCGATCGTTCACCTGGTTCCTCTTTTCCAATATATCTAAAGTAAAAGCTTTTGCCGATAACAAGTAAAAGTAGGCTGGATGGATATAAATGAAGTATAACAGGTAGTGTGGAAGGTTTGAATATAATTACTTGTATTCAAATGAGTGGAATGGTACCAGTCAATTCAGCGAGAACGTTAAGTAAGTATAACACTGGAAAATATGAATATTCATGTGAACAGGTACTCATTTGAAATCCGCACTGACATAATGACTGGTTCTGGGAACAATCAATAAATGAATCAAATCGCAGGAGTTCATAGAAACATGAATCATGAAGTAAATGGGGATTTATACCAAAGTCGAATGTACTCTGTGACTTCATCATTCATCATTTTATATAATTTTTTGAAAAACAATGACAATTTATCTGTGGGTACTTTATGAGTTCGGGGAGACGAATACAGTAATTTTCGAAGGGGTTTACATTTTTAAACCAAAATATTGATTTTACAATTTTTTCAAAGACTCGTGCTGTGTGCCTCATCCACGAAGCTGATTGTCCTCTCATATAGCTAATATTTCGATTATCTTAGCTTATCGTAGCTTCGAAGATTTCTTTGAAAATTAAAATTCACTAATTAATTCATGCTGCATGAAAGGGCTTCTTTGTTGTATTCCCTGTCCGATTATTTACACAAATAAAATATATTTGAATTCTTCCGTTTGTTGCAGTTACCGTTTACTTCAACCTCGTCCTCCTCGTATGGGCCTGCCTTGGGTGGTTGAGCTGCGTCATCCTCATAGCTGGAATATATTCAGTAAGTTTACCGCAGCTTTTTACTGTGATAACATTATCCTCCCGAAAGTAAGTTCATCTAACTCGGATTACGTAACGAGGATATTCTTAACAAATTTTGAAACAAAGGTCTGGAATTGGGAATGCCCTAATTAAGCTGAAAAAGCTCGTGATACTGTCTTTGTTTCAATCGGTCCCATTTTTAGTAAATTCACAAAACAGAGTAAAATCTGTAGTATGCCTCTCTCTATATATCGAGAAGGAGCGTAGCATTCCTAGTCAAATTTGGTTTTCAACAATCTCAATTCATTCAAAAAAGTTTTGAAAAGAGTGGATTGATATACATTACTGAATTCGGGTAAAATAAAAATGAAAAACGTATGCCAAGTAGGTGTGGCACATAGCTTCCTCGTATCCATAACCCGGTTGTATAGATGATCCGTTGCATAGTATGTAATCTCAGAACATCAATCTATAAATACCTTGCGCTACCCTCATAAGGGACCATCTACACGATAATTTGAACAATCCTAAGAAATCTCGTCGAAACCGGATGGAAAATGTAGAAGTTATGATTGTTACAAGGAATTCACGTTTGCTCATGCGCAGTGGCTACTATCGGTCAGGGATAATGATTTTTATAGGGGTCCATCTAAACGCCTACCCGCACAATCCCTGAAAATTTCATCAAAATCGGATGAGAAATGTAGAAGTTATGGCTGTGACAGAGATTTCATGACAGACTGACAGACACACAGACAGACAGACACGGAACCAAAATTGTTCAGAAAGGTCTAAAACGAAAATCGCGAGTGGAAATTTTGATTTTGGAGAACTTTTTTTTTCAACCATGAAAAGTGAAAACAAAGCTTTTGCTACCTTGGTAGACTCGGAAGCAATAGGAGATACTAGAAATCAGGGTTCAAATTAATACCATCCATCAATCTCGTTATAATGTTCATATGAAATTAAAATTTGACGGAGAAGGAACCGAATATGGCTGAGCAACTGATTTTTAATGTTTAAAACAACGGAGATTAGACCTCTTTGGTGATTCACACTCGTGATTCTGATTCCCTAAAGTTCTTGTAGAGAGCGAACGGTTTGCCCTACAGAGCTCCGGCTGGTCTCATTCGATTCTAAAAATTCAATACTATTTCAAATTGAGGAAAAAACAACACCCTTATTTCGAGACTTTTCGAGCTAGGGCACTCTTGAAAATTTCAACCCTCATTTTTCACCCTTAAGAATTGAATGACATCAACCATAACGGCACAACTAGACCCCAAATGGAGCCCATATACCAAATATATAATAAATTTCATCAAAATCGGTCCATGGTAACTAAAAAACGTGCCACGTACGGCGGATGGGCGGATTTTAAAAAATTTTAATTTCGTATTTTACATAATTAGAGACGTAAACCATCAAATTTTGAGGGAGGTTTCAATTTCTTTTTATTGTTGGAAATAATAAACCAAAATTGAGGTGCTGTTTTGAAATTTCTACCGAAACAATTATTTGTGATTTTGTGACTCACGTGAAACCGTAAAATTTCATTCGTTTCAAAAGTTCCATTTCGGTGACAAAAGGTCCTAAAACTTTATTTATGGACGTGACCATATAAAAGCTTACCCACCTGTTACCTACGACTGATAGGTCCAATTAAATGCGTTCTATCCGTTTGTTTTACGTATGTAGAGAACTGGGTGACTCGTAAAAGGGTAAAAGTGTTAGTCATGCATCATTAAGTGATAAAATAGTTTATGGTTCATCGGGTATTCCGGTTTCTTTGTGATGAATGCAATTATTGAGGAGTTTGGTTACTTCATGGTCTCTATTCACAGCAATTACAGGTGAATGAGACGTTTCGGTAACACCAAAGTCCTCCATCAAGTTCATGATAATGAAATGGAAACCACTGCAAATTATTACACAAAGGTTTATTATTTTTCTTTATAGATCACTCGCCTGCAAAGATCACAGCTTTACCATTGTCTTTTTTTTAATGAAAGGGAGAGAGGGATGAAGGGAAGTGTCTCTATAAAACGACCACCAGTTCAAATATGAGCCGAGCAGGACACGGGTGGTGATACCACGGTGTACGCCAACCATTGGTAGGTACTACCTACTACTTTCTGCCTTCACACCTTCATAATCAAGTTTATTTGGAAGCAATAAACGCTTCACACTCGATACGAAGAAATAGGGAGTTGGGGTTCTTTCATATGGAAATTTGATTACTGGATGCTAAGGATTAAGGACGCAGATTTGAAGAAATGAACAGCGGTCGCATTTTCGTTTTCCAAAATTTCAATGGAGATTACACCTCTTTGATGATTCACACTCGCGATTCTGATTTATCGTAAGTAGTGTTGTTTCGATACTCCCAAATACTCGATACTTGGAATCGAAGTCTTGGTACTGATATCGATACGAGATCGAAATGTAAGTACTCGATACCACGAGTATCATTCGATACTTCCTACTAAGTAGTATTTTTCCATACAAAAATAAATAGAATGATAATACTCGTATTTGTCAATGACGTTGTCCCAAGTTGGGACACCCAACCCAATACCGAGTACATGTTCATCATGCCTTTGATCATTCTAGTAACTAGGTGACTTCGATGCTTTCTACGCTTTGTTTTTTGCTCTGACAGCACTGTCAAACTGGTAGGTACTCAAAGAAAGGAAAATAATAAAAATTGGAAGTCCAAAATCGTCCTTATTTTTTATATTTATTGTTATATAGAAGTGTACCAAAACAGTAGCATAGTAGACCGAAACAAAGCCCTGAAAAACCACACAAGTAGAAACAAAGCGGAAGCACAAAGAATCAGGTAGGTTAAAAAAAATGCGACTGACGAATAGTCAAGTGAGTAGCACAGAGTACCGGAGACAAGTTGATGGTGATTGATTGGTGACGAAGGCAAACGACTGATGAAATGATGAATGGCAGTTGACAACATGATATCGATTGGATATCACCGATTGATATCGATGTTGATATTTTGTAATCATTTCTTTTATTTTTATTCCTTTTGTAATCATCCTTTTTATTCCATTTTAATAAACTTTCTTGATGCTCCGAGAGTAAATTAGCAGGCAGGTTGCCTACCGAAGGTAGTTTGCTATCGATACGATACCTCATTATGTTTACTGATATTCGTAAAAAATTGATCCCTCGGAATCGGTATCGGAAGCTAGGTATCGATACCTGTAAATATCGCAAGTATCGAAACAACACTAATCGTAAGTCCAACCCTTAGGTACTCGAAGGGAGCGAACGGTTTGTCCTACAGAGCTCTAAAAATTCCAAAAATTCAATAATATTTCAAATTGTTGAAAAAACAATAACTTCATTTCGAGAATTTTTGAACTAGGGCACTCTTCATAATGTCAACCCTTAATTATCACCCCTTAGAAGTGACTGACGTCAACCAAAAGCTTCGCGGCACTACTAGACCCCAAATGGAGCCCATATTCCAAATTTCAACCAAACCGGTCCATGGTTGCTTAGAATAGATGAAGATAAAGAATCCAATGGTTCAATATTGAAAATAACTCATAAAAACATGGGTCACCCGGTGGGATGACTCAATCTATATGACTCAATCTATAGTTCCATTGCTCTGTGTCAATTAATATATGATGGAGATGGGATAACTCTTATTCCATTCTCTGATATTTCCCCTTCTTCCAGTTGGTTGTCAGGATCATAAATCACTTGCGTATAAAGAAACAACTGTATGCTACAATAACTTGGCATATATCGATTACATAGCTCTAACCCTTCATTTCCATTTGGTTGATGGTAGGGGTTGAAATTTTCAAAAATGTACTAGTAGGTAGTAGGTACTTACGGTTGGTAGGGAGGAATCTATACAGAAGGGTGATCTATACAGAAAATAATAAACCTTTGGGCAATGATTTGCAGCGTTTTAGTTCATGTGCCATCGCAAAGACATGAAAATGTCAAAAATTATCAGTCTTGAACCATGTAATAGAGTGACTATTTAGAGTTTTGCGAAACACAAAGAAACTTAACCCCAAAATCGTAATTGTGTACTTTGTTTATTTATTACCATAAAGGGCCTTGTGCTTCGATAATACTAGTTTTTATGAATATTGAATCAGAAAAACTTGATCCTGTCAGACTTCGTATAATCCTCACTTCGCACAAATACATCGGTGGATCTTTCGACTGAAACATACGAGTATATCCGACTACGACAGATAGAAACTTCCAGCACGACTTATTAGCTCTCGCAAGTTGAAGGCACATTCACCGAAACGAACCCTCTCACCCGTGGAAGTTCTCTCTTGAATATTGAACGAGCCCCGTGACAGGTGGACTTGGCGAATTGGCTTGGAATCCTGGCAGAACCGCTCCCTTCCTGTCATCCTACGGACGGAATAATGAGAACGAGGAATGAGGGCTTAACGTCAGAAGCACTGGAGTAGGTTAGCATTCACAACTAAAGATTAGAATACCTTTACAAGTCCTTGTCAAGTCTGATCGCACCTTATTTCTGTCTTGCGGTTTTACAGGCACATTTCACTGGCTGAAATCAATGAAGAAGAAAAAAATGGTTCATTGAAAAAATTGACAATTCTTTAAAATAATAATTACATTGGCAAAATAAACAATACAGCATGGTTCTTTTCGAACCGCCCTCCAGAAGATCGGACCTTGTAATTAACCTTAAATTTTATTTTAAAAAGAAGAAAATGAAAATAAAAATGATTAAAATCAAAGTAAACTTTCCAATTAATACTAATTTTTACTAATTAATACTAATTAAAACTTTCCAATGATATAATATATCATTGATTTCAGCCATGGTGTCTGGTGTTTTTTTTTTCTCCCCGGCAGGCAGGTGAACAAATTTTTAAGATCCATAGGTGGAGTTGGATCTCGTAAGATACCTGGAAGGATCCGCGTATTCCGGTTATGTGGGATTCAAACCCACTAAAAAAACACCTCCTTTTCTCCCACGTTGGAACTGAGCCCGAACCGTTTAACACATTACTTCAGGCTGAGTCCTGGGGCGTTTAATCAGTTCTGAGTGAGGGGGCGGACCAGATGGTCCCTCCTCTCTCTTAATATTTTACATATTTAGTTTATATTATAATAAAATATATTATTACATTTTAGATATTTAGTTTATACTATATTTCCTCTCTCTTTATATTATAGTTTATATAATATATTATATAAACTTTAAAAAATTACATTTATTAAAGAAAATATAAGTACAGAGCTTATAGTGTTCTCTTAAATCGATATTTCCTCTCTGTTTTGTCGATGGGTACCCAATCTGAATAGATGCCGCGTAATAACATGACTTGACTGTAACTAAACCCTGAACCGGTCCGAAATGGTTCAGTAGGTCAAATTTATCTAGTCAAATTAAATTAAATTTTATGGTACCTATTAAATGTAACACCGAATCAAACACCAGCGTTCAAAACAAAACAATTAGACGAATATAAAGGTGTATCACAGCGAGAGGGAATAATGGCTTAGATAACTATCTAATAGGTACCTTAATCTTTAATAATTATAGTGTTAATCTTTAATAATTATAGTGGCATATCTACCGATCCCTTAAGAAGGTAATATGTTAACCGAAAGCGAAGGATTTTTATCATCAAGAGAGAGCTTATAAGAACTCGACAATTCAATTTAAGTGAGATTTGGAAGACATTTATCCCGACATGTGTTAATACAGTAGGGCCAAAATCCATGCTGTGGGCGAAGAAAATGGAATTGTAACCCTCTCATGAATATGCACCTTGTGATGTCCTTCGATGAAGTCCACGTGTGGCTATTGACGCCTACAGGCCGATAGGAACGTGTACCAGTCGATAAACCTCCATCGTGCAGACAATCATAGTCGAGTGATTAAACTAGGCAAATCGGATTGGATAACCAACTAGGGAAGCCTGTTCAAACAGCTGTCTTCCTCAGACAATACATTCGCCAGACGGGAAATCAACGTTTCGATTGCGACGAATAAACGCTTCAAATTTCTCGTCTCGATTTCTTGTCTAATTGAACTTAGGAAATGTTTTGTTTTCGTGGTGAATGTAATTTGATAAAAGGTGATTACTTATAAATCGAACCACATGAAACAATAATCATATGAATTTATTAAAATGAAAACTGATTAAAGATAGACGAACTCAAGAAACCAATATTGTTTTTGGTTTATTATTTTCAATAATAAACCTTTGGAATCGACCAAGAAAATTTTTTTTAGCATTTTAAATTAATTTAGGCGCTAAGGATTTTTTCGGGAAGTATGGGGATGGGAGATTGTTTATATACCACTGAAAAATAATTAATGCAGAGAAGATTTTTGGGGTAAAAGCTTGAAAAAGTGGCGAATACGAGAATACTTCCTGAACAGCTGCGATTATAAACTCTGAACAAGTATGAAGTCATGTGATGCGAATGAAAGTTTCCAGACTGTTTTCAAGGAAACGCGGTCAAATTTCCCTCAAGAGAATGGATTCACTTTGAACTTCCTTCACGTTTCTCGAGCCCAATGATTAAATTAGGAGGGGCCGACCGAACGGAAAAAGGGGTTTTTATTGGCCCTTCGCGTCCCTTCAACTCCCTTCTGGAAACTCAAGATGTGGAATATACAGGAGAGATCATACATTATTACCAGCTACCTACTTGAACACACAACTTTCTCGGTTTCATGAAGGTCATATTGAAGTGAATCATTGATTGATACTACTAAAATCGAAATGTAAGTCTTGAATGTTTTAAGTCTGAATATTTTCGTCAATAGCTAAACATGGCTGAAGTATCGGCCCTACTGTGCTACTAGAATTTCCATGATGTAGCAATCAACTGCCAATCAAAGACCTCTTCCTGAGAATTTTGACACCAGCCTTTCTCTTTGTTAATGGGTAGACCTTTTTGGGGCGGGACCCCCCACTCTGACGTCATAAACATTCGAAACTTTGAAAAATCATAGAAAAGGTCTTCTCACGCTAGAAGGTCGCGTTTGGTGTCAAAATTCTCAGAATGAGGTCTACTTTCGATTGAAAATTTTAAAAAACGCTGCAAATTATTACACAAAGGTTTAATTTTTTTCTATATAGATCACACGTCTGCAAAGAACACCACCAACCAACTTGAAAAAAAAACATCGATCGCATTTCGGTCAGCTAAAATTTGAACGGAGATTAGGCATTTTTGCGATTCACACTCGTGTTTCTGATTTATCGTCAGTCCAACCCTTGAGTTCTCGTAGGTAGCGAACGGTTTGTCCTACAGGGCTCCGCGTGGTCTCAAAAATTCTATGCTATCTCAAAATGATGGAAAAAAATACCTTTATTTCAACATTTTTTTTGAGTTAGGGCGTTTTCAAAAGTTCAAAATTCATTTTTCAACCCTTAGAAGTAACCGACAGCAACCAAAATCTTCGGGCACAACTAGACCCCAAATTTCATCAAAATCGGTCAATGCTAAGTGAGGAAAGTGCCATGTACGGCGTACGGCGGACGGACGGCCAAATTTTTATTCGATTTTTGGATTCTACGTACCCTGAAACGTAAACCAACAAATTTTGAGAGGGGTTAAACAATTTTTTTTCTTGGTCGATTCGAAAGTTTCATTATTGAAAATAATAAACCAAAATGTCAAAGTGAAAAAAAGTCATTTTGAGTGGGGATAGAGTTTTGGTCAGTTATTAAGTGAAGCTTTTTCTGCTGTATGCGAATAATGTTGTTCCTGATCTTGACGATTTTCGTCGCAAGTTTCTTCTGATCGTGAAGTATGAGAAATGCTACGATTGAAGAGCCAATTGTGCAGTTGAAATCCCTTGCGGTAGGACTGAAGAGGACCTTTAAATGGTTTGGCATTCGAAAATGGATGCCAGAAGAGCGATACCCAAAGAAGGAGTTCGGGTGGTCTGTAGATGGTAGGTGCAAGCGAAGACATCCATGGAAGAGATGAGGTGAACAGAACTGAAGTCGGGAATGACAGTTATCTCTGATATGGAATGGTTCCAAAGAAAGTAAAAAAATTCTTACTCCTGCTGCAACTCCCCCCTGTAATTCCTTCCTCTTGCCTTTCTTTTCCCAATCAAACTCTCTCTGCTGTTTTCTTTCCTTCCTTCCTTCTTTTTATGACCCACCATTTCCCTCCTCAAGAGAAAACTATAGAATAAGGTTGACTAAACTATCAAAACGCAACAATGGTGAGACTGCCCTTGAGACCTCGGAGAGTAGATCTATCCGGAGTAGTTTCGATTACCAGAGGTGTGACTGTTAGGGCGGAAATTAAGTGACCAGCTGAGGAACGTCATTAGCTTGACATCCACTTACCACAGTATTGTTGTTAGGAGGGCCACCCTTGGCATTTCACTCGAGGGATAGTCTGAGTTGAGTCTCCCGCAAATGGGCTGGTACTCCACGGAGAGTCATGTATGAAATTCAGTACCTAATTAGAGATTTGAGAAGTAGCACAGTAACCCTAAATGCCATTGCAAATAATGAAACTAAAATGTTAAGTTGTCTTATTTTATTTTTTTTATTTTATTTTATTCATTGAACGGGCGTGAAAGCCCAATATACAAAACAAATTACTGAATAATATATATACTGATGTACAATAAGTAATACAACAAATATTAACAGAAACACCTATAGGGAATTGAAACAAAATATAACAAAATCAAATGACACTTGAAAAGGTAATGTGAGTGGGGAAATTAATCTAGGAGGAAGGCTTTAACATAGTTTTTAAAAGATGCACAACTATTGAAGGACAAATCAAGATTTGAGTCACTGGCTGAAATTAAATTATAATATCTCTCCATACGGTAAATGGGGTTGTGGAGCAGGTAGTTATAAGGGAAAAAAGGGACTGAAAATAAATCATGACTTCTTGTGGGGTAATTTGGGATACGGAAATCAAAATGGGACAATAATAAAGGACAATCAATAATATTATTATGAATCTTATAAAGGAATAATAAGTCACCCAGGATTCGCCTGCTCTCCAACGACACAAGACCACATTCGTCCATTAGTACACCATACATAACGTCTTCCTGGCGAATACCTTTCTTAAAAGCTAGATAACGCAGAAATTTGTGCTGAACGGTTTCAATGCGCTTAATATGTTCTTGGTAATAGGGGGACCAAATCGTGCTTCCATATTCGAGCAGAGGGCGAACCATGGCATTATAAAGGATCACTAGGGCGCGAATATTGTCAAAATCTCTGGTGTTCCTCTTCAACCATCCCAAGGATCGCATAGCTCTACAACAAATGGAATCAATATGCTCAGTGAATGTCAGTCTATTATCGAACTGAACACCCAGATCAGAAACAGTCAGCTGTCGACTAAGGCCACTCTGCATTATTGAATAATCGAAATCGATAGTTTTAGGTGATCGTGAGAAGGTAGTGACACTGCACTTTCCTATATTGAGGGATATACCATTAAATTTACACCAACTAACAAGCTGATTGATCCCATGCTGGAGACATTCACAATCATCTTCTGAATTTATTTCTGTGAATAATTTTAAATCGTCCGCAAATAGCAAAAAGTTGATTCGCTCAGGGAGAATCTCAGGCAGATTTGAGAGGAATATGATAAAAAACAAGGGCCCTAAATGGGACCCTTGGGGAACCCCTGAAGATGCCCAAAAGGGTTCAGACAATGTGTTTTGAGCCTTAACAATCAATTTCCTCTCAGACAAGTAGCTCTCGATCCACTGAAGGAGAACTCCGTGAAAACCAAACGACTGCAACTTACACAACAAGACAGAGTGCGGAATCTTATCAAACACCCTGGAAAAATCAGTGTATACACAGTCAACCTGGCGTCCGTTACTAAAAGCTCCAAGAATGTATGTTTGAAGAGCCAGCAGATTTGATACTGTGGAACGCCCTCGAACGAATCCGTGTTGATATTGAGTGATATGAGGGGTGACCAGGGGTGTTACAATGTTAACCAAGATCTTCTCGAGCAGCTTAGGGATAGCTGACAAAGAACAGACTGGCCGGTAATGATCAATAAATGACCTATCTCCCTTCTTAAAAATTGGTGTTACATATGATATCTTCCATTTACTAGGGAAAATGCCCTCTTTCAATGATTTATTAAAGATGCCTGCTAAAGGAAGAGATAAGCTTTCACGACATGACTTCAGAAGAATTGGTGGTATACCATCTGGACCCAGTCCTTTCGTCACATCAAGGGCGGCCAGCTGGCCTTGCACCATTGTCAAAGAAACGTCGATGAAACCAAGACTCAAAAAATCTTTAAAATCGAGCTGAGTCGGAAAGTGGAGTGGCTTGTCAAAAACAGAAGAAAAATAGTCCGCAAACAACTGGGCCACCTCTATAGGCGAATTCGCACACTTATCATATAACGACATCTGACTAGGGAGTTGCCCTGAACGGTTCGAATAATTAAAGTGGTTCCAAAAAGCTTTCAGATTATCACTCAATGATAATTGGATGTCTTGTTGGTTAGGGATGGTATCATAATTATTAAACTTACATTAGTAGAATTATTCAAGTATTGCGACGTAAGCTGTGGGTGTTTGGCCATTTTACTGCACTCAATCCTAGAATAGCCTATGTAAACTTTATCACGCCTGAATGTACATTAATTTATTTATCAGAACGAAGAGGGATAGTTTCCATCCAACACGTCCATTTTATTAGACGTCATTACGATTTCTGCTGAGTCTAGGAAAACTTACACTTGTTCATCCCGGGTTATTATCGAGATTCGGGAAATTTTCGTAGTCCCAAAGGTTGGCGAACCCATTTGTACGGAAGACACCCGATGAAACAATAGAGGGTTAAACTGGGTTGTTCCGTAGCCGTCAAAACGAAAGGTCATCCTGCCAGCTACGGCAATCATAATGTCAAAGTTTGGGTGGGCTATTTCGCCTTTTCCCATATCGTAATTTCTCCCAACGTCCTTTTCAGTCTTTTACGAGCTCCAGTGTTATTTGCAGCGATGAAAACCTGTTTTGGAGGCTCAAAACAGAATCTGACGTGAAGGCAGCAAACCACATTGGTTAACTCATAATAAAAAATATCCTCCAGCAGCACAACGAGGTTCAATTGTACATAACTAATTTTATTCAATAGTTTGAGTAATGTTTCTTATTAATTGCCATCGCAAATTGGAGAGCTTCGAACATAAAATTTCTTAGGACAGAAATTTCAGCTAGTAGAAGAGCGAAAGCTTGAGAACCAACATGACTGCATAATATGCACTCCGCATTGACCATAATTTGATCTTGAAATCTTCCTTGTGTGTTGTTCTGGCATCTGATTGATGTTAGCCGTTGTGCAAACGTTATAGTATAGTCCATTTATGTTCAAATTTGGAGGTTAGTTGGGAACTTAACCCTAATTGGACCATGGTGTCACTTGCGACACCGAAATCTTTTGAATCCCACAGCAGGCCCAAAGTGTCACCAGATTAACCAGTTTCAAATTGCAATTTGAAAATTAATGGATGCTGATTTTTTATAACCATATTTTGTAAGTTATTGAATCAAAAAATCATTTTATGACAAAAATTTTGAAATTTTTTTTTCATCGATTTCTTTGGATATTTTATTCATAACTCTATTTTAAGACTTCCAATAGCCCAACAAAATTCTGCTGTCCATTGGGTTAAATTAAAAATAAAATTAAATTTTTTATTTAATTTTGGTTATTCCGGTGACACTTTGGGACAGATTTGGAATTCCTGGGATGTTTTCGATTACACTAGTTATACCATGGTCCAATTGGACCATGGTTTTAAACTTGGAAATCGCAGTGGTCGTGCGATTATGACTCACTGCGAATGCGCAATACCAAATATTCTTGTAAGTAACCATTTCCTCGTATTGTGAGGATTGTGTCCTAGATAGTCACTCGAGCTTTCTGATTAGTGGTATCTGGTATTTTTCATCTTATTTTGCTTCATCTTGCAATGTGATTATGGAGAACCATTATCCATTGCAAGATGAAGCAAAATAAGATGAAAAATACCAGAGGATACCACTAATCAGAAAGCTCCATATTATGGACTTCATATCCGAATTCATAAAAATTATATCCGGATCATCAGCAAACGTATATTCCCCACACGTTCAACTTCCACGATGATCTACAGATTTCAATGACGTTTTTAGAGGAAGTGCCGATTCGGCATTAATGTTCCTTGAAAGTCAATATCCCAAGTCTAAGTCCAATCTTCCCCCTCTAGTTCTATGGCTATTAACAAGTAGCGCAAATTCTTTAAAATTCAAAATCAAAAGAGTGCGACGTACTTAACAGATGAAAATTAGACTAGAATTATTCTTCCTCTGAGACCAATCACTTATAGGTGCGAACATATAAACCTTTCGCTCGGTAAGGTAGGATAAAATGAGTGATTATTGATTTGCGATTCATTCCATGCTCTTTTACAATTCACTAAAGAATCCCTTTACAAACGTCTAAATCACACCTACAGCATTAGTTCATATTTCCTCCGCTAGGGATAGTAAAGCATTTTTCCCTTGAATCACCTGCATCGCATAATCTCAAGCAAAATAGGTAACTAAGCTTATCTCATCTGATTCAAAGGGAAAACACTTTATTATCCCTAGCGGAGGATTCATGAACTAATGCTGTAGGTGTGGTTTAGACGCTCGTAATCCCGTTCTTTCCGTCGATGTTTGAATGTAGGGTGTTTGCAATGAATCAAGAGTATAAAATCAAATGTTCATGTTACCCATCAAAAGTTCGCATAACATGCAAAGAGGTCCGTCACATTACGGTTTCTTTTCTCGTTTCATCTCTTCGAGGGTCGAAGATCTAAATTCTGTCTGGATCTATGTACTCCTCTCGATCCTGAGGAGCAGCGAAGGCAGTGCTCATCAGAAGCGCAGCACTCAAAACACAGATTAGATACAACGAATTCAAATAACTCATGATGACCACGATGTTGGGAAGTGATCGATCAAGGCGCATTTATAAAGGAAAGGGCCAGTTTTATTAGGCATTGTATTCCTATTTTAACGATTCCCCTTAACGTAGGAATTATGGGACAGTGTTCGGATAGAATCACAAAACGAACGAACAGTTTTATTCTCTCAATTTTCTATCTACAAGTTTCGTAGCAACGAATCAACAATATTAACCAGTACAGAACAACAGATGTAAAACATAACTTCTTAATAATCAGTAGGTGAATCCCCAACACTATTGTAAGTCGGGGGCAGAGGGAACCTCTGACCAGACCTCTTTCTCCGAGCCCCTTGACGAGGAGGAGGAGCAAGGAACATCGGGGCAGCTCAGCTAACTTTGGCTAGCCTCGGCTTCCCCCATCCACAGCCGCCTATTAACCTACCAACACAGCTCCCCTCCAGTCAGTCGTCTACTTGCACTTGACTCGAGAGGTTGCTCACCCGGCCGTCGTTTTTTTGCCACAGTGGTGTAGCGTTTGTAACAGTTGACTCAATTTCGTCGTACCTAAAGTCACGATAGGTACGCCGCACTTACCTTCTTTCTTCGCCTGCAACTCCCTTCGGGCTTGCAGATCTTCTCATTGGACTTGCCTACTACAGTGGACCAGGCGCCTCACATCGGTACTCGAAGTGCCACCCCCGAGACGACCCCTAGACCTCAAAGCAGTACAGTAAACTCCATACCCATATATTTCCAATTGCTATGTTTCATGCCAGGGAATATCGTCGTATTTCAGTGTGATACACATATCTAAAGTAACGTCTAGTACGCATTATCAATCGCATATTATATTCAAGCGACGTTGTATCATTTGCAATAACTTCAGTAACAATTCGGTACTTTCAGTATGAACAGCATATATTTACTTTGAATCAGGTACATTCGGTACAGCAACTTATAACTTTCTTTTATGCACTATTTTGTCTTTGGTACATTCAGTACGCATAATTTATAACGCAATTTCACATATTACTTCACATCAGGTACGTTCAGTACACGTAGCATAAATACTTTTCTTTCATTGGTACAAACGGTACACTTATTTTTGTACAACGTATATTTGCAATTACCTTCAGCACACCTATTGTGCACGATTTCTTGTCAAGCGCTCATTTCGGTACTAACGTATTTTTCATTCTTTTATTTACAACCGTAGTCATTTCTTGACGTGATATTATCTTAAGAGGTACGCGTATCGTACCAGTATTTTTGCAATTCTTTATATTGAAATACCTATAACAAATCTGGTCATATATTAGGTGAAGTACGAATAACACATTTATTTTGATATATCTTTATTTCCGCCAAATACAATTATTACCAGTAACTTGTACATTGAGTTGTCTACAGTTCTTGTTCCCAATCACCCAGGTTGTCTCAGGTGCTAGGAATATCGGAGATACTCCTAGTACCATTTTGTTAGTCATTTAGGTTTTCATTACGCTACCATTGGCTCCTTCTGAGCATTTTGACTTATTCAGGGCAACACCCTAATAACTCCGAGAACCTAAAGTAAACTTACAAAATTGGTGGCAGCGGTTAGGATCTTGTGTAGGTACACCACACAGAACCCAGAAAAGAGACACTTGGTGGTTGGTAGCGAAAACTGTACACGCTCGACAAAGGTTTTAGAAGGGTGTGTACAAACGGTACGCATTCCACACGAATTTTTGACAAGGATTGTACAGTCGGAGTCGCTAGGTTCATCAACCTACCAACGCAGGTACAAAACGAGAGCTTAGGTCGGTGCGGATTTTCTTAACCCCATACACAATGGCGACCTCAGGATCGGTAAGGGACCCGACCGCCGAAATGTTTTCGCAGTTAGGGACACTTCTCAAAACCTTCAACGACCTGCACGTGGAAAAGGACCACCGGGGTGGGAATAATCTCGACATTCCGAGGTCAATGTTCTTGGAGTTGGACCCCTGGGACCCCGATGAAGTTGGAGCGATATCGGTATCTTCCTATTTCCGATTGTTTGAGGATGTCACGGGTACCCTTGACCAACAAAAACAGGTACGACTGCTACGCTCAAAGATGAGAGGTACAGCTAAGCAGTTTATGATAGACAATATGGGTTCATATGAAGGGGAGAACCCATACCTTCACATGAAGCAGGCTATGGTACAGTGGTACGAACGGGACAACCCCGGAAAAACAGCAGCTTCATTATGGACTTTGAAAAAACAACCGAACGAGACGTTGCAACAATTCGCTGAAAAGGTTCGACAACTGGCACAAGTAGCGGTACAAGAAGAGGGTGCTGAACTGAACGCGGCTCAAAAGGTACAATGGGTACGACGAAGGTACTAAAGGCTTTTGTTAGAGGAGTCGGAAAAGAACTAGGCTCCCACCTATTGAGTACTGAGCCAACAACCATCGAAGCGGCCCTGAAACGCGCGGAAGAATTAGAGGAGACGCTAGGAGAATGAGACAAGGTGGAAGTACGCTGGGACTTGTCTGCGGTGCAACAAGGGGAACGGAAGTGCTACGCCTGCGGCACCTTTGGACACTTCGCGGCTCGATGTACATCACGCGGTACAAATGGTACGAACGTCGCAGCACTGGCACCGAAAGTTACTAACCGCCCAAACCCACGGTATCCGTGCATGTTTTGTGCAGATATGCTACACTTCCCCGTTGATTGTCCTAGTAACCCTCAAAACACTATTTTATGTGACTATTGTGGGGTACGCGAGCACCTTGAGAAAGACTGCCATAAGAAAAAGTTACTCACACCCGTTTCACACCCACAGGGTACGAATACGAAGTTTGCCCCCCCAGAGCAACAGTTGGTACCAGCCTCCCGTGAAGTAGGGCATATTACCATCATCGAGAAGCCCATGAACCGAACGCTACGCATCAATGCTACGCTGAACAACGAGTCTCGCTCGTTGATTTTGGATATGGGTGCCGCCGTGTCAGTACTGATAACTCCGGTACACAGTACTCCCATTTTTCCAACCGACGCTACAGTGTGGGGAGCGGACGGGTACCCTTTGAAATTCCAGGGCGAGCAGACAGTACAGGTGAACCTGAGGGGTGTTACATTCGACCACACGTTTTTAATATTCGAGTGGGAAGGAGCTGGCTTGGACCTGTTGGGAATGGACATCATGAAAAAGGTACCCATGGTCATACGAGCGGATCGACACGAGGTGACTCTTCTGATGAAGAACGAACGGGACGCAGTACCGGTGGCGGGAGTACGGACAACAACCATGACACCCAACCAGCCTAGCGTCCAAGTAATCACCACCGAAAGTACAGAGGTACCCGGCACCAGTGGTACGGAGGTACTCAATGCAAGTGGCACGGAGGTACTCACCCCCTATGGTACAGAGGTACGCAACACCGAAGGTACAGAGGTACTCAACACCAGTGGTACAGAGGTACTCGAACAAGTGGTATGGAGGTACTCACCCCCTATGGTACGGAGGTACGCAACACCAAAGGTACAGAGGTACTCGATACAAGTGGTACAGAGGTACTCGACACAAGTGGTACGGAGGTACTCAAAGCCAGTGGTACGGTGGTACTGGAAACGAACAGTATGGCGGTACCCCACCTGTGTGAAACGGAAGTCCGTACGATGGTACCCACAGTCTCTCCCAGTTCACCAACAACAGCGGAACCCTCAACGATCAAGGATCAGGACCCAGCCGACGAAGATGATAGAGAGCTTACACCGGCAGAGAGATGGACCGCAACTGAACAAGAGATAGTCGAACAATTGCGACAAAAATGCACGAATGCGCCCAAAGAAGTGGTAGATCGACTACAACGCATCTTGGTGGAATATAGTCAAGTATTCCAGAAACCAAGCGGGGGGGATGCAAATTGGACGTCGCACATCGCATCGAAACGGGCGATCAATTACCCGTGAACGTACGACCCTACCCTATACCCCATGCGTTGAAAGATGAAGTCAAAGAACAGCTTATGAGCATGCTGGCTGACGGAGTAATTCGACCCTCAAGTAGTCCGTGGAATGCACCGGTGGTATTAGTCAAAAAGAAGACCCCGGTCGGCGAACCACAAAAATGGAGGTTTTGCACCGACTATAGAGGACTCAATAAAGTGACGAAACCGGATGCGTATCTTTGGTAGCCAGATATCACCAACTGCCTATTCACCCTGACTCCATTGAGAAGACGGCGTTTTCGGCGTTGGGACGTCACTTTGAGTACCAATGGATGGCATTCGGACTGTGGAACGCTCCTGCAACCTTTCAACGAACGAAGAACGACGCTCTTGATGGGTTGATCGGAACTCATTGTTTGGTCTATTTGGATGATATTGTGGTGTTTTCCCCCACCCTAGAGACCCACTTTGACAGTTTGGCTAAAATTCTGAGTAGACTGCGAGATGTTGGGTTGCGAGCGAACCATGAGAAATGCGAATTTCTAAAATCCGAAATTCGGTACTTAGGTCATCGGATTACAAGGGAACGCATTCGGACGGAACCTGAATAGACTACCGCGGTGGAACGATTCCCGACACCTGTTGACATCAAGCAACTTCAGACGTTCTTAGGAATGGCCGGATATTACCGACGGTTCATACAAAACTATTCCGGAATAGCTGCACCCTTAACATCGTTGTTGAAGAAAAATGTGACCTTCGAGTGGAGACCCGAACACCAAGCAGCGTTTGAAAAACTGAAAGGAGCTTTGGTGTCAGATCGGATTTTGGCGGACCCCAACCTCGAGGAACCGTTTATACTCGCAACAGACGCTTCGCAGACTGCAATTGGGGCGGTACTGTCCCAGCGAATTGGAGACCAGGAGCGACCCGTGGTGTATGCCAGTAGAAAGCTAAACCCTGCAGAGACACGGTAATCAACGACCGAAAGGGAGTTGTTGGCGGTGGTGTGGGCGACTCGCCACTTCCAGGAATACTTGCTAGGGAAGCAGTTTCAACTGGAAACCGACCATATGGCGTTGACGGCTGCTATGAGGCTACGGGACCCTACCTCAAGAATCGGTAGATGGACATTGAGACTTGCCAAATACGACTTCGTACCGACGTACCGACCCGGAAGTCAGATGGGGCATGCAGACGGATTGAGCCGGAGTGGGATCGCAGCCATCGAACTCGACATCCCTGGATGACTACTAGTCGCGGCGCAGGAGATCGACCCCTGGGTGAAGGGCTTGGTGGAAAAGGGGCTGTGGGTTTACTGAAGCGGACGAACCTGTGGGAGACCACTGTCGTGGTCGAGGGGGAGGATCACGTTATCCCCCTGATACCCAGTACATTGCGCGAATGGGTTATAAAAAGTTGTCACAGTTCTAGTTGGGCAGGACACCCGGGAGCGGAAGCAACGGAAAAGATCGTTCGAAAGGCTGGCTATTGGCCGAAAATGTCGCATACCATTAAGGAGTACATAGCCACATGTGAGGTGTGTCAACGAAGGAACAACCCCCCAACGGTTGGAGGCGCCCATTCAGCGCCCATTGATTCCAAGTTCTCCAGGTGAAGTAGTTGGGATGGACTTTGTCGGTCCATTACCAACCCCCTCGGGACAGAAGTACTTGTTGACGGTCGTGGACCACTTTTCGAAATATGCCGAGGCGTATGTAGTCGGGGATACCACAGCTGATACCGTGGCAGATAGTCTCGCTAACTGCTACATACCTACGCACGGAGTACCCAAGCGACTGGTGACTGACCGAGGGACGGCGTTCACTTCACAGACCATTCAAACCTTATGCCGACGTTGGGGAGTGGTAAAAATACAAACAACGGCGTACCACCCCCAAGCCAATGGCGTATGTGAGCGGTTTCACCGCACCATCGCCAACATAGTGGCTAAATTAATAAAGGAATAATAATAATACTGAGGAAGGAAATAATTTTACTTTACTTTACTTTACTAATAAAGGAGATCAAGAGATGGGAAAAGGCCATACCCATTGCATTGGCCGCGCACCAAGCGACACTGCATAAGAGTACCGGGTACTCGCCAAACATGTTAACATTCGGGCGGGAGTTACGGTTGCCAAACACCATTGAATGGAGACAAACTTATCCAATCGACCCTGTGGACCCTCTCCGTTCTATTGAACGAATACGCCAAATCGCGAAAAGGAGCTTGGACAAGGCATGGTCAACACAGGCGGAACGTATCAATCGCAGGCGAACTCCCTGATCCTTCAATGTGGGCGATCCCGTGTACCTCCGAACGATGCAGGCACCTAGGGACATATGTAAAAAGTTTTGGAGCCCGTGGACGGGGCCGTGGACGGTCGTGGACAAATCATCGCCGGTAACGTACCGCATCACTGATGTATTACAACGTCGTACCCAGGTGGTACACCTCAACCGGTTAAAACCAGCTACGGAAAATGGAGTGCCGGATGGCGCGTTGGCCGAGATACCGTCTGGAGCTGCCGAGCAGTTGACGCCGATTACAAAAGTGAGAAATGAGGATGTCCGTACCGAAAAGGAAGTGGAATGGGAAATGCTCATGGAAGAAGAGGAAACAACTCCCGAACCACCCCCCTGTACACCCACGGTACCGCCAATTGAGACAACGAGAGTTGTCAATTGAGACCGGTTACCTCAACCCCCTACAATTTGAGACCACGAAGCTTAAAAAATTACAAGAAGTTTCATCAAAAAGGTCACCTGTCTGGAGTGGAGACGGTCAACGACGACTTCCCGAGCGAAGAGATCAAAGTGGAGAGTCCAGAGGGTACCACGGAGAGAACGTCAGGAACGACTCTGAAGACCGAGGTACGCGTACCGCCGGTACGCATCTGCAAAACAAATAGGACAATGTAAAAAAAAAAAAAAAAAATTTTATTGATATATGTTATGACTATGTACTTACCTGTAAAAGATGAATGTATAGGAACTACGTCGAAACAATGTAACTAATCTAACTTAACTTAACTATTGATAGGAAATATGTGTACTCACCTGAAATATTGCAAAAACTGGAGATGTTGTGTAGCTTTTGGTAGTATTGTGTCATGGATTTACTTGTGTCAATGCTGTTGCTAAACGAGGATACTTACTGTTACAGAAGGTCACCATACAATCATGGCCATGGAACCGGAGCGCATCAATGAGATAGATGGGCCGCCAGCTGCAGAACACGCAACTGTGAAGCGAATCAGGGAGATCTATCACAAACGATCCAAAGAACTCTTCGAAGACCAGGAGTGCCATGTGAACACCAACCAGGCACAGGAACAAGAGGCACTTCGGACGATCGAGGCAGCCGCCTTCATGGTGGAAGCGGCGTCGCAAACTCGCAATGGCTATGCCATACACAGAGCTCTCCAAGGTAGCCAAGCACACCTTGACCATGTAGCAGCCTTATTGCCAGCTTGGAGACATCTACGCAATGCTTATAGGAGCCTGGAGCAGCAGTTGGAGTTGGAGAAGTCGGCACTTCGAACAGCCCATGACGAGATTGACAAATTGACAAAGGATAAGAAGCAGCTGCAGAAACAACTCGATGCTCTCAGACCCTACGTAAAATTGGCGCAACTGGAGGACAGTGACGAGGAACCAGCAAAGACAGTTGTAGCCACCCGGAAAAAGCCACGTCAGGCCATCATAAGTGACGAGGAAGACTCTGACGATGATGTTGCCCGGGAACATGAACATGATGCTCCAGAAGGAAGTCTGACACCATTGACGTCCTCCCTCACACCAGAAATTATCTTGACGGAAGAGCCAGCAGTTTCGCCACTCACCATCAAGCTGGTGTCATGCCCAGTGTGTGGGGCAAGGGTCAAACGACTTACAGCATTCAGATGTCTCTCCTGCAAACAATTCTGGACCAGACTGATAAAAAAAGTACCGGGAAGGTACGCTGCACACTGCCTGCACTGAACCACATCCTGTACCTGTCCTGGGATGCATCCACTGCCATCGACGCAAATACGAGGCTGTGATGCAGCAGCTACGACCCAACAGACCTATTGGCATACCCCGTACCTCGGATGAAGATTTGACCGCCGAGGACGGCGGCTTCCAGGGGAGGGAAGAGTGTAAGTCAGGGGCAGAGGGAACCTCCGACCAGACCTCTTTCTCCGAGCCCCTTGACGAGGAGGAGGAGCAAGGAACATCGGGGCAGCTCGGCTAACTTCGGCTAGCCTTGGCTTCCCCCATCCACAGCCGCCTATTAACCTACCAACACAGCTCCCCTCCAGTCAGTCGTCTACTTGCACTTGACTCGAGAGGTTGCTCACCAGGCCGTCGTTTTTTTGCCACAGTGGTGTAGCGTTTGTAACAGTTGACTCAATTTCGTCGTACCTAAAGTCACGATAGGTACGCCGCACTTACCTTCTTTCTTCGCCTGCAACTCCCTTCGGGCTTGCAGATCTTCTCCTTGGACTTGCCTACTACAGTGGACCAGGCGCCTCACATCGGTACTCGAAGTGCCGCCCCCGAGACGACCCCTAGACCTCAAAGCAGTACGGTAAACTCCATACCCATATATTTCCAATTGCTATGTTTCATGCCAGGGAATATCTACGTATTTCAGTGTGATACACATATCTAAAGTAACGTCTAGTACGCATTATCAATCGCATATTATGTTCAAGCGACGTTGTATCATTTGCAATAACTTCAGTAACAATTCGGTACTTTCAGTACAAACAGCATATATTTACTTTGAATCAGGTACATTCGGTACAGCAACTTATAACTTTCTTTTATGCACTATTTTGTCTTTGGTACATTCAGTACGCATCATTTATAACGCAATTTCACATATTACTTCACATCAGGTACGTTCAGTACACGTAGCATAAATACTTTTCTTTCATTGGTACAAACGGTACACTTATTTTTGTACAACGTATATTTGCAATTACCTTTAGCACACCTATTGTGCACGATTTCTTGTCAAGCGCTCATTTCGGTACTAACGTATTTTTCATTCTTTTATTTACAACCGTAGTCATTTCTTGACGTGATATTATCTTAAGAGGTACGCGTATCGTACCAGTATTTTTGCAATTCTTTATATTGAAATACCTATACCAAATCTGGTCATATATTAGGTGAAGTACGAATAACACATTTATTTTGATATATCTTTATTTCCGCCAAATACAATTATTACCAGTAACTTGTACATTGAGTTGTCTACAGTTCTTGTTCCCAATCACCCAGGTTGTCTCAGGTGCTAGGAATATCGGAGATACTCCTAGTACCATTTTGTTAGTCATTTAGGTTTTCATTACGCTACCATTGGCTCCTTCTGAGCATTTTGACTTATTCAGGGCAACACCCTAATAACTCCGAGAACCTAAAGTAAACTTACACTATGCTTTTTCCAACGATCTAATTGCTTCTGGGTCTATCCAGGTGGTGGCAGCTTTGTTTCCACACCCACTTGGCCGAAGTTTTTTTATTTGGTCAAATTTTCCCGGTCGAATGACGTAGATAGATAGATATGGTGTATATTTTTTCTCTACAAAAACAAAACTAAATCATGTAAGTAGTAAGTGGGCACCTTGAGGACACTTTCACTTGAATCTCTGATGTTTTTACTTTCGACTTAGAGCTCTGATGTTTTTTATTCTGACTTGGTTTACTGATGCTTTTTATTTCCACTTGAATCTCTGATCTTTTTATTTACACTTAAAATCCCTGATACAAATTTTTAACACAAAACATCAGAACGCATTTTTCAACACAAAACATCAGAACGCATTTTTTAACACAAAACATCAGAACCAGTGACTTTTTCGGTCTAGCGACTTGAACTCCTGATAAAACTTTTTTCAACACAAAACATCAGAGCCAGTGACTTTTTCGGTCTAGCGACTTGAACTCCTGATAAAACTTTTTTTAACACAAAACATCAGAACCAGTGACTTTATTTTAAAACTTTTTTTTTTTAACAAGGATCTAAGTCAGGAGATAAAAATGCAAAATTATGACGTCGATATTTTCAAAATTTAGCTCTTTCTGATGTTTTCACTAGAAAAAAAAAATAAAAAAATTAAAATGACGTCACTAAAAATATTTCCGAATTGTCCCTAAATTAAAATGATATCGTCTTAAATTAAAATAACGAGTCGCTACAAAAAAATATTTCCGTGTCAGCCTTAACAATGAACTGCGCATTCTACCGATTGCTCGGCGAATCTGCATGAACCAGTTGCATAACCCATCACCGATATGACTCAAGGACAGAGGCGTTCGTGAGGATTTTTATTCAGTTATCTTTTGTGACCCGTTCTGCACACAACCTAAAAGATTATTTGTGGTTAGCTATTGTTGAAGACTTTTATTTGTAACTTCAGAGTTACAAAACGCATCATAGTGAGTGTATAGTGACTTTATTGAGAAAGTGGAAAGTTGTGAAAGTAAGAAAGTTGCAAGAACTTTTAACAGATGGAAACATTCAAGTGCTAGTAGCTGCTAGTGCTAGTAAAAGTATCAATTAATAATGGATTATTCATACTTCCAAGTACAGTTCTACGAGTGGAATCCATGTTAAAGATTCCAGAACTTTAAAGCATTTTGGGAAGCACGATTGAAATGCATCTGAACCAGAAGGCCGTGTTCTCCCACCCAATCCGCTCCTGTAGGAGCGCCTTATCTGTTTATCTGAATGTAATTCTCCCCTCCAAAAGCGGTCCTCGAGGACCGCTGGATGATGTGACGTGATTCTCCCCTCCAAAAGCGGTCCTGCAGGACCGCTTCGATCTACAGAAGCGGACCGCATTCGTTTCTATTCTTTTATAATCTGATCTACTCGATGTAAAATAAAATATTTATTATCGTTTATTTTTCTTTCCTACTTCTCCATTGTTCCCGGCTTTTATTTCGTATGAAATTTTAGAGCCGCCATTCAGATCTGAATGGCGGCTTTAATTTTAGAGTTTTTACCGCAAAATTCAACTTACATTGTGTTTTTATAGGGAATCCCTATAAAAACTGACTTAAAACCTATTTTTATCTAGAATACTTTTCCAATTTCCCTGTTCCTGTATATTACGATTAATTCCAGTTTCATTTATAATGTAGATGAAAACTAGGGATATTAAAAATATTATAATTACGAATATCTTATCGATACACGATGAAAGATTCAAACAGAACATATTTATTATAAAAAAAATTTAAAATTTCGTGAGTTGTAATTCCTCGGGATAAAAGTTTTAGATTTCTTCTTTTATAATATTTTTAAGTGGTATATAGTTCAGAGTAACTTCTGAAACCAAAATTACATAAGCAAAAGTGTTTTCTGGTGCATCATTTTCAAAATCCGCTCGTAAAATTATACTACTTTTTTGTCCAGACATGGACTGTGGTTGTCTAGTCATATTCACACTGAATATTGGATAACTATCTTTGAAGAACTGAAGTTCATGATATGGAAGGGATGAGTCTTTACATACTATTCTCTTGAAATCTGTGAGCATGGTGTAAGCTAAGCTATAATTCCCTGAACTCCAATTTAAATTCAAATGTTCTCGAGTAAAAATTTTCCCTTCTACTTCAAAACTAATATTTTTTACACTCAAATTATCAAATTTGGAATTATCTTTCTTTTGATCATTTTTTCTGGCAGTTTGGAAGACAACAAACCCCCAGATCGGATTCTGTACATTTCTATAAATACTGGTAATATTGAAAGTGAAGAAATTCCCAATGACACGCTTTTCAATACATTGTAATTTTTTAAAGTGAAACAAATAAGGAGCGGTACTAAGTTCAGCAATCAATTTAAATTTGGATTCACCTGCATATTCAATTATCGGGACTCGCAGGTAGAAAGTTTTAATTACCACTTTTCCCTCCACACCTTCAACAGAAGTTGGAACGGAAGGATCCTTGTAACGAAAGAGTACATTATCGTCAGAATTTCTAATGAATGTGATTTCAAATCCTCCCTTGTAAATTGGAGCGATATCACTGAAGAACCCAAGACCTAAATCAGCCAAGTTACCATTCGCATTGAAATTTCCACCGCTAGTCATTCTATTATTGAAACCAGAATTCATTGCTTTACCATTATAGTTTGCTGGGCCTGGGAAAGAAGCTATACCCATCACTGTACTAGCAATACCTGGATGATCAATTTCATCAATAAGCGTATTGTGTTTTCTTATTTCAATTTTGGAAAAAAGATGTGCTACAAAATTGTTTATCATCGTTATTGAATCATTGGTTCCATATGTTTTTGTGGCATCTTTAGGAATGTATTTTCCAGCAATGTAATATTGAATATTGCTGCTAAGAAACTCATTATTTAGAAGCAAATTGAAAACGGTTGTTTTGTTCTCAGAGTTCAATTCCAAATTAGATTCAGGACTATAGTTTCGATACTCAATACTTGTGATTTCAGAATCGTATTTCGAGTAGATTGATTTAATTTGATTCATACCTATTTATTATAGAAAAAAAGTTTTTTTATAGAATCGAAATTCTATAAAAATATCAAGATAGTGGAATAATTTTTATAGGGAATCCCTATAAAAACTGACTTAAAACCTATTTTCACACATATTTATCTAGAATACTTTTAAAAGGTAATAAGTGGCCTGTCAAATATTAAAATCCAGTTCTGAAAACTTCACCATGTTTCAAAAGTGATAGTTTGATAGGATCCACACTTTTAACTTCTTTCTTATTTTTATTATATTCATTTAGAATAGTACTTTTCATATTTATATAATTTTTTATTTCTTGTTCAATATCATTGAACTCTTCATCAGATATTTTACCGTCTTTAATTGCTTTTGTGAACTTTTCTTCAATCGAATTTAATTTAGCTTTTGCCAAAAGCTCAATTTCAGAGTGTTTAGTAATTTTTTTATTGAAAAATCCGCTTGAAGTCCTTAATATTGTCGATAAGGTTGTCAATCCTGCAGAAATTGGAACACTGAATGGAATTATTATTGGTAATGCTATAGAAGCACCAACCAGTCCGAGTTCTGAGAGGGCGAATAAAAATTCAGTACCGTAAAGAGTACTTGATAGTTTTCCATATTTTTTTCTCAAACCATTTCTCATTTTCACTTCATCTTCTAAAAATTTAAATTGATTGATAATTCGATTGATTCTATAATTGGTCTCATTAAACTCGGGAAAAATTATTTTTGGATATAATCTAGGATGAGTTATTGGAGTAAATTCTTCAGGGGCTGAAGGTGATTCATTATTTGTGTACATCATTTTATTATAGGGAAAAAAGTTTTTTATAGAATCGAAATTCTATAAAAATATCAAGACTATAAAATTTAATAAAAGAAATTAAGATTTTTCTTCAATGTTCTCATGCTATTTTCAAAATCGTGTCCTTCTGATAGCTTTTTCAAAATTAATAAACATAAATGTCCACAGATAGGTGGATCATATTGGTTTTGGATTTGTTCCTCGTTATAAAATAAATTTTCTGAACCTAAATATTGAACAAGTTCTCTTGGCGGTGGTGCATTACCATACGAATCAAAATAATATTTTAAGTCGTTATTTTTATAAAATGCAGTCCAGTGACTTCCAACCTCATCAGAATTTTCTAGATTTATAATTCCACATTCCGTGCGGTTCACTTTCTCTGGTAAATCATCCTTCATGAAAACTCCTTTGAAATTTTTAATTTTCATTTCTTTCGATAATCTTTCAATATCAAAATTGGTAAGAGGCTGGAAGCTATTTAGTTTTTTGATTTGGTAGGTTTCTTTTTTGATTTGGTAGGTTTCTTTTTAGGTGTTGAAATAGGTTTTTTCTTTTTCAAGCCAGAGCCGATACTTAAACTTTTTGCGTTTTGTGCTAATCTCTCCATTTCCAAGTTATGGCGTTTGATTTCTGCTTCTTCAGCAGATTTATGCTTAGAATCAATAACGCTAGAAGCTACTGCAGCTCCACCACCCAATAATGCCCCAAGAGCACCAATTCCTACAAAAACTAAGGGTAAAAAGCCACCTGAATGATTTATTTGCAACTGATCATAATTCATTTCCAATTCCAACCCTTTTTTGTTTTTGATACATTTATCTATCTTTTTTTTCTGAGTTTCATTTAACAGGATTTTATGATTTCCATTTCCACTAATATCTGCAAAAGCCAGTCGTACTTTTACTGGAACACGTTTTTTATAAGCAGATCTTATTTTTTTCATTTGTATTTCTGACAAATTTATTTGATGTGTAATCATTTTATTATAGGGAAAAAAGTTTTTTATAGAATCGAAATTCTATAAAAAAACAATCATAATACCCTAATTAGTATACACCCATCCCAAAGAACCTTTTGGTTTTCATACCACCTACTACAGTAGCAGCTCCCAATTTTTCACCGATATTTGTTGAACTTTTCATAATTTTATAAGCTTCTGTTTCTAGTTGTTTATCAGCAAGATGCCTATCACTTGTTTTTTCATGATCCCTATAAAAAATGTCGTGTTGTTTACAAGCTTTATCAAGACTATTTATACCTTCATCACCTCTATTTAATCTCTTATCCAATTTAGTAAATGGTCCACAATATTGATAACCACCTGGGAGATGCATTTCAGGTACGAAACCATCTAGTTTGTTCAACAAAGTATTGAAAATACCAGAACCGTTTTTGGTTTATTATTTTCAATAATAAGCCTTTGGAATCGAGCAAGAAAAAAAAAAATTTTAACCCCCCCTCAAAATTTGATGTTTTACGTTTCAAGGTACGTAGAATCCGAAAATCGAATAAAAAAATTTCCGTCCGTCCGCCGTACGCCGTACGCCGTCCGCCGTACGCCGTACGCCGTCCGCCGTACGCCGTCCGCCGTACGCGGCACTTTTCTTAGCAACACTGGACCGATTTGGTTCAAATTTGGTATATGGGCTCCATTTGTGGTCTAGTTGTGCCGCGAAGCTTTTGGTTGATGTAGGTCACTTCTAAGGGGTGAAAATTAAGGGTGGAAATTTTCAAGAGTGCCCTAGCTCGAAAACTCTCGAAATAAAGGTATCGTTTTTTCACCAATTTTAAATAGTACAGAATTTTTAAAAATTTTTGAGACCACCCGGAGCTCTGTAGGACAAACCGTTCGGTCCCTACGAGTATTTGAAGGTTTTCCTTCGATAAAACAGAATCATGAGTGTGAATCGCAAAAGAGGTCTAATCGCCGTTCAAATTTTATCTGACTAAAATGCGATCGCTGTACATTTCTTCGATTTGTATACAGTTTTGCCTTCTGCGTAACCAGTAATCAAATTTCCATATCAAGCTTTCTATTTTTCGAATCGAGTGTGAAGCGTTTAGTTCTTTCTAATAAACTTGATTGTGAAGGTGTGAAGCCATTATAGTGTGGTAGGTAGTACCTACCAATAGGTAGGTGTGGTAGGTAAAAAAAATTGGTAGGTAAAACAATGTTTGTAGGTAAAAAACGCTGCAAATCATTGCTCACTGGTCAGCTGAGTGAGCTCCGAAGCCATTTTCAATGCTATTGAATGGAAGTGCTCTTCCAGGCGTCTCCAGCATTCGAGGAGATATTCTTCACTCCTCACATCACTGATCAGCTGAGTGAGCTCCAAAGCCATTTTCAATCCTATTGAATGGAGGTGCTCTTCCAGGCGTCTCCAGCATTCGAGGAGATCTTCTTCACTCCTCACATCACTGATCAGCTGAGTGAGCTCGAAAGCCATTTTCAATCCTATTGAATGGAAGTGCTCTTCCAGGCGTCTCCAGCATTCGAGGAGATCTTCTTCACTCTTCTGATCACTGATCAGCTGAGTGAGCTCCGAAGCCATTTTCAATCCTATTGAACGCAGGAGCTGAAATTTGAGAGGGAAGGTCAAGGGAGAATACAGATGGTGGTAGGTGCTATTGATGGAGAACCAGTGATCTATACAGAAGGATGATCTATACAGAAAATAATAAACCTTTGAGCAATGATTTGCAGCGTTTTTATCATATTTTTGGGTAAATTATTAATAATTTTAATCAAGTATTCAGTTCCCTTGGGATTATCAATATCTTTCTCCAGTTGATCTTTAATGAAATTTATAATTCCCAATTTTTCATTGTGAAAATTATTATTTCCTGCCTGCTCTTGCGCATACAAATAGTATAGTCTTTGTTGAAGTTGATTCAAATTATCTATATATTTAAATTCTACAGGATTTTCAGTATATTTAATCAACCCAGTACCAGTCTTTTCAGTATATTTAATCAACCCAGTACCAGTCTTTTTCTTTTTACTATACTCCCAGATTGGCTTTATGATTTCTTTCCATTTTTTACTAACACTTGATTTTGGTTGTTTAGATTCGGGATTATTATTTTGAAACATGCTATTTGTTTGAATGAGAATTTTTGCATAAGCGTTAAAGTCTTCATTAGTGTATTCATCTTTGGATGGAATATCAGAAGCTATGGGTTTTGTTAAGAGCTTCCATAAACCTTCAGTACCGGAATATTTCATTTTTTCTATTTCAATATCATTTCCATTTACCCGTATCTGCTTATTTCCAATAAAGATATGATTTTTTAAAGGGTATATTCCAAATTGCCTATCAGGATGAAGAATATATAATTCTGCAATTGGTCCAATACCTAAAGGGCCTACAGAAGAGTTTGGTAATTCAACACTTTTTTGTAATATTAATTCCATTTCATCATCACCTGAAAAGCTTTGATTTAATGTATCTTCAGTATCAATACCTTGAACCTCGTCATCAACATCTTGAAAAGAAACTTTTTTAGGTGAGCTGATAGCCAAGGGATTAAATGCTTTTATTGCAGGAATACTTTCTAATTTTCTACTAAGATCTTCATCAGTTTGTTTCACTGCTTTTTCTACCTTATCTAATCGTGAAGTTATAGGTTCATAAGCCTTTTCTTTTGTTTCCTTATCAGATGCTTGGTTAATCATTTCTTGTTTTGCTAATTTTTGTAAATATTTTTTAAGTTTAATCGTTTTATCAGCTTCAGCTACACTCATGGGTTTACGTTTTGGTTTTGTGAAAAATATTTGTTCATCTTCAGAGGGTTGATCAATCTTTTTGATTTCTCTAAGTTTGGCTTCTTTTTCCTTCATAACTTCAAGTTGTGCTTCTTTGTATTTCTGTCTAAGCGCTTGTTCTAAAGTAATTTTTGTTGTCATGTTTTTATTATAGGAAAAAAAAGTTTTTTAAAAATCGGTCAAACGTTAAAACGCTCAAACGCTTAAACGCTTTAGGAACGTTATTTTTGCGTTTTTAAGCGTTTCCCAATGCGATTTTTGAAGCGTTTCCCAATGCGATTTTTTGAAGTTATCCATGTAGCGTTTCATCAAATTTCTTTAGGTAACGTCCGTTACTGTGTTTCTTTGTTATGTCAATCGTTAGAAAACCAAAGTCCTCAACAAGAATAGCATAATTCTTTGAATCGATCATAAGTGAAATCAGTTCCCACATATTCATCATAAATATCTCGCATATCTTGGTCCTTGTCTAAATACACATAAAAAATTAATATTGTTTCTAATGAGTTGTTCATCAACTTTTGACCATGATTGTGTCAAGTAAACGCATGAGATTTTCTTAGGACGTCCTCTCATAAAATAATCTTTGATTACTCTCTGATGTTGAATGTTTACACAATCATCGAAAACTACAAGACTGTTCGACTGACATTCATCTAGTGCGATTAGTTCGTCACAATTACTGAAAAACTGCGCTATTTCCACACCGTCTTCTACAGAAATTTTTTCATAATTGCTTCTCAAAACCTCATATGCATTCTGATCCAGAGATTTTGAAAAAATATATAGATAATGAAAGGGGATTCCCCATGGTTTTGTGATGAGATTATAGAGAAGTGTTGTTTTCCCGCAACCAGAAGTTCCTACTATTAATGCTCTTAAAGGTAATGGTAAAATTCCTTTTCTAGCCTTATTTTTATCAAACGGAATTGGTTCAATTTCGTATTTACTCATATTTATTATACGAAAAACTGTTTTCCCTATAATAAAACAATGACTCTAATAAAGATTTCTGATAAACACCAAGATCTAAAAATAACTTTTGCTCAAGAAATTGTTCTAAATCCCAATAAAAATTATAAACTTGGAATAGTAAAGTTATTATTTACTTCACCTTCTTTCATTTCAAGTGAAAGATGTATTGATATCATTAAAAATGTTTATTATAGATGGATGGTATCATCACGAGTATGCGTTAGAAGGCACATTTACTGTTGAGACGTTTAGAAGAGAATTATATTTAAAAATAAAAAGTTATATAACTGAACTCATGAAGAAATTTGAGAAGGATAAAACACTTTATAAATCACACATTGACACATTAAGAAAAATAAAACCTGAAAGTTTGGTTTTTAAAGTAGACTACACTACAAATCGTAATAGATTTTTTCTTAAATCTCCCGTTGTAATTGGATTTGTTCATTTGGGAAATTTCTGTGAACTATTTGATTTTAATCAATGTAAAACACCTGGGGATTATTTTGACGTTAATAAGGACTACTATTCTGAAGACAACCCTAAGTTAATCAAACCTATTTCGTTAATTGAATGGCATTGTAATATTATTGATTATAGTTTTGCTAATCATGATGAGCATTCCCATCTTCATAGCGAACATGAATTACTGCATGTATCTTTGATAGAGAAACAGATTCTCCCCAATACTATTTATATGGAAACAAATAAAAAGATTCTTTACAGCCCTATACGAAAAGGAATGAGAGATATTACAGAGATTAAACTATCATGTAGAAATGAAAATGGAGATGAGCTGCAATTTGAAAATGTTACAGTTTATTTGCATTTGATTGAAGAGTGAGTGAGGAGCTTCTTTTTTATGAGATATTTCTCATAAAAAACTTTTTTTCCTATAATAAAATGGATAATGATTTAACTGAACCTATTTACTGTCATAAATGTAAAAAGAAAACTAATAATGTTGATGCTGAAAGAGTGCAAACTATCAACGGGAGATGGAGAGTGGCTGCAAAATGTACAAAATGTAAAACTAATAAGAGTAAGTTTATCACTTCACCTGAGAGAGAAAATTCTGAAGAACCAACTGTAGTAGAAGATCTGAATGTTGATGAAAAATTATCTCTCGCTAAAGAATTACATAAGCCAATAAGAAATAAATTTCAAAAAAGGACAATATTTACTAAAGGTATTGATGATTTGTGGGCTGCTGATTTGATAATCATGAAAAATTATGAAAAAGAGAATGATGGATACGGTTATATGCTTAATGTTATCGATACATTTTCAAAATTTGCATGGACCTTACCCTTGAAGAAAAAGGATGGAAAAAGCGTAACAAAAGCTTTTGAGAAAATCATAGAAAAGGCCAAATCACAAAATCATAATGCTCCGAATTTACTACATACCGATAAAGGATTGGAATTCGAAAATAAAATGTTTAAAGAATTTCTGAAAAGTCACCAAATAAAAATGTATCATACACAGAATGAAGAAAAATCGGCAATCATAGAAAGATTTAATCGTACATTGAATGGAAAAATGAAAATTCTTTTCGAAGTTGAGAATAATAAAAAATGGATCGATTTTCTACAGGATTTGATTCATGAATACAATTTTAAAGATTTCCATAGATCGATTGGTATGATACCTGTACAAGTTAATAAAAATAACGAAGATGAAGTGTTAGTTAGATTGTTTAGGAACCAAAAAGCCTCACAAAAAGTAAAGTTTTCTCTTGGAGATCGAGTTCGAATAACAAGATTTAAGAAAACATTTGGGAATAAATATGATGCTAAATGGACTAGAGAAATTTTTGTGGTTTCTGGAATTCTACCAACAAATCCGATTACTTACAAAATAAAAGATTTAAACGACGAAGAGATTGAAGGATCTTTCTATGCTCAAGAACTACAAAAAACAGAATTCTAGAATGATTTATATAAAAGATTTCTTTTATATAAATAAAATGTTATGTGATAATATAGTCACTGATTCACCTTTCATCGGACCCGTCGAATCGACGGGTCCGATATATTTACTGTTTAAAATCAAATTGACTTGTATTCGCCTTTAAAGGTGGGGGGCGATTCGCCCCCACCTTTAAGAATTTAAGTTTTAAAAATCAAATTGACTTGTATTCGACTTTAACGTTAAAGAGGGGTCGCGATTCGCGCACCCTCTTTAAGAGTTTTAAAAATATTCTTTAAATGTTCTCGACTTGTATTCGCCTTTAAAGGTGGGGGGCGATTCGCCCCCACCTTTAAGAATTTAAGTTTTAAAAATCAAATTGACTTGTATTCGACTTTAACGTTAAAGAGGGGTCGCGATTCGCGCACCCTCTTTAAGAGTTTTAAAAATATTCTTTAAATGTTCTCGACTTGTATTCGCCTTTAACGTTAAAGAGGGGGGCCAATTTGGCTCCCCTCTTTAAGGAATTGTGTTTTAAAAGAAATTTTTAAGTATTCTCGACTTGTATTCGACTTTAACGTTAAATAGGGGGGTACCGTTAAATCGACGGTACCCTCTTTTAGTAATTGTGTTTTAAAAAATCTACTCTACTTGTGTTTGATTTTAAAGGTGGTGTCTCGTAGACACCACCTTTAATAAATTGGGTTCGACTTTTCATCGGACCCGTCGAATCGACGGGTACGAGGTATTTACTGTTAAAAATCAAATTGACTTGTATTCGACTTTAACGTTAAAGAGGGGTACCGATTCGGTACCCCCCACTTTAAGAGTTTTAAAAAATCAAATTGACTTGTATTCGACTTTAACATTAAAGGTGGGGGCGATTCGCCCCCACCTTTAGTAATTGGGTTTTAAAAATCTACTTGCTTTTATTTACCTTTCATCGGACCCGTCTGCCAGACGGGTACGAGGTATTTACTGTTAAAATATACTGATTCTGTATGTCTTTAAATAAATTACTAGAAAAGTCACTGGCTAAAAAAATGAGGGGTTAGTTAAAAGAATCTCTTTTCTAATAAAAATGAACGATACGAAAAAAAATGAAGGGTTAGTTAAAAGAACCCCTACTATAATAAAAATGCAAGATACTATTAAAAAACGATATGCAGATAAAATCTGTGAAAAATGTGATCAAAAAATCACATATAAAAACTGGGCTCGTCATTTAAAAACACCATTCCATCTAAAAAACGACCCTAACCAAACTCTTAAACCTCAACAAAGAACCGCTGAGAAAGGAATCAGAGTTAAAGATTTGAGAAATGAAGCGAAAGATTACAATTTAAAAGGTGCTTATAAAATGAAGAAAAATAATCTTATTACAGCTTTAAATGATATTAAAAATGTATACTTTAAGAAAAGTGATCTAGAAAAACTAACTGTTAAAGAACTACGCGAAATAGCTAAAGAAAAACATATTAAAATTAAAAAATCGAATAAAAAAATCAATATCATCGAACATCTAATGCACCCACAAGGGCATGCATTTAAAGTAAAAACAGGAAAAATGTTCAATTTCGAAGATGACTTGATTAGTGAAAACAAAGAAAAACGAAAATCTCCTTTTACTATTATAGAAACTAAATCTCGATTCATTAAAAAATTTAAAACTACAGAAATCGATTATTGTATAAAATTATCTAATATCATACAAGTCGAAAAAGCTGTATTTGCTATGTTAAATTTGGCTAAAGAAAAATCTAATTTCCAAACCGGGGATAAAATTATGATCGTTGCCCAAAACCCTCATTTTCATCATGATATATCGAAAGATTTAAGTAGTAAATCAAATGTTTTATCTCGTATACAAGCTAAAGAATTTATCCAACACGTAAGCAACATTATTAGTTCCAACGAAAACGTTGAAATAACAAATACTACGTTTCACATTAAAATCATTAATTTACCGAGAGGAGCAAGAGGTGCCAAAATATTGAACTTAGCCAAAAATAAACATACGAAACAATGTATTACTCAAATAAAAAATTCCGATAATCTGTGTTGTCCAAGAGCCATAATTACCGCGTTAACTTATCATACTAATAAAATTTTCGGTAGAGAACTTACAAAAAACGAACTAGTTTATATTCGGAAGGGAAGGGCACTCCAAACGACACTTGCAAAAAAGCTGTGTGAAAAAATGGGTTCATACACCGAGGAAGGTTTCACATTGCAAGATATCAAAGTTGTTGAAGAATTATTAGACATTCAAGTTAAAGTTATCTGTGCCGAAAATTTCAATACCGTTATTTACGAAGGAGAAAAGAAAGATACTATAATTTATCTTTATAAAGATGGAAATCATTTTGACGTTATTAATAGTGTAGCAGCTTTTTATGCCTCCTCATATTACTGTAAAAATTGTGATACTCCCTATAATAATAAAGAGAAACATGAATGTAAAAAGAATAAAAATAAAAATGTCTGTCCACTCTGTAAACAAATACAACACGATGAAAAAGATAAAAATAAAATATTCTGTAACGATTGTAACCGTTATTGTTATAATGATAATTGCTTTAAAAATCATAAAGAAGTTTGTAAAATAATCTATAAATGTTTAAACTGCGGGAAAATTTGTAAAAGAACCGACGAACATAGATGTGGTTCTGGAAAATGTCGAAACTGTCAAGAAATATTCGACGATATAGGCGGTCATGAATGTTTTATGTTAGCAAGACGATCAAACGGTGGGTATTGTACAGTACCTTGTACTTGTAATAATCGTTCTGATATCACAGCAGAAAAATGTACTTACACCGAAAAATACATAACATTTGATTACGAAGCAATGCAGGAAACAGGAACCCATGAAGCAAATCTTGTTATAGCTCACTACCACGATGGTACTAAATTCGTATTCAAAACTAATGAGGAATTTTGCGAGTGGTTGATTTCAAGTAAACACAAAGGCCATAGCACATTATGCAAAAGGATATGATTCTCAATTCATTTTGAAATACTGCGTCGAAAATACTCTGAAACCTTACACTATTTATACTGGTACTAAAATAATGTTATTAGAAATTAAAGGAATAATAAGAATAATCGATAGTTCTAACTTCGTTGCATCTCCGTTATCTGCTTTTCCAAAAACGTTCGGATTAACAGAACTAAAAAAAGGATATTTCCCCCATTATTTCAATACTCGAGATAATCAAAATTACGTTGGGCCAATTCCTGATACTAAATTTTATGGGGCTGATTCAATGAAACCCGAAGTAAGAAAAGCATTTTTGAAATGGCACGCTGAAAAAGTAAAGGAAAATTATATATTCGACTTTCAGAAAGAAATATTAGAATATTGTGAATCAGATGTCGATATTTTGCGAAGGGGTTGTATTGAATTTAGGAAGCAATTTTTAGACATAGCTAATATCGATCCTTTCCAATATTTAACTATAGCGAGTGTTTGCATGGCTATTTTTCGGTCAATGCATCTCAAAGAAAATACTATCGCTGTGAATAAAGAAATTAGAAAAGAAACATTTAGTAAAGGTTCAATATCTTGGCTTAGTACTTTTAAAAATGTACAACATGCTTTAAACGGAGGAGAAGTTACAATTTGTGGAGCAAAGGTTGATGGATTCAATGAAAAAATCAATACAGTTTATCAATATCATGGTTGTTTCTGGCATGGTTGCCCAAAATGTTTTGATGAAAATACTATAAACAATGTGAACAATGAAACTATGGGCGATTTGTTAGAAAAAACTAATCAAAGGAGTAATCAAATAAAAAATGCTGGTTTTAAATTTATAGAAATGTGGGAATGTATTTGGTTAAAATCGAAAGCTTATAAATCAGCATTAAATAAAAATATAAGCGTTATTGAACCATTAAATCCTAGAGACGCATTTTTTGGTGGCAGAACCAGTAAATTGAAAGTCGTAAATAAAAAATTAAGATATATCGATGTTTGTAGTTTGTATCCAACAGTTCAATATTTCGATTATTATCCCATAGGTCATCCAACAAAAATTCATAAACCTGAGAAATATGATGAAAATTGGTACGGATTAATCAAATGTAAAATATTACCTCCTAAAAAATTATATCACCCAGTTCTACCGATCAAAAGAGATAAACTTCTATTTATTTTATGCGAAAAATGTTTTGTAGATAAATGTAATACTTGTTCACACGATGAAAATGAAAGAGCTCTGGTTGATACTTGGACTACAGATGAAGTAAATAAAGCTATTGAAAAAGGTTATAAGATTCAAGAAATTTACGAAGTATGGCATTTCAAAGAAAAAAGTAATGAATTGTTCAAAGAATATGTAAAAACATTTATGAAAATAAAACTAGAGACTAGCCCGTGGGAAAGCGACTTTGAAACTATTGAAGAATATAATATATTCTTCTTATATTATAAAAAGCGTTAAAGAAAGTCTCGATATAGATTTAGAAAAAGAAAGTATTAAACCAAATCCTGGACGAAGAGCAGTAGCAAAGATTTGTTTGAATTCTTTGTGGGGAAAGTTTGGGCAAAGATTGAATATGGTGCAATCGGAATATGTTGTTGATATAACAAGATGGTATGATATCCTTCTAGATGAACGACTTGAACTTGGATCATGCCTTTTTAGGACGTCCCACAGTAAGACTTGGGCGTCCTTATGCGATCGATCTGGGGTAAAGTTGGACAACACTCAACAGAAAAAAAAAATAACCACACAGTAATCCGTTTTAGACCATTCTGAATCCAAATCCGCGAAAAAAACCATAGGTGTATGTCTGTGTGTGTGTGTGTGTGTGTATGTGTGTGTGTGTGTGTGTGTGTGTGTGTGTGTAACAAAATCTTGTGTACTCTGCCCAGGCCTTAGTTCTCAACCGATTTTCCTGGTTCTTTTTTTGTTCGACGCGGAAAACTATCTAGTTGTGCACTACGTCGCCGGAATTTCGAATTTTGTCTTTTAAGGTGGGGAAAGGGGGGGTTAATGCTCAAAAAACGTGTGTTTTTGGGCATAATCTTGTGTACTCTGCCCAGGCCTTAGTTCTCAACCGATTTTCGTGGTTCTTTTTTCTTCGACGCGGAAAACTATCTAGTTGTGCACTACGGCGCCGGAATTTCGAATTTCGTCTTTTAAGGGGGGGAAAGGGGGGGTTAATGCTTAAAAAACGTGCGTTTGCGGGCATAATCTTATAAACTCTGTCCAGGCCTCAATTTCCAACCGATTTGCGTGTTTCTTTTTTTGTTTGACTAAAATAACTTCCGAGTTGTACATGATTTCACCAGAGTACCAAAATTTGCAAGAGGAGGGGATGGGTGGGGGGATAATATTCACAAAATATCCAATTTTTCAATATTTTGGTTCCTTTAATGCTTACTAATTGTATCCAAGCTTTGAAATTGAGGGAAAATTTTCAATATACCTTAGGATTTGCATGAATTACTTTCTGTACCACCATGGAAATAAAAGTGGCGCCACCATGGTGCCAGGGCACCATAAACCTAATATTTCTTGGGTTTTTTGGTGTTTCACCTTGAATACGGATGTGACATCCGACGGACTGCCTACTAAACCTAATAGATGAAAGTTCAATGTTACGACGTATTTCCGCTTTGGTGCCAGACTGGCACCATTGGTGTGGTGGTGATGGGGGGGGGGGTGAACTCGAATTCGCATGTTGGGTGTCGTAGATCATGGATTTTAAAATGCTCTTCAGATTCGAGGCTATCATGCCGCTAGAAGTGTTATGGTTTATAATGGTGGGGGGGGGGGGGGGGTGTCACTATTTCTTCCCTAAAGTAATAAATAAATTACATCGAGAGAAACAGTCTTATCGCTTAACAACTGGTTAAACTGATCCAATACTTATCCAATGGGACGTCCCCTGGAATGCATGCATTACTAAACAATATGTTTCTGAATGACAATATCGTACAAATATCTTATAAATTTTTGAATCAATACATCGAAGATAGTTTTTCAACAAATGTTTTCGTTGCAGCTTTTACTACATCAAATGCAAGATTGAGACTATATGATATGCTTGATAAATTGGGAGATAATGTTGCGTATTATGATACTGATAGTATTGTTTACATTGATGATGGAAAAACTCTTGTAAAAACAGGTTGTATGTTAGGTGAGTGGACTGATGAATTGGGAAAAAATAATCACATCGTAGAATGGATTAGTACTGGACCAAAGAGTTACGCTTATATAACCAATCAAGGAAAAGAAACTATGAAAGTTAAAGGATTTACTTTGAATTATCAAAACGGAAAATCATTAAATAGAGAAACTATGAACAAAGTTTTAACGAAAGAAATAAACAACGTTAAGCTTAAATATAACATGATTACGCGAAATGTAAAAGATAAAACATTAGTAAACAAAGAAGTGGAAAAAGAGTTTAAATTTCTGTATGATAAACGAAATATAATTGAAAACAAAGAAACCGATATTATTGATACTCTCCCTTGGGGATATTAAACGTAAACATTTAAGAAGCTCTTTATATAAAATTCTGTAGTAAGTGGGCACGTTGAGGACATTAACAGGGATTCAAGTCGCTAAACCGAAAAAGTCACTTGGTCTGATGTTTTTGTGACAACTTTTAAAATTGAAACGATGAGTTAAAGGAATGGGGTTTTATAATAAAAGATGGACGATAAATTTTTGGAAAGAATCAATGGTGGATTTAGTACGCTTAATGATTTAAAACGTGACAAACCTTATGTGATCCTTAAAGCGGAAAAGGTGAAGTCTAAATTTGGCGAAACTATAGCGGTAGACTTGGAGGGTGGCTTTACCAACATATTGCTACCAATTCATTTTTTAAAAAATAGGTTTAACCAAGAGGGGGATTTAGAAACACTCGTGAAAGACAATTATAAATTGATCTATAAAGGTAAAGTGACACTTACAAATGGTAATAAAATGCATCGTATAGAGTTTACAAAATGAGCTGATGGTATAATTAATATATACAATTTTTAGTGACACCTGTCATTAAAAATTAAAACCTACTGTAATTTTTTAGAGTTTCACTAGAGTTTCTAATGGAAAAAAATAATTTTTAAACTTACCCCTCCAAATGAAAAAGTCACTGGTTCTGATGTTTTGTGTTGAAAAAAGTTTTAACAGGAATTCAAGTCACTAAATGAAAAAGTCACTGGTTCTGACGTTTTGTGTTAAAAAAGATGTTCTGATGTTTTGTGTTAAAAAGTTTGATCAGAGATTTAACAGAAAAGTATTTTTAACAGGATTTAACAGAAAATAAAAAACATCAGGGATTTAGCACAAAAGCATTTTTAACAGGAATTCAAGTCGCTAAACCGAAAAAGTCACTGTTTCTGATGTTTTGTGTTAAAAAATGTGTTCTGATGTTTTGTGTTGAAAAATTTTATCAGAGATTCAAGTGGAAATAAAAAGCATCAGTAAACCAAGTCAGAATAAAAAACATCAGAGCTTCAAGTCGAAAGTAAAAACATCAGAGCTCTAAGTCGAAAGTAAAAACATCAGAGATTCAAGTGAAAGTGTCCTCAAGGTGCCCACTTACTACTCATGTATAATACACATTACGCTAGTAGAGATGTGTCGGTACTGCTGTACCGGGACTGTGGAACCAAGTATCAACTTGTAATGGTTCCACGCAGTGACAAAAACTCAGCCCTTACTGGTCCAGTTCCACGGACTGATAAGATATCATGGAATGGCTCTGGACTAGGAAGGAATTTGGAAAGGTAAGCATGGATCTTGTCTCCAGTTCTGTTCCATGGAGGCGCCCTTACCATTTCCATGGACTGAGAATATAATAGTATCATGGAATGGCTCTGGACCGGGAAGGGATCTTCTGGACTAGTTAGCGTGGAAGTTGTCTCCAGTATTATTATTCTCATGTTACCTATGTTCTTAAACTTCAACGAAAAATTGTTCTTTCCTTGAATTGTTTGGTCACTATTATTCATAATAAATTGTCTCTTTTGTAATACTTGCTCGAATTCCTTCCTTTTGTATTGCAAGTTGAGATCATAAGCATGGAAGAAGGAAGATATGGATTTGACTGTCTTCTTCTTCCATGTCATGAGAGTGGGATTTGACCGCCTTCAGTAGGAAGTACCGGTAATTTGGAACGGTTACATCTTTGTCACTGTAACTGTTGGAACCGTTCCAGGGAAATACCTGGACCGACACACCCCTACATTACACCATGGTAAAAACCGTTAGGCGGGAGATGGCCTCGACAGTGGAGAGAAAAAAATAAATAGATAAATAAATAATAATGCAATAATAATAAATTTTCAAATCGGTACATAAGTACAATTGGTAGGCGTCATTAGAAATATAGATATCAAAGGTAGAAACCACAAGCGGGAAAACATTTCAACTAGATGAAGAACATAATTGATTAGTACACTAAATAAATTATAATATATTATCAATATTATTATTTTATTATATTATTACAATTTTTAATAATGAAAATGTACATGCATTAAAAAAATTCTACTTTAGTCACTGTGTTCAATATAATAAATAACTATCTTGGATACCATAATTCGAATGATAGCATCCATTCGTTATCGTAAATACTAATACATACCATATTGGATGGTAGTAATAAATTGATAAATACGTTCCCTCGTCGCCAAGTTCAAAAGGCGAATACATGAAGGAAGTCAAGAAGCAATCTCGTGAGTGAGGACCCTCGTCAAAATCTGTCCATTTTCATTGCCGAAGGTCGAGGTAGCCACAAACTTGGCTTTCAAGGGTGATGGGAAGTATACTCGTAATACCCATCAAGTTACTTCACTCCCAACTTCGAACCCCTTCCTCTCAAATTCTATTTATTAGATGGATAGACCAAGTTGTTCACGTAACAATTGATGGTTTTACGTCATAGACTCAGCTGTTGCAGCATCATTTTGTATTATAATAGTTCAGTGCACCTCTGCCTTTATACCGCCTTGTTATGACTTCATTCTTCATGTTAACTTGACTAGGAGTTTGAAGGTTACAATGACGTAACCCTTTGGTAGATAGGGTGAAAGTTATAATGTAGCTGGGGAAGGTGATTTCGGTATTCATATTCAACTGACGAACCTTATTTCTTCTAAACTAACAAACAAAGTTGGAATTCGAAATGGAACTTTTATGAGAGCATTTCGTATGAGATACGAGGTGATAACCCCCCCCCCCCCCCCAGCAGCTTGGTGAGGATGCAGTAACTAATTCCATCACCGCGCCTATAAAATTCCACTTCACTCAGCTGAATTGTGAGGGTCACCGCACCTTCATTTTCTCTGAAGTACCAGAGGTATTTATCGTTTCGTGTTATACGGGTCCCATTACACTTTTTGCTGTCTCAGATTTCCACTGATTTTCAACTCAAGAACGTACCTCGTATCTTTGTGAAAGAAAAGAAAAAAAAATACATCCAGCAACTTTTGACACCTGTACTTGCGATTTCACACATTTTTCTTTTACTCTGTTGTTCCATCTTATGGTTTGTTAAAAACCACTTTTTGTTTTCAAAGTTTGCAGCAGATTCCGAGGGTCACCGCATCATTGTCTCTGCATTACCAGAGTTATTTATCGTTTTGCGTTGTGCTAACAGGCCCCGTTAAATTTTTTACTGACTCAAATTCCCACTGAATCCAGACTCAACAGCGTAGTATCTATGTAAACAAAAACAAAAACTCGGCCTTCGGGTCTCGCCAGGGGGCAAGTCACCTGGACCCCCGGATGGTTACTGCTTGGAGACTTCGGCTAAAATTCAAGAATCATGGAACATGCTTTAGCCGTGTCTCAATGACAACAAAGGTAGGGTAGGGTGGGGCAAAGATCCGCAATTTCAGGTTTTAACTTTTTTCTCACCCAATAAGTAAAAGGTCCCACATGTTTTGGCTTCACTGGAAAGCTTAATTTATGTGCTACAATGTACCATTTTATTACTAGCGAAATAAGCACCATTTAGAAAAAAAAGGAAAGGTAGACAACCTTGCCTTTGCGGACCTTTGCCCCAATGTTTGGGGTAAATGTCCGCAGCTGCGAATCTTTGCCCCATTGAGACGAAATAAATAGAAAAATTAACTTTACGCCGTTTATTTACTGACAGTTATGAGTAAAACCATTCCAGTTCACTGACTGAGTAAACATTTCGGGTTGTGCTGGTTTTTTTTGGCTCCTTTATACTAGAAACGACTGATCTCCATTCATAATCGAGAATGTCAGGCCGGTCGGGCCATTTCCATGAATTTCCAGCTTTCACCATTGACAATACAGTGACATGGGTTTTTGAAAATTAGAACAGTGAATATACTATGCTTGGGGCAAACATCCGCGCGCGGACATTTGTCCCAAGCAAAGTGCGGACCTTTGCCCCATTTTGTTATTGTCAACACAAAACTAATCTAAAAACAAGAGATTCGCATTTGGCCAAAATATTGTCCTTAGACCCCCTTTCAAAACCTGAATTATGGAATTGAACCAGTATAGAAGTCAGCAAAGCGTACAGAATAAACATTTTCAACTGAATATGACCTAGGGATTATTACATCAAAACAAGTAAAAAGCATTATCACCTCATTGTTATTGTTGTGCCGGTCGCGCGCCAACTAACTTTTGTGAGTCGTCTGCTATCAATGTTGCCAACATAAAAATGTGTCTAAAACCACGACAATGTTTGGCTTTCATTTTAAATTGGGGGTGCGGATCATTTTTTGCAAAAAAAATCAGGCTCACCCCCCCATTTTTGCATAAATTGAGCTCTTTTCAACGAGTGGCGAACGATTTTCGTGGAATGAATACTAACGGCGATACATTTCCCTAGAAAATTATAACAAAATCCCGCGCTACTTTCGTTCCACGGTTTCGTCACGTTTTTGCCCAGTTAGGTGTTGGCTAAAGCATGTTCCATGCTAAAAAAATTCTCGGAAAATCCGACACCTAATACTTTACCATTTTTCCTTCCACTCTGTTGCTCCTTTTATAAACTGTGAAGCAGTTCTCAGGTAACTGCTCCTGAGAGCAGGTCAGTGGTGGACCGCTCTCTACTCCTCTGATGGGTGGGGACGTTTTTTTGGGACGTATTTTGCGGATGCAAAAGCTGTTGCGACAATTAAAACGTTGCAACAGGCGTCACCTAGAGTACAGCGATGGCAGTCGGAACTTATGAACTATAATTACACGCTCAACCACCTCAGCGGCCACGCAAATTCAATAGCAGACTATTTGTCACGCGCGGGGCCAGCTATCACAGAAGTGCCGCGAGACGACATACCACAATGGGCCAGCGAACAGCCACGACACAAAGTACCCGATATACACACCCAGCGAGACAGAAACATACCTCCGACGCAATCTGTCTTGTTGCTCCAGGGGTACCCGGCTCTCTTCGCAGGGCTCCATAAACATCAGCGCGCTGATGAGTCCTTAGGGCCAATAATCGAAAGGATCCAGCGGAATGAAACGGTGCCTGATTACACAATCAGTCAAGGCATCCTTCATTACGCAACCCCGGGAAGACCACCAAAGCCGTGTCTCCCAGCCAGCCTACTAGACATAACGTTCGCATACTACCATGACTCCGCCTGTCGTCACGGCCGTCTGCCGTACGAATTAATATCATAAATACATAATATTTCATGTAATCGAATAATTAATATCATAAATACCTACATAATATTTCATGTAATCGATGTATGTTTTGCCACATGTATGTAAATGGTATAAATAGGTATCACATGTATTGTAAATGTCAACATAGATCCAAGCTCTCCCCCTTTGGGCTTTTTGTGTATGACGGACTCCCCAACGACCCCTTATCCGTCCCCTGACCTCTGTATAAGTATGTATAGGTATATAAGGCGCCCAGTATAGTATGTGTATTGTATAAACCACACCGCAGTGTGGTTCAGATGTATAGCTGCCCATAACCAGCTGTATAGTATGCCGACCGCCATGGTCATATTATGGGTAGTATAAGCCACACGCAGTGGCGGTGTGTATAATTATGTCTAGGTGTCTGCCACACACTCAGACATACAGTTTGTATTGTATGAACCACACCGCAGTGTGGTTCAGATGCATAGCTGCCCATAACCAGCTGTATAGTATGCCGACCGCCATGGTCATATTATGGGAAATATAAGTTGTACGCCTCTTGCACAACAGTGTACTAGGTATAGTATAAACCACACCGCAGTGTGGTTTAGATGTATAGCTGCCCATAACCAGCTGTATAGTATGCCGACCGCCATGGTCATATTATGGGAAGTATAAGTTGTACGCCTCTTGCACAACAGTATACTAGGTATAGTATAAACCACACCGCAGTGTGGTTTAGATGTATAGCTGCCCATAACCAGCTGTATAGTATGCCGACCGCCATGGTCATATTATGGGAAGTATAAGTTGTACGCCTCTTGCACAACAGTATACTAGGTATAGTATAAACCACACCGCAGTGTGGTTTAGATGTATAGCTGCCCATAACCAGCTGTATAGTATGCCGACCGCCATGGTCATATTATGGGAAGTATAAGTTGTACGCCTCTTGCACAACAGTATACTAGGTATAGTATAAACCACACCGCAGTGTGGTTTAGATGTATAGTGTAAGTGTAGAGTACATGTATAGCATATGTGTGCTGCAGTATAAATGTATAGGTATATAGTGTGTTATAGGCTTCTGTATAAGCTAGAACATGTCTTATAAGGTATTGTGTGTATGGTATAGAGTATAAGACAAGGGGAGAGCTTGTTGACACAGAAGGTATAGGTATAATCGATCGATCGAATAAGTATAACGTGTAGTTACTCACAGATACCTTCCCTGGTTGCCTCCAAGAGAACAACAACGTCGGCCTGCCCGTCCCACGTCCCTCAGTGCGTCTTCCCCCACCACCGTACCTCTAGGAAGCCCCTCCTTCTCCTGGGTTCGTCCTTCCTTACAAACTACTGTATTTTAATTATATTATATTGTGTATTATACTCTCGCTGTAGCGACACTCCCACGCAGAAGGTTGGAAATAGAGCAAGATTAATGATTTTTAACTATACAACGAAAAGTATGCCTTCAGTATAACTTCGAGATAAAGAAACAGTATAACCACATTGAACACGTCGTCATTGCCGCCCTGGCCATACGAATCTAACGTATTATACATTTTATAAGTAAATTACGTCAATTTTTGTGTATACATAAATTCGTATGTGTACATACATTTGTATGGGTACATGTACATAATATCCAAATCTCTCTCTTCCCTTGGGGATCGTTTTCCCCTGACGGGCTCCAAACATCCCCTATACGCGTTTTCATGCCTCTCTACTGGTATGTGAGTACAGTATAGGTATGTATAAGCCACCCACAGTGGCGGTATGTATAAGCCATCTCACGTGGCAGTATAGGTATGTATAAGCCACCCGCAGTGGCGTTATGTATAATTATGTCTAGGTGTCTGCCACACACCTAGACACCAAGTTTGTATGGATAAAGGTAAGATTGTGTAGATTTCCAGTTTGTATGAATCACCTTTGTGATTGTATGGGTATTTCACACACTGTGAATGTATAACCATGTATAGGTGTGCGCCACACACCCAGACATGAAGTTTGTATAATTATGTGAGTTTGTGTACATTTCCAGTTTGTATAATATATAGATAAACAAATATGTGTAATAGGGATAGAGAGATTGGGATATTTTGTGTGTATGCAAAATATCAGTCACATTATGAGGTTATCATGGTTTCGGGTACGCACCACCTTGAGATTCTTCTTGTGACTGCTGGTTCAAGCCAAGCGAACCTTCTCTCCCACCATCCAGGGGAGATACCCCTTCTCCATCCCTACTTCCTCCTCACCTGCACCTTTGCTACCGCTAGCTGAATTCCAGTTGCAGGAAGATTAAAGTCTAGATCGTTTGATGTGTTGGAAGTAATAGTTGCACTGTATTCCTGAGTAGTATCATGACGTGAGGGATGTTCAGTAGTAGTTGTTTCCTTCCACATCAAGTCGTGTTGAGGCCACTCATCATGTGGTTTATGCAAAAGAATGGGCCATTAATCCATAAATTTGGCAAGGTGTCATCCTTCAGTTGACGTGTCGCAACATCAGCTGGATTGTTCTCTGATCTGACAAATCGGAACTGCACATCACCATCACTCTGGATTTCCATGACTCGCTTACTAATAATGTGTCGAAGAAAGCGTCTCGATCGGAGCCTGCTCAATACCACCTGATTGACAGTCCAAAGGTTTTGAGCATGTATTGGTAAAATGGATGCAGACTGTACATATTGCAGGAGTCTTCTTCCGATCACTACTACAAGGAGTTCGAGTTTAGGTATGGTAAGGCTTTCCTTTCTTTTAAGAGGGAACAGGAAATAATAAATCTTGTAGTGTGGGTCTCTTGATTAGAAATCCTCAAATGTATAACAGTTACATAAGCTTCTTTAGATGCATCAGTGAAGCAATGTAGTTCGTATTTACGGTTTGTTGATATGTCTGGAGTAACGTTGGACCGTGGGGTTGAAAATAGAGGTAATTTATGTAAAAACATCTTACATAAGTAATTTCCAACGCTGCAGATGATCAAGAGACAATAGGGTATCCCATTTCATTCTTTCTTCCCACAGATCTTGGAATAAACTTGTCGGTAGTGTCAATGGGGCAACTAGACCACAAGGATCAAAATTAGACGCAATTATTCGAAGTATATGTGTTTTGGTGGAAATCTTGCTTTAAATTACTTCAGGTTTGATTTGCAATTTCAAGGTATCTTGCCATGTATTCCACTAAAAGCCTAAGACAGAAATGGTACGTTGTGGTTTTGTTAATTCTGTTGGGATGGATTGTATAAACTCTTGGTTATTTGAGTTCCATTCTCGGATGTTCATGGACAATTCCTTGAAATTTTCTCTGCATGTAATGAACAATTCTTCGGCTTCTTGTGGACTTTGTACACCAGTTACGAGATTGTCAACATACAGACAGGAAGCTATTTTATCAGTCAGAGGTTGTCCCTTTTGTGAGAGGTGTTTACGTATAGTAGCCACAAGGAGAAAACGATTTTGAGATGACCCCAAACGGTACTCTACAAAATCTGAAGTGTACTAAGTTTTTGTCTGGAGGAGGTTGGGTTGTATCATGAGGCCAAAGAAACCGTGTAACATCCCGATCCTGGTCTTGGAGTCCGACTTGTAAAAACGCCTTTTCAATGTCAGCAACAATAGCAATTGGGTTTTGTCGGAATTGAATCAAAAGGGATGTCAAGTCGTGTAATAGAAACGGAGCTTTGTACAGGAGATCATTTAGGCTGTTTTGACCTTTGTCTTTGATGAAGCGTAGTATACGATTCAAAGTTTTGTGGTTTTTCTTGTTGAACCACACAGTGATGTGGAAGGTAATGAATAGGGTATGTTTCAGGAAGCTTAGGTTCTATTACGGTTTCAATGATGCCTTTATTCATTTAGTCATGCAGGACTTCTTCATATTTTTTGATCATATCATTGTCAAGTCTTTTAATCTTTTGATTTTAGTCGACCAAGAGCAAGTCCTAGATTTACTGGAAGTTCTGGAGGATATTGTATTCAAGGCCATATGACGTTTTTAGGTACCTGTTGTTCTGAAGTATAGTTGGATTGTTGAAATGTTGAACCACTTCCTCGTCTTGAAGTAATTTTGGAGAATCTTTTATTCTAATCACCTCCAGCTCCCAAATGTTTTATAAATTATCATCTTTCAGTAAAGAGTCTGGACAGTCAAAGACTCGCTTGTATTGTTCAGAGGGTCCAGCTTGGACGTAAGTGAGTATAGTCAGGACGTCAGTAGTTTCTGATTTTCTTTGTAAACTCCAAAGAGAATTCATCCAATTAGTGATTCCACTAGGAATAGTGTTGCTGTAATTTCTATTCTGTTGGCCATTACGATTGAATGATAATAATCATTTCCAATAATCACATCAATACTACTTCCCGCATTCACATCATTAGCAATATGAATGTTTGGGTACGTATGTCTCAGGGTGGTCTTCAATTCTAGTTATGAGGGTATCACTCCAGTTGAAGTTGGTAGAGTGTGAGCTTGTATTAAAATGTTGAATGGTGACTTGTGAGTACTTAACTGAAACGTCACGAGGTTTTTGCTGATGGTTTTTGGTTTAGTTGATCCAAATGTGAAGATGTTTAAGGCTGTTGGTTTGGTATGTTCCAATTTCAGCTGTTTTGTTACACTTGACCTTATATAATATATAAGGTTATATATAAAGACATATTATGTCTTTTGGCTCCCTGTGTCGAAAAGAACACGCTCTGTTATTGATATTCCTTGGCCAGAATCGAGAGAAACAGTGGCCGATTGCAGTATAGTGTCCGATGAAATATTTGAGAAATGTGAGTGAGTTTGTTCTTTGTGTATGTTCAATTTCTCACAAAGGCTACGGTTATGATTGTCTTTAACACCACAGTGGACACATCTCATCCAGTTTTTTATTGAGCATGACGACACCAAGTGGGACTCTCTTAAGCAAAGATAACAGTTGTTCTTTAATTTTGCCTTTCTTTCTTCACTAGTTTTACAACGGTCGTATTTCTCATGTATGTGTGAGCCTGAACAAAAATTGCAATTCAGACGACGGGACTTAGCTGATTTGTTTTGGTTGTGGCAGGATTGCTCTGCTGGGCGTTTGTAATTCCGAAAATTGGATGATTGTCCTGATTTAGAATTTCTATCAATTTTTTTGAATTGATATCTTGAAGGACCCCGAAGAGGATTCCTCTTCTATGAGGGTGACGCAATTGAGGGGTTGATAGGTTTTCGTTGTTTGTTTTGAGGACTGGATCCAGCAAACAGAGTTTCAATAGTATATGTTGGGTTATTATTTGAATTTGTATGATCTGTGTTATCGATGGCTGCCATTCTCAGCGCTGCTTCTCTAGCTGAGATTACTCTTTCAAGGATCGATCGTATTTCGGATACAGTATGATCATCTGACGTCATAGCCATTCGTAAATCAAGTATGGTTGCTTCAGGAAATTTGTCAAGTATGGTTGCTCTTAATTGTCTGTGGTTTGTATCTTCTCCGAGTGATTGTAGGGTTTGGAGGTGGCGTTCTATTTCATCAAGGGTTCGGCGACAATCAGCTACGTCTTGTGTGGATTTTGGTATTTGCTGGAGTTCTGCATAATGTGTATCAATCAATATGCTCCTTTTTCCAAATCGCTCAGTTAAACGATCCACAGCCACCTTGTAGTTTTGATTTACAATGTCTAAGCCTTCCACTGCTCTCTTGGTATCTCCTTCCATAAGACTGAGAAGGTACGACAATTTGTCGAAATCCCTCATGTGGGTTCTGTTTTCGATTGTTGAAGAGAACCTATCCCAAAACTCGTGCCACCTCAGTATATTCCCGTCAAATTTCAACATTTCGAGTTTGGGAAGACGGCTGTTCAAGGATGTATATTGTGGTGTGGGAATATCATTCGCATCATGAGTTTTATCGCTTAGATGTAATGTATCTGATTCCACCAACAGCTCTTCTGCCTCCAACTGCAAATTCCATCTCGGAGGCCAGTTCTGTGGAGGGTTCTGTGTATTTGGCGAGAACATTTTGTATTTCCCCATTCAATCGGTCCACTGACCATTTTAATTTTTGGTTTATAAGATGGTGTTTCTTTTCCATGGTGTCTGTATCTCGTAGGAAATCTTGACAAGCCTCCATACCATCACGCACTCTATTCCCTAGTGTTTCGAGCCTCTTCAATATAATGTAATCCATCTCGAATAGTTAGATACTCAATATCTGTAACAGAGGAGCACTTCCTCTCTTTTGTTTTTGTTTTCACACGTTGGATAAATGAGGAAAATTAGTGTATGGCTCATGTACTAATATATATATGTGAATGCATAACATGCATTCAAATATATTAAGTATATTTCCTCATAATATTAAATTTCCTCATACATATATGAGGATTATCGATAATATGCTCATGTATGGATGTATAGTACAGGAGGAAGAGGAGGAGATAATCTTTGTGTAAGTATACCACTGGTCGAATATTCCAAATTGCATAACGAACAATTCATGTAGGTATGGATGTGTAAAAAAAAAAAAAATAAATAAATAAAAAATTTCTCCTTCCACCCTCTGAAAACTGTTAAATGGAATAAAGAGGTTGACGAGAGTAATCCTATTGTGAACCAAAACAAAATTTCTAGGAGTTACCACGTGTAAGGGGCAATGTTTAGGTATTTGCAAACAGTTACCTATGAGGGTCCCGCCGGGAGGAGCGTCGGGGCGGAGGGGCCCCACAGCGGAGGGGTCCCACAGCGTGTGACGCAGGGAAAGAGGGGTCCCGCAGGGTGGGACGCGGGGGAACGACGGGTCCCGCCGGGTATGGACGTGGCGGAAGGAGGGGTCAACTCCAGAGAGATGTATCATGTATGTAGGTATATCATGTTATAAACGATTAATGAACAAAAAAAAAATTTTTACAACAATATTATCAAATTCGAAGGACTTTCCCGTTTTTTCGCTCGGGAAGGTAAATAAAATAATTCCAGAAAGCACGAAATCGTGTACGTTCCTTGAATACCCCGATATTCCCCTCCCGCCTTGGTCACCCACCTTCCCCGCTCGCTCCACTCGGTGAGCGAGAGCGAGAAATATACCTGTCGAGGGATAGACGGGAGGGGGGTGTCATGACAAACTGTAAGGTGCGGAACCCACCCGAGGAAAATTTTGGACTTTAACTCGACGCTTGAGGCAAACAAATCGGAACTACGCAGTGCACTAAGATTTTTTTAAAAAAATAAACGAGAAAAGGCCGAATTTCCCGGCCGATGCACCATGTCGTCACGGCCGTCTGCCGTACGAATTAATATCATAAATACATAATATTTCATGTAATCGAATAATTAATATCATAAATACCTACATAATATTTCATGTAATCGATGTATGTTTTGCCACATGTATGTAAATGGTATAAATAGGTATCACATGTATTGTAAATGTCAACATAGATCCAAGCTCTCCCCCTTTGGGCTTTTTGTGTATGACGGACTCCCCAACGACCCCTTATCCGTCCCCTGACCTCTGTATAAGTATGTATAGGTATATAAGGCGCCCAGTATAGTATGTGTATTGTATAAACCACACCGCAGTGTGGTTCAGATGTATAGCTGCCCATAACCAGCTGTATAGTATGCCGACCGCCATGGTCATATTATGGGTAGTATAAGCCACACGCAGTGGCGGTGTGTATAATTATGTCTAGGTGTCTGCCACACACTCAGACATACAGTTTGTATTGTATGAACCACACCGCAGTGTGGTTCAGATGCATAGCTGCCCATAACCAGCTGTATAGTATGCCGACCGCCATGGTCATATTATGGGAAATATAAGTTGTACGCCTCTTGCACAACAGTGTACTAGGTATAGTATAAACCACACCGCAGTGTGGTTTAGATGTATAGCTGCCCATAACCAGCTGTATAGTATGCCGACCGCCATGGTCATATTATGGGAAGTATAAGTTGTACGCCTCTTGCACAACAGTATACTAGGTATAGTATAAACCACACCGCAGTGTGGTTTAGATGTATAGCTGCCCATAACCAGCTGTATAGTATGCCGACCGCCATGGTCATATTATGGGAAGTATAAGTTGTACGCCTCTTGCACAACAGTATACTAGGTATAGTATAAACCACACCGCAGTGTGGTTTAGATGTATAGCTGCCCATAACCAGCTGTATAGTATGCCGACCGCCATGGTCATATTATGGGAAGTATAAGTTGTACGCCTCTTGCACAACAGTATACTAGGTATAGTATAAACCACACCGCAGTGTGGTTTAGATGTATAGTGTAAGTGTAGAGTACATGTATAGCATATGTGTGCTGCAGTATAAATGTATAGGTATATAGTGTGTTATAGGCTTCTGTATAAGCTAGAACATGTCTTATAAGGTATTGTGTGTATGGTATAGAGTATAAGACAAGGGGAGAGCTTGTTGACACAGAAGGTATAGGTATAATCGATCGATCGAATAAGTATAACGTGTAGTTACTCACAGATACCTTCCCTGGTTGCCTCCAAGAGAACAACAACGTCGGCCTGCCCGTCCCACGTCCCTCAGTGCGTCTTCCCCCACCACCGTACCTCTAGGAAGCCCCTCCTTCTCCTGGGTTCGTCCTTCCTTACAAACTACTGTATTTTAATTATATTATATTGTGTATTATACTCTCGCTGTAGCGACACCGCCCTAGGCGCACATATGGGCCAGGTAAAAACAGCGGACAACATAAGGCAACATTTCTATTTCCCAAACCTCGATAGGGAAATAAGGGCACGTGTGGCAAATTGTATTACTTGCGCGAGGGCCAAACACCATAATAAAACTTATGGGGACATGTCAGCCACTATTACAGAACGCCCCAACCAGCTATTATACTGCGATGTGGCTGGTCCGTTACCGAGGACGAAAAGTCAAAATATCTATATTTTGATAGCAGTAGACGTGTTCTCAAGGTTCTCCTTTTTCATGCCGATGAAAAAAAATAATTCCGAAACTATAATCAAAACACTACAAACAAATGTTTTTAGTAAGTTCGGTTATTATAAATACATGTGCACCGACAACCATTCAGTGTTTCGGTCACATACATTCAACAATTTCCTCATCTGCCATGGGATGAGCATGAAGCCAACACATGTACACTATCCAAATCCCAATTTTGCGGAAAGACAGATCAAAACATTGAAGGCTGCCCTAACATCATACCATGCAGATGACCATACACAATGGGACACCAACCTGGAGTACCTGCAACTAGGCTTCAACTCGGTCAAACACACCAGCCATGGTTACACACCGGCAAGGTTGTTTTTAGGCCGAGAGACTCCAACCCCCATCCAATTGGTATGGGGGATACAACCCATTGAGGAGTATCCGACAACTGACCAACAACGGGTATGGGAACAGGCATGTACCAACCTGCAACGGGCGATGGATAGACGAAAAAAATATTACGACCAACGTCACACCCCGCATACGTTTCAAGAAGGAGATCAGGTACTGATCCGCCAGTACATACTGAGCTCCAAGGTAAACAAGGTAAATGCCAAGCTGACTTACCGATATAGTGCGCCATATATCATCGATAAGGCATTATCTCCAGTCACTTATCGACTAATCAGCACCACTGATCAGAATGACATCAAGACCCAACATGTCAGTCAGTTAAAACCCTTCCCAGCTGACACTGAACAAACACGAAACAACACACCAGCTAGCATGTCCACAGTGTCCCAATCAAACACTAACACCCGTCTGCACCTTTCTGCCCGAGCAACAGGATATGGACAGCGACAACTCGAGGCAAAGCCAGGACAACACCCAAGACTCCCAGACGGAAGTCCAGGCGATGCAGGACCTGGAGCGGGATGGCGGCCGCCAAACCGCCACCCGCCAGTCCACTGCGTCCGACCCCCCACCCGGTCCATCAGGGCAACAAGCGGCCCCACCCGACACCCAGGCCACCGCCGCCGCCGCCGCCCTGCTACGGGCCATAATCGACACACAGGTCAGGGAGGAGCTAAGGCGGTTGGCCGAGCACCGCCCACCACTGTCTGGGAGGCGCCGCGCGAACCGCCACCGACAACGCGCCGGACGCCGCGGCCTACCCTACCACATAGAGGCGCTGCGGGCCTACCGCGAAATGCTCAGGGCGAGGCCCTGAGCGCCATGAGGAAGACGAAGGGGGGGTCAGTCCCGAACCCCGTACTACTGGGAACGCCCCCAAAATAAATAAGTAAAGAAAAAAGAAAAAAAAAAATAAATAAATAAATAAAAAAATAAAATAAAAATAAAAAAATAAAAAAAATATATAAAAAACTATTTAAAAAAATAAAAAAATAAAAAAAAATAAAAATAATAAAAAAAATAAAAAAAATAAAAATAAAAAAAAAATAAAAAAAAAATAAAAAAAAGAAAAAAAAGATGAAATACATACAAACGTACAAGAAGAACATAATAAATGAAACACGATAAAGTGATAAACAGAAGTGATAAAAAAAAAAAAATGAAATACATACAAACATAATAGAAGAACATAATAAATGAAACACGAAGAAGTGATATATCACGGAGAAGTGATATACAACGTCCATGAAGACGCCAGCGGGTTTCGTCCAGCATCGAACGTACCTACGGCACGCGTCGAGCACGGTTTCCCCGCTGAGGGTCCGCATTTCAGTTATTGATTTTATTTTTGTAATTTAACCACCTTCCCACGCCCTATCCTACCCGCACAAATTTTTAAGGCAGAAGCCCCAAAAATTTCCAACCCAGAGGGGGTGTGAAGCAGTTCTCAGGTAACTGCTCCTGAGAGCAGGTCAGTGGTGGACCGCGCTCTACTCCTCTGATGGGTGGGGACGTGGAACGGCAGGAGTCTTCAGTCTCTTCCCGGTTTCCATCTGAGTAAGTAGATTTTCATATCTTGTGCGATTTCCTTTTCTTTCGATCTCCACAACCCTTTTCATTTTCATTTCGGACCAATATACGATTAAAGAACTAATCTATATTAAAAACACTCCGTCTTGTCTTTGACTATACCCAATTTTTCGCTACCAATTAAGTTACTTATAACTAAATTGAATCTTGGGTAGGATTAGTAGTCGTTAATATTCAGAGAATATTAATAACTCTATTTCAACTGTCACAACCAACGTTTTTTCCAAATTAGATCAGAAGATGGTACCGATATAGTGGGTATTAATACGTGGAAAATAGAAGATTATTTCGTTGTCATTTAACAATATAAATCTCCTAATCTTTTTTTGCTTCTTTCTGTTCCAGGACACAAAATACCTCCTGATCCCTTGGGTCTTTATAGTGTCGGGAATGATGCTGCTCGACCTTTGCCACACGATGTTCCTTCTGTTCTCAGGCTCGGTATGTAAATAATAAATTAATAAACATTGATATTAGTTAATTAAATCAATTAATGTAGCTGAAAATTGATTATTTATCGAAGATAGCAGTAATGAGCATTGACGACTATTCTCAAACTAAGAACCTACCAGTATGGTTTGTACTCTTTTACTTACACCCGAAAATCGAATAATCAATTTTCTTTTCTCAGCCACCCTGGACCGATTTGATTGAAATTTGGTATGTGGGCTCCATTTGGGGTCTAGTTGTGCCGCGAAGCTTTTAGTTGATGTCAGTCACTTCTAAGGGGTGAAAATTAAGGGTTGAAATTTTCAAAAGTGCCCTAGGTCGAAAACTCTAGAAATAAAGGTATTGTTTTTTTTCACCAATTTGAAATAGTATTGCATATTTAGAAATGTTGGAGACCATCCAGAGCTCTGTAGGACAAACCGTTCGCTTCCTACGAGTACTTAAGAGTCGGCTTATGATACATCAGAATTGCGAGTGTGAATCACTAATGAGGTCTAAACTCCGTTGAAATGTTGGCAAACCAAAATGCGATCGCTCGTCGTTTCTTCGTGTTGTATTCAGTTTTTAGAGAAACGTTTCTAAAGAAAGTGCGGATTCGGCATTAATGTTCCTTGAAACTCAATATCCCAAGTCCAAGTCCAATTTCCCCCCTCTAGATCTATGGCTATTAACAAGTAGCGCAAATTCTTTAAAATTCAAAATCAAAAGAGTGCGACGTACTTAACAGATGAAAATTGGACTCCTTAGAGACCAATCAGTTATAGGTGCGAGCTTATAAACCTCTCGCTAGGTAAGATAGAATAAAATGAGTGATTATGATTTGTACAAAATCTGTGCTGATTAGTAGCTTGACATTTACTAACCTTGAAATTGCATGAATACCTTACAATTTATTGTAGAGCCGAGATAAGAACGAAATGAGTCACATTTTGCAATGAACTTGAGTCCACATTTGAACAGTGACATGCGAACCTACAAGCACATTTGATAAGAAGATTATCCAGAATCTATTAATTATTATTAATTTCATGCTCTTTTAAAATTCACAAAAAATCCTGTTCTTTCCGTCGACGTTTGAATGTAGGGTGTTTGCAATTAATCGAGAATATAGAATCAAATATTTATATTACCCATCAAAAGTTAGCATTACATGCAAAGAGGTCCGTCACATTACGGTTTCTTCTCTTGTTTCATCTCTTCGAGGGTCGAAGATCTAAATTCTATCCTCTCGATACAAGATGTCATCATTAGGATCAGCGAAGGCAGTGCTCATCAGAAGCGCAGCACCCAAAACACAGATTTGAACCAACGAATTCAAAAGACGCATGACTACGATGTTGAGATGTAATCGATCAAGGCGCATTTATAAAGGAAACTGCCAGTTTTATTAGGCATTGTATTCCTATGAATTTTCTAACGAAATAATTGCTTCCGAGTTTACAAAGGTAGCGGCAGCTTTGTCTCAAGTTTCCAAGGTGGAAAAACAAATTTCTCGAAAATGAATATTTTCTATCGCGTTTTACCTTTTAGACCTTCTTGAACAATTTTGGTTTCGAGAGTATGTCTCCATGTGTCTGTCATGAAATCCTTGTAACGGCTATAACTATAAGAAGTTACAGTCCGACTTCGACGCAATTTTCAGGGATTATGCGGATTGGGGTGTAAACTGTCCCCTATAAAAATCATCACTCTCAGACTGAAAGAAGCGACTGCGCATTCGCAAACATGAATTTCCTTGGAACAGCCATAACTTCTACATTTTCCATCCGATTTTGATGAATTTCTCAGAGAGTTTGCGGATTGAGGTGTAGATGGCCCCCCATGAAAATCATCACCCCCATATTGATGGTAGCCAGTGCGCATGCTTAAACTTGAACTTCCTCATGCTTGCGGGAAGACCCCCGAAAGCGTTAACCCGTACCCGAACCGTGTTTATTCCCAAGAAAGGGGGAAGTGGGCCTGGAGGCTATCGACCGATCTCAGTGTCCTCGGTAGTCTTCCGCCACTTCCAAAAAGTACTGGCATCTCGCCTCCAGGTGGCTGGTGTCATTGGTGATGTCCAGAGAGCGTTTCGGCCAGCAGATGGCACAGCGGAGAACCTTACAGTTCTCCAAACTGTCATCTCGCTGGCCCGAATTAAACGCCGGCAACTCCATCTCGCCGCTCTGGACGTCGCTAAGGCCTTTGACACAGTCAGTCACCTTGCCCTGACCGATTGCCTTCGTGGTGTCGGGGCCCCATCTCGATTAATTGAGTATGTGGCCTGTCTGTACCATGAAGGTGTGACGGTCCTCGAGGCAGGGGGCGAGGTTTCAAGGGACATACGGATCGGGCGTGGGGTACGCCAGGGGGATCCCCTATCGCCACTCCTCTTCAACCTGGTCGTGGATACGGCCTTGGGTAAGCTGCCCACTGAAGTAGGGTTTGATCTCGCCCCTGGGGTGCGAGTAGGAGCATTGGCTTTTGCCGATGATGTTATCCTACTCGCAGAAACCCGTGAGGGCTTGCAGATCGCCCTAAATGCATTTGCTAAGCAGCTAGCCAGGTGTGGACTCGTGGTTAACCCCGATAAGTGTGGGTCGGTCTCCTTGGTCCCGTCGGGTCGCCAGCATAAGGTGAAAGTTGTGGATGGGGGTTTTGTCGTAGGACAATCCCCCATTCCGTCTCGATCCGTGCTGGAGGTTTGGCGGTACCTTGGAGTCGACTTCATGGGGGTGGCCACCATTACAACCAGCCGTGTGGACCTTGGTAGAGCGCTAGCTCGCGTTACCAAGGCTCCATTGAAGCCACAGCAGAAGCTGCGCCTCCTCCGCACGTACTTACTGCCAAAGCTGACCTATGGGTTAGTCTTTGGCAGGCTTACGGCGGGGAGGCTGCAAGAACTAGATCGAGAAATCCGCTCTGCTGTGCGCTCTTGGCTGAGGTTCCCACCTGGTGTCCCAAGTGCTTATTTTCACGCACCGGTCAAATCCGGTGGGCTTGGTATTGTGTCTCTCTCGGCATGTATCCCCTCACTGCGCCGCCAGCGCCTGCTAGCCCTTCAAGGGTCGAGCTGGGAGGTCGCCCGTGCAGCTGCTGATCTTGATTTTGTCAGGCAGCAGTTAGCATGGTGCGACCGAGCAACACCATCTGCTCCAAAACCCAGCTCGTCTGCTGAGTTTGCTGCTGCCCTGCATGAGTCAGTAGATGGTAAAGAACTCCGACAGTGCTCCGAAAGCCTTGTCTCATCCCAATGGGTAGATTGGGCTTCGGAGGGCATTGGGGCCCGTGACTACCGACACTTTCACGCCGTCCGCATGGCAACTCTGCCAACTGCGGTACGGTGTTCGAGAGGTAGTCGCGGGACAACCTTACCCCTTTGCCGTGCCTGTCGGAGTGGAAATGAACATCTTTATCATGTAGTGCAGCAGTGTCCTCGGACTCATGGGGGCCGCATTCTACGTCATGATGCGGTCGCCAAGCAGATAGCAGGTGCTTTGTCATCTAGCGGCTGGGATGTTGAGAGGGAGAGACTGTATCACATGCCAAGTGACCAGGGTAAGAAGCCCGACATCGTTGCCGTCAAGCCCGACCAGTCTTGCATTATCCTGGATGTCCAAGTTGTCAATGGCAGCTTGGACATGGAGCAGACTTGGCGGGCTAAGATAAGAAAGTATGATAGAGATGATTTACGGCAAGCGGTGTCGGAGCTAAAAGGAGTGGCACCCAACAACATCAGGGTGATGGCTGCAACCTTGTCATGGCGCGGGGTGTGGTGCGGGAAAAGTGCCACGGAGTTGCGCGAGTTGGGCATCTCAGTAGGCGTACTCCGTGGTATCACTACCCGTGTCCTGCTCGGCTCGTATTTGAACTGGTGGTCGTTTTACAGAGGCACTTCCCTTCATCCATCTCTCCCACCCCCACCTTCCTCATCTTCCCTCATCCCTAGGGCCGGCGTCGGGTGAGTCCTGGGCGTCCTCCCCATTATATTTGATTTATTTATTTATTTTTCATTTATGGCGTGCCCCCTCCGTCAAAAAAGACATTTTGTCTTTGAGGGGAGTTTGGAAAAAAAAAAAAAAAAAAAAAAAAAAAAAAAAAAAAAATAACCTTCTTATTTTCTATATTGTCTCCCTAAATTCGATGACATCTTCAAAGATTGTGCGGGTTGACGTGTAGATGGTCCCCTATGAGGTACTTAGAGATCGATGTTTTGAGATAAGTTACATATCATCGGACCATCTATACAATCGATTTATGTATACGAGGAAACTATGTGCCAGACACACTTAGCAGACTTTTTTTTCGACCTTGAAAAGTGAAAACAAAGATTCCGCTCCCTTGGTAGACTCGGGAGCAAGATATGCAAAATATGAGTCCCCCAGAATCAAAATGATTATTCGAATTTGGGGTTTCAGAGCTTGCCGTTGAATTTTGGACCCGTGACCAATCCCGTGGTCAATCCTTGTCACGAGAATAAATAACCAAACGCCGCAAATTATTACACAAAGGTATATTTTCTTCTATATAGATCACTCGTCTGCAAAGAACACGGCTTTGCCATTGTTACCGCCAACCAACTTGAAGAAAAACATCGATCGCATTTCGGTCAGCAAACATTTGAACGGAAATTAGGCCTTTCAATCACTATCCAACCCTTAATTCTCGTAGGGACCGAACGGTTTGTCCTACAAGACTTCACGTGGTCTCAAAAAATTCTAAAAATTCTATGCTATCTTAAATTGATGGAAAAATAATACCTTTATATCAGAATTTTTTGAGTTAGGGCGTTTTCAAAATTTCAAACCTTATTTTTCAACCCTTAGAAGTGACTTTTATCAACCAAAATCTTCGGAGCACATCTAGACCCCAAATGGAGCCTACATACCAAATTTCATCAAAATCGGTCAATGCTAAGTGGGGAAAGTGCCGCGTACGGCGGACGGTGGACTGACAGCCAAATTTTTATTCGATTTTTGGATTCTACGTAGGTACCTTGAAACGTAAACCAACAATTTTTGAGGGGTTTAAAAAAACTTTTTCTTGGTCGATTCCAAAATTTATTATTGAAAATAATAAACCCAAATCAGGTTCGAGTGTCGAGATAGAGTCTTATAAATTTCATCAGCATTGAACCAAGATTTCGAGCAATTATTTCCGGAACAAAGGTTGACCAGAGACAGAACCAAAGTTACTACAATGAGGGGAGAATGAAATGTTGGAGAATAATTTCATTTTGTCAATAAATACGAGGGTAAATTGGAATATTGCAAAAATATATCGATTCAAAATAATTATGAAAAACATCTGAAGCAAAATTTGGAAATTCCGTTCGTTTTAGCAAATTTTCAAAAAAGTTATTGCAATGGCCTCAAAATTCTAAAAATGAATGAACTTTTTCGAAAATTTTTTTCACTGAAATCCGTTTTGGAACATTCTGAAAAGATCCCTGAATTTTTTTTCAAAAATCATTTGTATCATATGTATATATATGTGTGTGTGTCATTCTGGACGATAACTTGATCAATTGTTCTTGAATTTTCGTCAATTTTTACATCTTCGCGAAAATGTTCGTCATAACATACAAAAAGACGAACTCGTAAGCCAGAAATTTTGGACAAACTTAAGGGTCTAAATTTCTAAAATAGTCCCAAAAAACGGGGTTTTCCCAGTTTTGTGGTTATTACATTCACAATCAAGTAATATATGGTATATTCGGATTCAGCACACAATTTTGATACCAATTTATTTTCAAAGAATGAAAATTGTCCAAAAATTTAAAAAAGTATCTATATATTTATATTTGTAATGAAAACGTGCGTATATTTGTTGTACCCAGAAATGCAGTTGTAGTGAGTACTCTCGTGGAAACGATTAGAACATAAATAAGGACTCCTAACATCTTCAAAGCATACCCAGTGCATACAGTATGTTGGTATGGCATACTGAAAATCAAAAAAACCAACATTAGCCGTGTGGGTACCCCATGAGTTCATGGAGACGAGAAGAACGTGACTCCTAACATCTTAAAAGCTTACCCTATGCATACAGCAAATTGATATGATATAATAAAAATCGAAAAAACCAAGAATCGTGTAAAAAAAATGTCTAAAAGAAATTGCAAACCAATTGTTCATTTGCTTATCCATACCTTCAACTGAAAGATTTCATTTGAAAATTCGCTCAATAATTCATGCATGAATTGACTTTTTTTGTGACCCGATGATTGAAGGCTCATCATATCTGTAAACGATCGAAAATGATAAAAGTTAACTATAGAAATGTAAATCTAAGAATATTACAAAACCAAATTTTCCTATGTCAATCATAAGAATAAGTTTTATCAAAATGTTCGAACGTCGTAATTTTCAACATAAGGTCTAAATATGATAAATTATTGGTGGCAGATTTGTTAATGGAGCTTTTGAATCGAACGAGAACAATATTGAACACATATAAATTTATTCCCATGTTTTCTTGTTTGTTCCTTACCTATATGATGTTCGCCTAAGGTTCGCTGAACCTTTTCCTATTTTGAAACCTGAACCGTGAGGAAGAACTTGGTCGTAAACACCGTCGTGAAAGTTGAAACAAAAGAAAACTCCTACAAAAAAAGCGCCAAACAAAAAATCTAGCGGGGTCCAAATAGCTGCATACTAATGGTGTGGGTATTTTCCACCTCACAGCCAAGGAAAGGCGTGGCAAAATGTACGATGGTTCAGCCCTGAAAATATACGAGTCTACAAGGGGTGAATGGAGCGCCGTAGAAAATGCAGCGATGCAAATCTGCTAGGCGCTTGCTCTCGTTAATTTCGCCAGGAGAAATGTGTTTTTTCCCCCGTATTTCCCAGGGAGGCGCTGACAGGGGAGGTTTACTGGTTCTTGAACGAGAAATCCGTCTGCCGGGGTGTCGAGATTTATAAAGGGCTACCAAGTTGTTTTGCATGCTCGGCAGTTACGTTTTTCGTCGATTTTTCCTCCGCCCACTTCACAGTTTTATCTTTATGGGCATCTCTGTTATCTAGGCTAGATCGAGCGGTGTTCCGGTAGGGTCGGTTCTTTGCTCGGTTTTATTCCGACTGGGAGACTATCTACTTTTGCAGGAGATATTACGACAATGTTTCGTCCGCCCTTACGGTGTTAGGGTAGCATCTTTCATGTCTTAGACAAAAAAAAAGAGCCTATAGTAGCTCTTGAAGGCTTAGCCTCATTATTCATTATCAATTTTGTGTAACGAGTACCTAGTTGTATGTTGTTTAGTCTGAAACTCGTAGATTGGCTAGCAACATCAATGTTGAACTCCACATGTTTGAAGGTATGAACAACTCCAAATGTCTAAGAGTAGACTTAATACCGAAAATCTTATCAACCGATAAATAAAGAACCGAATTATGATATAACATTAGTCTAGCAAACAAAGCTCCTAGCTAGGAAAACAAACTATCATTGTACAGAGAACTGGTAGAACCCAACGCTTGCTAGGGTGCCGAAACCTGGGTAATGAATGCCTCAGATGAAAAAGAATTCCGAGTTTTCGAAAGAAGGATCCTGAGGAGGATAGTCGGACCATGAATGAAGAGCATGGCGAATCAGATGGAACCGACAAGATATTGTAAGAACACGCAACAATGAGATACCAAAAACAATCTATTTTCAACTTCAAGTCTCAAAATACAACAACCAAGTTTCCTACAGCAAAACTACAAATCTCTAACAAAAACATAATATGTTTTCCATATTATGGATTTTGTGTGGGTTTACCTCACTATCCCTCCCCTGATTTCCGTACTTCCGTACTTCGCCCGTGTTCGTCTGTCTGCATGTAGGAGTCTCGTCCGTTTGACCATTTAACCAGAAATAAGACGTCCATCTCCTTGCTTTGTAACTCCCATGGTCCTGTCCATTGTGGCTGAAGTTTGAACAAAGGCCTCTTAATCTCTTTGGGTCATGCACCCATACCCATTCTCCTTCTATAAAGGATGGTAATTTGCGGTCCTAGTGCTCCTTCTGTGCCCTCATCTTGATTCCCATCCAGTTATGCGCAAACTCCCGAATTTCTTCAAGGTTTTCTCGAAGTTGGAAAACATAGGTCGTGTTAGGAGAAAGGAGGAGGAACCGAAGATGTCGAAGAGCTGTCGAACCAAAGAATAAGGAAGATGTGGATCTCGTCCAAATAGCAGCTGTGCCGGGGAGAAACCTGCAGTGGCACAAGGAGATGACCGATATGCCAGCAGGAACAGTGGTAGCTTCTCATCCCAGTAGGTTTGTTGTTCCCCAACAAATATGGCCAAATGTTTTGTTAAGGTCTTCCAGATTGTGGGTGTAGTGGGGTTGTCCGAGGTTACTTAGTTCCCAACAATTTGATGACTTCCTCCATCAACTTGGACTCAAAATTACGACCCTGTTCAGTGTGCAATTCCCGGGGCACCCCATTTCGACTGAAAACATGACATGTTTTAGAACATTGTTCTACCTGGGCTTGAGCTATAGTCTGAGCTTCCTGGTTTGGAATCGCCATGGCCCCTGGTCACTTTCTGAAGTAATCAGCTGCGACCAGCACAAACCGATTCCCTCTTTCAGTTTGGGGGAAAAGGTCCTAAGATGTCAAGTCCCATACATTCGAATGGTCCCCCCACTACCCTCTGTAGTAACTGTGCTGGATTGCGTTTCCCCACACCCTTACTTAGATATACCTAAGTAAGATTTTTAAAATCCTGATGGACCTTAGGATCCTGATTGGACTTTAGGTAAGAATGAAATATACAAAGAGAGTTTCAGAGAAGAGGTCATAGGGATCCTAAGACGACGGTGAAATTTGATTGGTGAAACCAAATCTCACATTGGCCTATCTTCTCCGAATCCATAAATGTGTGGTGACAATACTTCAGAATAGATAGTACTTTTCAATACCTATAGACTATATCATGTTTCGGAGCTTTGCGGACCAATTTTGTTTCATGTCTGTCTGAAGCAAAACCAGGTTTTTGGGTAAAACCCTACGAAAATACTGTACGATTTAAGAAATTGTAATGGTTAGTCCTTTGACATTCCAAATACAACGGAGGGATTATCAATCCACCTCTTTGTGTATTCTACATGTAAATAAATGTCATTTAAATTGCATTTAAATCATCTCAATCTGAAAGAAAATCGTGATCCAAATCCATAAAAATGTATCATTTCTATATTAATAGGTAGGTACTTCTTTTTCCCACTACAGGCATTTCTGCTTTTAAACTCAGGATCCAGAAATGGGAAACCAGACGAAAGCTTTTGGGTCTTTTGTGAGCGTGCAGAACAAAACAGGACTCAACGCGGAAACGGAAGGGTAATTAAAAGTCCTTAGTGGTGGTTGAACAAAGGGACTCGACATCACAAGTGACAACCCCAACAACTCTTTGGGTACAATTCATCTCGAGAGCTGAACAGGGAAGCCCGTGAAGTGCATGGGCCCTGCAGTATTTTGACCTGCCGGTTTTGAAACAAATAATTCAATCCTACATAATCACAGCGTTTACTGCTGATGTATTTGAAGATTTGTATTCATTATTTTTTTAAAATATGGGATCAAGTCCCATTTCATTAGTGTATAAATGTTAGTTAAATTAAATAATAAATGTTAATAATAAATATAAATAAATAATAAAAAATTAAATTAAAATAATAAAAGAATAAATAAATAAGTAATAATAAATGTTGTTTAAACTAGTGTATAAATGTTGAGGTTTTTATCAAAAATTTCGCTGATTTTGAACACTAAGGACAGAGAAATACCGGACACCAAGAAATACTTTCATCGAAAAGAAAATTTCATCGAAATCATATGGGAAATATAGAAGTTATGGCTGTATAACAAGAAAAAAACACGTTTGCGCATGCGCAGTGGCTACTATCAGTCCGGGGGTGATGATTTTCAAAGGGGACCATCTACACGCCAACCCGCACAATCCCTGAAAATGTTATCGAAATCGGATGAGAAATATAGAAGTTAAAGCTGTGGCAAGGATTTCATGACAGACACACAGACACGGAACCAAAAATTTTCAGGAAGGACTGAAACGTAAAACGAGAGTGGAAATTTCAATATTGGAGAACACTTTAGCTTCCGCTACCCTGGTAGACTCGGAAGCAATATCTGCGGAGAATCATTTTGACGCGTGAACCATGCAATTGACACTTTTCTGGAAAAAATGGGAAACCCGTTTATTCAGTTTGGTTATTTCTCTGGCAATTATCATTCGATTTTGATGATTCTAGCTGCAATCTTTTAGTTTTTAAATTCCCTACGCAGTAAGTAGAAAATAAAGAAGTTGAAGATCGTTTTTACTGTTCACGCACTATATTTTCAAAGTAGTTACGAATATTCTTTTTATGAAAACGGGACTCATAATTCGAAAACCACTGCTTCAAAAGCAGGACCCCAACAGCTCTATTTCTTACCTAAACTTTGGCATACCTAGTAATTTCAACGAGTACACTGGTAAAAGTCTAAAGACAAGTGAATGAAAACCTTGCCTCTCAATTTCCCCCTTCAAATTGAATAACCTGTCTTCCTACCTCACAAACTCCCTTTGGTCGGTGAAGCCGCATACCTTACACATACCAACCTAACGAAAAGCCACTCCACTGATTGAACGCATGCAGACCACTTCGTACTACCTACTAACGGTAGGACTCTTGAAGATCAAAGCTGGTCTTTACCCTCTATGCCCATCGCCCAGCACTCGACAGTACAGGTGGCCAATTAGGTTCAAGTCAGTCTCGCTTTGCGCCAGAAAGTTGTGGTTGCAACCGTGAAGGATTCCATCCTCCCTCTGGAATGCTTGTCTAACCATAACAGTCCCATCCACGTACCATTCGACACGTACGAATTTGTGCACATCATTTTTACCTGCTTTTCGTAGAATTTTGAACTGTGACCATTTTCATTGATCATTCTTACGTGCAGTTTTTGAATAGCTCCGCACCATTTAAAGTTGACATGGCAATTCTCACCAGGTACTCTTCTGTTTCAGACGAAATTCGAGCCACTGACAGCAATCCTTTTTACACTGGATTTCTTCAATATGTCGTTACAGGTAAATATTGCAACTTATTTTGATGGATTTTGGTTGTTATAAAAATATCCTTTTAATTACAGGTTGTCTTCGGACTCAAGAATATTAGCTCGGATTAATTTTTCAGTATTGAACAAGACTACATTTGTCAGATGTAGAGTCACTATAGTTTTAGTTGTTGCGTTGCCAATCATACTCTTGAATGATCTTATGATTATCAAATATATTCAGTCTTTGACTAAATACTACTAAGTAGTATTCACATTAAGTCTTTATGTTGGCGCTGCGAATTAAACAAGACCAAAATGCCGAGAAGACGAGGTATACGATTCGAAAATGATGGGAAGGAACAACCTCAAACGTCGGGGTGTGGGGAAACGGAGAGCTCCGGATCGAAGAAACAATTTTTGGATCGTCCGATTCAAACATTAAAATTTGGCGAATTCGCGGAAGAGGAGAAGACATGAACGTAGGTACTATATCAGTCGCTTCGAGGTAGTTGTCAAACGGTACCTACACCATGGGCAGAACAATTTCAGACAAACTCTGCAGTATTCTGCTACTGTCGTCGATAGGGCCGTTCAAGATGCTACTGGACCAGTTTCGACCTAATGAAGTAAGTTCAGTTGCTTATACACAATTGAAGAAGGTACTGGACGGGTACTATGTCAAAGCAAACTGCATATTTGCAGAGAGAAGAGCGTTTGCACTCAAACGTCGAGATATCAATGAGACAGTGGCTTAATTTGTCAATAAGTTGAGAAAATTGGCAGGAACATGTAAATTTGGCGCAGTCAGAAACTTTAGGTGTCTCGAACTCAATTTAACTATCATAATTGAACATCAATGCTCCATAACCCAAGCAAGACAATGAAAAACTGGAACATATGACTGGCGAGTTTCTTAATTAGCTTCAAGAGGAATGTTACAAAATTATCTAAAACTCTTAACACGTTGGCTGCGGGAGCCTATTCCCGAGCTTCGCTGTGTCCGGAAACGGGTTTTCGAGCAAATCACCGCCTAATGCAGGTTTTCCATCACTTCGCGTATAATTATAACAAAACAAAAAGAAATCGCAGTTTTTTCGTCAAATTAATTTTTTTATTACCTGTCCATCATCTGGCCCAGGCGAGGAATTTTGCTCGGCGCCTGCAGAAACAATGAGTAAGGCGCATGTAGACTAGACCCGCACAGCACCAACCTCTGCAGAAAGCACCCCTTTTCCTGACAGTTTTTTGCTTCCGAGTCTACCAAGGTAGCGGAAGCTTTGTTTTCACTTTTCAAGGAAGAAAAAAAAAGTTCTCCAAAATCAAAATTTTCACTCGCGTTTTACGTTTTAGACCTTTCTGAACAATTTTTGTTCAGTGTCTGTGTGTCTGTGTGTCTGTCTGTCTGTGTGTCTGTCATGAATTCCTTGTAACGCGCATAACTATACGAAGTTATTGTCCGATTTCAATGAAATTTTCAGGGATTGTGCGGGTTGGTGTGTAGACGGTCCCCTATGAAAATCATCATCCTCGGACTGATAGAAGCGACTGCGCATGCGCAAACGTGAATTCCTTGTAACGGCCATAACTTCTACATTTTCCATCCGATTTCAATGAAATTTTCAGGAATTCTACAGATCAGTAATTACATGGTCCCCTATGAAAATCATTACCTTCGAACTGATAGTAGCCACTGCGCATGCGCAAACGTGAATTTCCTTGTAACGGCCATAACTTCCACTTTTTCTACCCGATTTCGATGAAATTTTCAGGAATTATGCGGATTAGGTTGTAGATGGTCCCCAATGAAGATCATCACCTTCGGACTGATAGTAGTCACTGCGCATGCGCAAACGTGAATTTCCTGGTAACGTCCATAATTTCTAAATTTTCTATCCGATTTCAATGAAATTTTCAGGGATGTTACAGATTAGTATTTAGATGGTCCCCTAAGAAAATCACTACCTTCGGACTGATAGTAGTCACTGCGCATGCGCAAACGTGAATTTCCTGGTAACGTCCATAATTTCTACATGTTCCATCCGATTTCAATGACATTTTCAGGGATGTTACAGATTAACTTGTTTTGATGTGTTGAGATTAACTACTATGCATCGGATCATCTATACAATCGGGTTATGGATACGAGGAAGCTATGTGCCACACCCACTTGTTTTTGTCTTCCTCCGAAGTTCAAAGACATAGAAACAATTTATTCTTACTCAGGAGGTGTTGAGGAGCAAAACCATATAAGGATTTTTTTTAATGCCTCACAGAAGAAAATATTCAAGAAAATCGATTCTTCAACTTCAAATGATTGGTAATCGAAAAATATCCCATCGATCGTGGAACTGAAGGTACCAGTCCGTTAAGAAATCAATAGAGATCGAGGTTCAACATCGACTACAATATTAAAATCGAAATTAGGCTGAGGAGCAATCGAAAACCACAGTCATGTCTTATGATTTTCATGATTCCCACACACAAGCAGAAACGATTTGATGAACTGTTCACCAACCCGCACCTGACGTGATGTACGTGAAGATGTCGGCGAGTCTTCAAGACCTGATTTCAGAGACTCAAAAAGGTTGTGCTTCACACAGAACAGAATTCCTTTTCTGAGTCGATGTCGGAGGACATTTTACCACTCATTCTCCGAGCACTCCACTTGTCTCCGTCTTACAGAATACCAAACGCTGGATCAACTTGCATGAGGCGTGAGGCCTATACGGAATTCCCCGACTTCTTCGCCACTCAGCCCGAAAGGCCATTCAAAGAAGGAATGTTCAAAGTACCGTGTCGGCTCCATCCATCTATTCACGTCAAGGAATTTTTCATCAATGCTACTCCTCAAACTACTCAATAATGGATGATAGATTAGGATAATTAGCAAAACTTGCAGCGAAATAGTATTACATAAAGTCCTATTTGATAAGACGTTGTCCTAGTATAAAGAGTATTGTTCCAGAATACTTGGTATTTACCTCAATTCTTCGTTACCTACCTTGAACTGAGATCGTACCTTATTCATAGCCTCCAAGCGTGCTAAAAAATATTATTTTTTATTCTTCCACCTATTTGAGATTTCCTGAGGGCACTTCTATTGCTCCATTGCCTGTCCCACTGAAAACACCCAGAGTCACCAAAAAAGAAAGTTATTAAAGAGTTTAAGAGTTATTGAGTTATTGAAGGTTTACATCTTCAGTACCATAGTTCGAGCCTCAATTCTGTGCTAAGATGGCAAAATGTGATATGTCACTTTTCTAAATTTTTCAGGGCAACAATTTAAAAGTTTGACTACCTCTCAAAAATCGGGAAACGCTCTCATATTATTGTTTTTGTTTTTTTCAACTGTTGCTTAAAGTAGTAACTAGTTGTTATAGTAGTCATGTGGTTTTCGATATCAAATCTATTGTCATTGGAACGAATTTTCCACATTTTCGAAAAACACTCCTGACATATACGTTTTTGCCACCTTCCTAATTACTCCATTTTTGCCGTTGACGTCTATCACCCATTCCTCAAATTAGTAGTTTCCAGACTTGAAGTTTTGATGAACATACCAAAACATTCTTCATTATCAATTCAATTTTTTATTTACAATAAAAATGTATGATATTTGAATTTTGTAAAAGATATGAAAACATTAGTATTGATTGATAAGATTGAGTTTCAATCCTCTTCGCTGTCCGAAAAACATCGAAGAGCTCGTCGAACTCTGGCGCTTCCCCTGAGGTTGGTAGGGTTTCATAGAAGTTATGGCAATCGGTTTCAATCAGTGACAGGATCGATACCTACCTACTACTCAAATAAATTCAATTTATTCAAACCTCCCAAAGCTAACACTAATAATATTTACATATCACGTTCTGCCTCCTCTGATTGGCCTGTAACTCCAAATAATTGGCGTTGGAATTACGTATCAACATATCACAATTTCCCATCTTCAAGTAGCGGGGAAATTTAATAATTGGGCGATGGCATTCTGAGAAAATGGAGTATAATCGTATCTACTAATAATATTCAGAGTTCTTTTTCCAACGATGGTCGAGCCTCTTAAAAGTAATGTGATAACCTCACATATCCGGTTTCTCGCAAAATGATAACCTCGTAACTGATTGCTAAAAAATATTTCCAATGATTTTGCATTGTTAGACAGTGTTTCGAGTTACATGAACTTGAAATAATGAATTGACGACTTGGGTAAATTAAAATCACCATTGCTGATAGAGCTAAACAGTTTTTTGTCTCTCCTGAACAATTTTATAATTTTGAGGTACGAGGTTATCATATGATCCTATCGATATTATGTTAAGTACTGACTGTACCTACCCCTTGTGTTGAGTTATTTTTCCGATCCATAGGGGTGGGTTACAAATTCACTGTAGGTATCAAAATATATTTTTTATTACCAATTATTGTTGTGAGGTGTTAGAATGTTAGTCTTACCACAATGTTTTCTGGTTATTTTCAAGTAGACAAGATGAGGAACGTCCAGAGAATTCAATGGGAAAATGGAATATTCTTGAGGTTGTTCACCTGAACTGAGAGGCTCTACTGACAGCCAGGGTCCCTTATCATTGTTATCGTAAGTGTAATATAGTAGGGTTGCAGGTTATAGTAGAGGAAGAGGGTGGCGTCCATACACTATACGCCTTTCAAGGATAACTCAAGATAAAACGGAAGGAGATGAATGCGGTTAGGACCGCCGCACCACGGCGGAGGATTAAGGCCGTTGTCGGCAAATCTCTTACAGCCTGCGTGCCTGAGGCCCATTCCTTCTCTCTGAATCCCCATTTCCACATCTCTTCTCTGTGCTGTCTTTCCTATTTGACCTTCTCCAACCGCCCACGACACTCCGGGATTTCATTTACTATCAGGAAGCAGTAAGCACGAATAACTCGTAGAGGTCTTTGCCCCTGGCTGATCTTTTGTTTCGTTATGATAACTTTATCACCTGTATATTAGTTAATATTTATTTTAGAAGGCAAAATAGAAACATTGTACATGAAGTGGAGTTACCTCAAGTGAAATGCTTGTAAGATCAATTATTTAAACGGCTGATATCGACAACAACAAGATCTGGAAGGGTGAGTACAGACTCAAATTTAGTAGTATTATGGGTTGTTTTCTGCTTGTTCTACGTTAAGTACTGGATTTAGTGAAGTGGGGTGATTCTGTATGTACTACAGGGTGCCCCATAATAAATTAATGATCAAAACATATGGGACTGACTACGACTAATTTGTACCAACTTTTGGGCTACAACATTTTTTCCAAAACCCCCAACTATTTTACAAAACATTAATTTTAATTTTTTCGTGTTTTCCATCTCAGTTCGAAAAATGACCGTAACTCCCTGAGGTTACACGAAAATGCAAGGATACCAATGAAAAGGGCATTAAAATGCCTAAACCAAAACCAAAATTACCGCCAAAGTATATATTCTGACAAGTTCAACTTTATGTTGAACTGTTGAATATTTTTAAACGAAATTTTCACATATTCTCAAACCTTTCTTTCTTCGGAAAAATCATTGCAATTCAGCAACGTTCCATTGGTGTTTCCAAGCAATTTTTATACCCGTAATTTTCCTAAAGACGACGTTAAAACGGTGGAAAGCGTGATGTTGAGCGAAATCGAGGGCTTGGCTCAAAACATGATATTGTCGGGACATTGAGAGATGTGGGCGTACTGAGAAGGATTGCATAATGGAGAATAAGGAGATTTAATGCACTTTTCATTTAATGTTTCTATCCTCAAATTCAAATTTACGAGTGATCTAAGAGAGTCACTGCCATTTGCACAAATTAACATCGAAAACATACGAAAAAAATTTAAATAAAAAAAAAACCGGGTTTGATGGGAGTTTTGGGGAAAAAAGTTGTTGCAAATTAGTTGTAGAACCAGTCCTTGAAGTTTCGATAGTTACTTCTTCAACATCCTGTACAGAAAGTACTGAAGTTTTGCAAGTTCGATGTCTCTGTGGACAAACAAAGTGCGAGTGGGTATTATCTTAACGTGAAAACTATCCTTATCAATCCAAAGTTGACTTGGCACCAGGAAATCCGGGAAAGACGTTCCCATTCGCGGTTTGCCGACGAAATCGCTGACAAATCAACTCCCGCTCGGCGGATATTTTGATAGGTTTGAGCCTTTGAAACGGGGCCGCAGATAACTTCACGGGGCATCGGATTTGTCGCCTTTGAAGTCAAAGCCGCTGAAACACGAGCTCAATCGGTAAGTGTGGGCACAGTTGTAGCTCTACCTCTCACCTCAAAACACCAGTTTCAAAAGAGATAGAGTTACAGACGACCACACAATGATAAACAGAGTGGGTATGATTTTCGTGTTTTCAGTAAATTCTGATGAAATTCGTTGAGCTAAATAATTTTATTTTACAGAATTTTATAAGGTTTTTACTGAGGTGATATCAGCAGAATAATATTTTGATGAAGGAATAAAGCAAAAACAGTGGTGTGATTGAGGCTGAGTGTACTCTCAGCTTTTAGCGAATTTTCAAAGAAAATGAAGCTATTGTAATGGCCTCAAAATTTTTAAATAATAAATAAGAAGATAATAAAAGAAATTGAAACACCATTGTTTCTTTTCTCGACCATATCTTCAACTGAAAGATTGATTTGAAAATTTGCTCATTAATTCATGCTGCATGAATGGACTTTCTTCGGTTACACTCATAATTCGTTACCCTCAACCCACCGAATGTTACTGGCAGAGCTTTTGCAATAAAAAACCTGTTACGTACGAAATGTAATACTCTTCAAGGACCTTCTGGATCTTATAGAACCACTTGAAGACCAAACGGTTCTTTTTTGTCGATGTTGAGATGGTTATTATATCGTCCACGGTCGACCATAAAAGAGACGTCAAGCCCCAAGAAAATCCATTTTCTCATATAATGACTGTTGAGTCGTAAAGTTTTTCATTATACAGCATATTGACGGTACATTGAGGGAGAGAATGGTTATTTTCTATTAGGGCTGTTAGAGGGCTATTCAACTTGAAACGTAAAATTCATAGTTCGGGTTCTTGTTTTCTCAAACACCATAATGTTAAAACTAATTATTAAGAAGTCTCTGACCAAGTTTCTGACACCACCTTTGGTGACACCAATTAGGGTTAAATAAACGCTCGGAATCCCTTAACGCCTCCTAAAATTGTGAATTTATAAATTCCAAAAGCTGAGTTCACAGATAGATTAGTACCTATCTGAGTTAAAAAAAAACTAAAATACAAAGGAGTTGGGACTTGAGGAGCGTTTTTAAAACACAGTGAAAAAATCATTCTCTTCGCCAACTCTTCACCCTTTCACCCCGCGGATTGAAAATTTCGAAATTCTATTAGGCTACTAGGTAATTATCAAAATCTGAGGATTCAATCAGCTTCTAGATCGTTTGAAGATGCCATTCATTGTTGTTTAATTTAGTTTACTGTCTGATAGTTGTATTTCTGGAACGATAAAATTATTTGATAATAATTATGATTGAACTTAGTTAAACCTTCGTGACTCTTCGCGGTAGTAAAGAAAGGAAACAAACATAACAGACTTTGCAGTTTAGAACCAAAAAGGAAGAGAAACATACAGAACAACGCAAATTTGCAACCACGAATGATATCGACCCATATTGGAGGGCCAGACTAAACAAACCAGTAAACTTCCTAATTTACCCCCGCAAACACATCCTCCTATCCCAAGTTATCTTCCCGCTACATCCTTAATAATAGCTGAACCTCACAATCTGGTTTCTATGGTCTAAAGCCGCAACATCTCGACAAGGGCGGTTTAGTGCTCGAACATTCTTAGCTACTGTTCAAAATGAGATCCAAAACTTACTGCTGATGTTAAAGAGAAAATAACAATAGCTCTAGCTAGGGTAGGTATATTGAAACTTTGACGTTAAAATTAATTAAATTATTAATAGAATGTTCAATGTTCTTATTAATTCCTAGTAAAACACTTTCTAGATTATGTCGATAGTATTCCCAACTGACAAACAACTACATGGTAGTCAGTTTTTGTAGATTTGTTTCTTTTCGCATCTTCTAATATGCCCTGGTATACACGTTTTCAATTACATCTTTCTAAAAGTCTCTTTAAAAACGAGGTGATCAAATGTGAGGTGATCTGCAGGGAGAAGGTCTCACGTGTCTGATGACACGTGTCGTTTGAGAAAGACAGGAACTTTCCACCGGCCGAGCTCGTTCCGGGTCGCCGACCACCTGATGGAGAGGAGACCCCTAAACATGTTTGCCTGCTCTAACCGTCGGAAGACTGTTCACTTTTTATATTATACAGGGTGTATCATGCTCAACTCAGTTATTTGTAATAACTTTCGTCTCTTTCCCGTGAAAAACTGGCTAGTTTTTCCTCGAATTTGCAGGAAAAACCTCGTTTTTGCATTCAAACGCAATAAAAATTCTTTTGAGCAGTCCGTCGGAAAGCTAACGTTCTGAGGAAGTTTTTCTCTTGCCCGAGAGAGATTGGAGAGCGGCTATCGTAATCCACAACGTATCACCCTAAACGAACAGATAAGCGGCACTGAGTGCCGCCTCATAGGAAAAAGTGCAATGATCTTGAAAAGTGCTCCGTAGACCCCCTACACCCCTTCTAACCTCTAACCCAATCCTCCCATCCAGACCTACAACCTCACTCAACCCTTGAGATTACTTATTGTTCGGCACTTGTCAGTTTAAGTGCAACAAAATGGTCTAGGCGGCACTCTAGACGCCAATCTGTCTGCCATGTTCCGCCTGTTGAATGGATGATTTGGGAACATTATCATAATGATTGGTCGTTCAAATGGGTTGAATTTTATTGAAATCATTCCTATTCATCACAATCGTTTAGACAATTTTCAAATTCAAATATTTTCTGATACACATATAGAAAACTAGTACCTACTTATATAAATTTCTTTAGATTTGTCACGGATTTGAATGAATAGATAACAATATAGCGGAAAATGCCTTAATGAGTAAATAATGCGATAATATTAGTAATAACTAACCAGTAGAGAAGGATTTCCGACTTCTGATCTAGAAAAAAGTTCAATTATTGAGATAATTCAAAGTTTTGAGTTTATTTTGGAGAAATATACTTCTTGTAGTGATTAAAGTACCTTTGAATCCGTGAAAAAGTACTGGGAATGCATTAAAGTTCGAAAAGAATAGTGGGAATCGCGAAAAAGGCATGCGGCACTGAGTGCGCCAGTCCTTGGACTGACACTAAAGATATCTGTCCGTTGAGGGTTAAAGAAAGCAGTGAATTCAACAAATCAGACAATTTACGTTTCGGGTAATTTTTATCCTACTTTAATGAAATTTGTTCGACAATAAGAAGATGGAAAATTTAACGCTCTTTCCAACGGTGTGACCACATTTTGATTTTCTTGAAAATAGAAAGAGTTATGGCCATTTTAGTCTCGCAAGGTCAAAAACAAAATGAAAAAAAACCCTGTGTTGTTGCCTGTAAAGTCGGTATACGGGCGAAAGTTTTACGTGACAACGACTTTGAGTGGTAAAATAATTTTAATGTTAATATTCATTCGTATAGTAGGAAGAAGGATAAAATAAAATTCTTTGTCAAGTTGCACAGAGTAGGTATTTCCCGTAGGTAGTAGGTATTTCCCATGGGTGGGGGGGGGGGAGTGAGTGCCAGGGAAGGGGGGCGCCGCCCGCCTTTAGGGAGCGCCGAGCTGCACCCCCTCCCTGAGCGGAGCGTAACGCAGTTTCTTGAAGTGTCTCCCGGTAAACCAATTTATAAGACGTTATCACGTCAAAATCTTAAAATTAAACAAAGTAGGATTCTAAGTGTGAGAAAAAGGCGTTGAAAGACACATTGAAAATTATTTGTAAAATCGATCCCTGAAGTTTGGGTAGTCGAGCTGGATAACTCTGTTAACATAAATGACTGGAGTGCATAAGAGAAAAAGTACCAGGTGATAATATCATATTATGTCATCGAGTTGCGTGACATTCTGATTGTGACTTGCCAAATAGAACTGCCAAGAGCCAATTACCGTTCAGATCGGAACAGGTTCGGAGCACACAGATCTATATGACTATCAAACAGGCTGATTCTCATTTCAAGATGAGCACTGAGACAATTAATAGCTCAGAATAACCGTATTTCCCATCGCCATCGCTGATTTGATACCTTGGGTAAGCGCGGCCTAAAAAAACGGTGATCTCGTTTTGATATACGGTTCTTGAGAGAGGGAAAGGGTTATGAGAAATAGAAGAAAGTTAATTTTTTGTCCATGACAAAATTTATTGTATAAGGGAAACCATCTTATTTGAATAAGAACTGAGTAAAGTGAAGTCATTGAACAAAACTATGAAGTAGAAAAAATACCAAAAATATTCATTCGTGTCCACCTTATTTGTGTTAAAAAATTAAAACTAGACAGTAGGTATTCACTCATCGAGCTAAACAATTCATTGGTAACATTACTCACAGGAAAATTTTAATTTTTCGGAACGTTGATAATTTGACAAGAAAACCCCGTTTTATGAAGAAAATTGCGGAAGTTACATGGATGCGAGCGGTGTATCGATTTGATAAAAATCAGCTACAGGTAGGTGGCTCCTCTGACAGGCCAACCTATTATTATTATGAAGAGGATTCTAAGTTAGGAAGGTAACGAGAAGGGTACTCTCAAATCCACACGATAGGGGGCGTAGCAACCTTTCAAAACTAAATTTTGTATCAATTTGATACCGCGCGTATCGGAGGGTTAATAAGTCTTCACAGGTTCATCCCTGGAAACTTCACATCCTTATTTGATTTCAAGGATGGAGCTGAAGATGCAAAGTCAGAAAGTACGAGTATCTTAAATCCTTCGCAAAGCGCACTACGGCCTCTGATAGATAGATAGATATGTGGGCTCCCGCCCACTGGAACGCTTCTCCAGTAGGGTGGGGCCGGGTCATCGCCACCGACCCCCTTCGGCCTGACTCGTAGGTGACGTCAACAAGACCCAATCAGGAGGCGCCAACCAACACCTCGCGCGCCCTCCCCCCTCCGGCCGGAGAAGCGGCAAGAGCTTCTCCCCCACCATCACCGCCGCCCCCGCCAACACCACCTCGCGGGAGGAGGGGGGAGAGAAGACGGAACCTCGGGTCAGGCCTGGACGACACTACTCCCCTCCCGACCTCTGCTCAGTTAACAATCCACCGAGAGCTCCGTGCCCGTGAGATTAGTTCAACGCCCCAGTATCCCCCCACCATCACCATGACTTTTGTCTTGTTTTCTTTTCAGCCAATATTCATTTTCAAATCAACCCCCCAACAACTCGTGCGATAGCTTGGGCTGTCGAGTTCATTAACCTAGTTGGTGAGCCCGACCACCCAAGCGCCTAGATCCTCTAGGACAAAACACTAAAGATATACCTGCGAGTTGATAGCAGAGGTGAACCTTTCCCTTCACCACTGGTACCCAAGTTGCCAGGTATATCCGCAGACAAACAAACTTACAAACTGGTGGCAGCTAGCGGTGGGATCTTTGTGTGAGTTAGCCTCACACGAACCCACAAATTAAATAGTAAGGTTTTGTATCGCCACGAGTTGTTTTCAAAATTTAGAGTCAAAAATTCAAAATTTAAATAAAGCGAAACACACAGTCTAACCAGGTATGCTGTTAGGTAGGATGTGCATCCGTTTATTGTAATTATAGGAAAAGTGACGTAAACGCAGCCTCCTATCTCGATCGCCACGATCGCCACGATCGCCACGAAAATTCTTCAAAATTCCAGTAGTAACCTGTTTTTCTTCAATAAGACCGACACAGACGCAGACAGATTTTTCACCCTAGTGGTAGTAGTTAAACTCCGACACATTCACCTACACTTCTCTCTAACAAACCGACAAAATGTCTCTAAATTTGTCGGGAGCAAGCGACCGAGGAGAAGGTACACACTCCTCCGTCGGTCCCGAAGCAGTAGAAGCCATGACACAAACGATGAGGGAGATGAATATACTCCTTCAGCGTTATAACACAGCCACACACGAGGGTGAACGCGGGGACTTACCGGGCTCAGTATTTTTAGAACTTGAACCATGGGACCCAGACGCTTCAGGCGCACTCAGTGTAGTTTCGTTCTTTGCAAATTTTGATCTAGTGACCGCGGGTTTAACCTCTCAACAACGTTATCGAATACTGCGCACAAAAACACGCGGGATCGCGAAGCAGTTTTTGATTGACCGTGATGACGCCATGGACGTTGACAACGTCTACGAAATCGTCAGGGAGGACATGTTGCGGTGGTTCCAAAAAGAAAACCCCCAACATGCGGCCGCTTTACTATGGACAGTAAAACGCAACGCGACGGAGACGCTTCGGCAGTTCGCTGACCGCGTGAGAGGTTTGGCGCGCTGCGCTGTGATGGAAGAAGGAGCGCGTCTGCGACGCCACGAACGAAACGATTGGGTGGAGAAGAAGACGATGGACGCTTTCATCCGAGGCGTCGGGAAGAACATGAGTGCCCTCCTAATCACAAACCGACCGAGATGCATCCAAGACGCTCTAAGCAAAGCCGAAGAACTCGAGGAAACCCTCGATGATACGACCGACTTAGAAGAAAGATGGGATCTAGCGGCCGTCACGAATGATCGTCGGTGCTACAACTGCGGTAGCCACGATCACTTCGCCGCACGATGCCCACGCAAAGATGACAACACGCAGAAATACAACCGCCACAAAGAAGAAGATCACCGCCGGGACAAACAAAATGAGCCACGAAACGAGGAAAAGCCGACTCCGCGCTATCCCTGCATGTTTTGCGCCGATCGAACACACTTTCCCGTGAACTGTCCCTTTAGTCCGCATAAAACAATTTTTTGCGATTTTTGTGGAATGAGAGAGCACTTGGAACAAGATTGCTACAAAAAGAAACGCCTACTCCCCGTATCGCAACCCGTGATGGCACCAGCACACACAATGGAAGTTGTACGCTACAAGAAACCCGCAGAAGAGGACCACATCCCCGCCGTGGAAGCCCCCATGTCACGCACAATGAAGATAACCGTTGGACTAGGCCCCGAAGATCGCGACATGATCGTTGATACCGGCGCCACGCTTTCGGTATTGTCTTCTCCCGTTAAAGGGATCAAACTGCTTCCGACGCGCACTGTCGCGTGGGGCGCGGACGGGATGCCGCTACACTTCGCGGGGGAACAACGCCTCGTCACGCGACTCGGTGGTTGCACTTTCGAACATACATTCCTCGTGTTCGCGAGAAAAAGCGCCACACTCGATTTGCTAGGACTTGACGTTTTGAGACGCGTACCCATGACCTTTACCACGGGTCCAACCATGAAATTTCACGCACTGGAGGAGAAAGCACGACCATATACTCCTGTCGACCTACTCGACGAGCCGTATAGCGTGGGGGTGGTGTTGCGACCGGATTGGCGGGAAAACGGGACGCTTGGTAGTCAACAACCACATTTTGACACAAGCGCACCCATCCCTAGTACCTTTTCGGGAGCAACAGCCACTCCCCAAGTTGACGAACAAGCGACGCCCGTTCGCCACGCGCATACTGACGCCTCGAGTACGCCGACCACGCCCGCCACGAACATCAGCGGAACCGGAAGCATGAAGTTTTGGAGTAGGAATTATGGTGGCGTCACCACGCCGATAGACGCACCCGTCAATCTGTACGACCACGCATCTCGCCACGAAACCCCGAATGAAAAACAGACGCCTAAAAACCCCGAAAGAGTCCCCGAAGAACCAAGAAGAGTACGTTTTGAGGACATGGTGACCGTTTATGGTGATGAAGAACCAGCCACGCAAGAACAAGCGACGCCCATTCGGTTCGACACAAGTTTCGAACAACCTGAAAATTTGTCGCTTGACCAATACATCGATGCCGCTGTCGAAAGGGCCATCCGAAAACTCGACGCGCCCGTCGCCACGATGATACGGAGCTTCAACGCCACGCCCGATCGACACGAAAACATGATCATCGCCACGCCGCAGCGACTCAACGATACCGTGATGGTTACACCACACCAACATGACAACACGGTGGTCGCCACGCCAAATCGCCACGTCGCCACGGTGGTCGCCACGCCCGAAAAAATGAATACAGATCTTGACATCCTAACGATGTTGAGCGAGGAAAAGACAATTGAAAATACACCCGACATGCAGATTGAGAAAATCGTCACGCAGCACCTCAATTCACTGATGCAAATTGAGGGAGCACACGCTGACCGAAGCCCGAAAAACGACGAAAATGTTCAAAACGATGAAAAAATGGGGGTAAGTACCACCCTACAAGATGAAAAGGAAACTGCGGAATGGGAAGAGGTCCCCACTGACCAATGGGATCCGCCATTACCCGAATTTGACACCGTTCTCAATGACAAGTTGAAACATCTGAACGAAGCGGACGCAGAACCGACGAGGAATTTGTTGAATACATTCCGGGACTTATTCAAGCCACCTACGGGGGAGGGGTGCAATTTAAATGTATCCCATGAGATAATCCTTACTCAACCCACCGTCACTCAACAAAAACCCTATCCGGTTCCTCACGCCCTTAGAGAAGTTGTTGAGACGCAGCTTAAAGATATGCTCGAGTCCGGAGTAATTAGCCCGTCCACTAGTCCGTGGAGCGCGCCCGTCTTATTAGTCAAGAAAAAGACGCCGCCGGGGGAAAAGCAGCTTTGGCGTTTTTGTACCGACTTCCGTCAACTTAACAAAATTACCAAAGGAGACGCATACCCCCTTCCGCGACTACAAGAAACACTCGCCATGCTCGGACAGTGCAAATGGTTCTCTACGATCGATCTTATAGCTGGGTATCATCAAATTCCGGTACATGCTGACTCAAAGGAAAGAACGGCCTTCTCTGTCCTTGGACGCCATTTCCAGTATGAAAAAATGCCCTTCGGGTTGAAGAACGCACCCGCCACGTTTCAACGCGCGATGAATGACGCGCTCGATGGTATTCTCGGAAACAACTGTCTCGTCTATCTCGACGATATAATTGTGTTTTCCGCCACGCGGGAAGAACATCTCGAGAAGCTCAACCAGGTTTTCACACGTCTATCAGAAGCTCGATTACAAGTAAATATCGCTAAATGCGACTTTCTCAAGAACGAAGTGCGATTCCTAGGACACCGCATCACCACGGATGGAATTCTCACGGAACCGGAGAAAACAAGGGCCATTAAGGAGTTCCCGATACCTACCTCAATGGTGAAATTGCAATCCTTTTTGGGCCTCGCCAGTTTTTACCGGAGGTTTATCCCTAAATTTTCCGAGATCGTTGTTCCGTTGACCGAGCTGTTGAAGAAAACTAATCCCTTCGAGTGGACCGAGAGACAACAAAGGGCGTTCGACGAACTCAAGGACAAACTGACCAGCGAACCCATCCTCGCTTACCCCGATCTGACGAAACCTTTTATCCTCGCAACCGATGCATCCGGCTTCGCCTTGGGAGCCGTCCTCTCACAAAATTTTGATGGGGAAGAGAGGCCCGTAGCTTATGCGAGTCGCAAGTTGAACCCGGCCGAAACCAGGTACTCGGTCACCGAACGAGAGCTTTTAGCGGTTGTGTGGGCGGTCCGACATTTCCAAGAATACCTGCTCGGACAAACGTTCGAACTTCAGACCGACCACATGGCTCTTACCGCCGCCATGCATCTTCGTGACCCGACTTCGCGCATCGGACGCTGGATATTACGCCTAGCGGAATATGACTTCATACCCCGATATAGACCAGGCACACAAATGGGACACGCCGACGGTTTAAGTAGAGGCGACGTTGCGGTTGTAACCCTCGAATTTCCGCGAGAACTCATGATTGCCGCTCAAGATTTGGACAACTGGATTCAAGCCCTCGTTCTCGATAGAAAACACGAGAATCTACGCAACACAAACGGCGTATGGGAAACACGCGTCCGTCAAGACGGAAAACACGAATGGGTACCATTAATTCCAACTTCGCTACGAGAATGGCTAATTGATCGCTGTCATAAGAACGAATGGGCAGGACACCCAGGAGCTGAAGTCACAGAAAAACTCGTCCGAAGACTTGGAACGTGGCCCGGACTTGCGAAAGATGTTCGAGAAAATCTTCAACGTTGCGAAACCTGTGCGCGACGAAATACACCATCCGGACTTCGGAATCCTATCCAAAGGCCGTTACTTCCCGAACGTCCCGGACAGATCGTCGGCATAGATTTCGTCGGCCCCATCTCAAACGGAAACACGACCAAGTATATACTCACCGCTGTGGATCATTTCACGAAATACGCGGAGGCGTATATTACTTCAGATTGCACGGCTGGAACCGTCGCCCGAAATCTTGCGAACAAATACATTCCGACACACGGTGTTCCCGAAAGGTTGGTCTCGGACCGTGGTACCGCTTTTACGGCCGGATCAACACGAGAACTATGCAAAAATTGGGGCATAAGACAAATTTTTACCACCGCCTATCATCCAGAAAGTAACGGAGTCTGTGAAAGATTCCACCGGACGCTAGCCAACATCTTAGCGAAAATATCCAAGAAGACGAAAGAATGGGAAAGTATGCTCCCCATTGCGCTTGCAGCATATCGCTCGACTCCGCACAAAAGCACGGGATTCAGTCCGAATTTCCTTACCTTCGGTCGTGAATTGCGAATGCCCAACGAAACACTGCAGAGCTTGAAACCCCGTGCCGATGAGACCACCACGATGAGAAATCTGAGGATCGCACGCGACGCCACCCACCAAAGCCTGCAAGAGGCGTGGCGGCGGCGTAGCGAAGCCATCAACTCACGACGAACTCTGAGATCCTTCGAGGGAGGCGACGCCGTATATCTAAAGGACATGCAACCGCCACCCGGAGTTGTGAAGAAATTTTGGAGTCCATGGAGTGGTCCTTGGATAATCCTGAAGAAACATTCCGACGTTACTTATGAAATTAGAGACTTACCAGATATTCGAAGACAAACTGTGCACATCAATCGCCTTAAGCCAGCTTTCGTGTTGGGAGTACCAGACGAAACGTTCATCGATCCCCACGATTCCCCGTCGAATCCACGAGATGTTGCGACACCAGAACCCCTCGACACGACGTTGACACCTGAAACAAACAAAGAAGATTGGTATGAAAGTTACGGTTGGTCGACACCGGCAGCCGTGGCGCCAGCACCGGTACCCACCACCAGCTCGAAAGAACACACGCCGAAGACACCTCGAGGAGAGGCGTCAACCCAACATAGTATCCCTTCGGAACTGGATCGTGACATGGACGCGGATCACAATTTCGATCGCTCCACCGAACGTGAAAGGGAAAGAAGTGAAATACCTCACGGGACTGACGACCTTCAAACGAGCCGTGCTGATCGCCACGAGACTCCACTCCGCCACACCAAACACCATGACGAGTCCGCCGATCGCAACGCCACTCGCAACGCCGATCGCAACGCCACTCGCAACGCCGATCGCAACGCTGACCGCCACAAGGTGCGATGTACAGAAGAAGTCAACGAAGATGGAGAGCCAATTGAATCTTCCGATGAAGAGTTCGAAGAAGCGAAGGAAGATCCACCTGCTAAGAGACTTTGTGAAGAAATTGAGGAGACACCTAGTCGTTATCCATTAAGAACAAGGCACAAAACTGTCGACTATAGGCTACTCCACTTAGGGAAAAAGACACACTGACAAACTACTAGGGCACATACACATCGCACTGACCGACCCTTCAGGTCCTATTACACTTGGACCCTTCAGGTCACCCCATTTCACTTGGACCCTTCAGGTCACCAAATTTAACTTGGACCCTTCAGGTCGCTACACTTCGCTTTGATCCTTCTGATCGCCTAACTCTTATGGCTGCACTGTCCTACTACGGCCGTGCCTGAAAAGTTGAAGTACCAAAGTAGAATTCCTATTGAAGCAAGTCACTTTTCCTAGGCCAGGATGTCACATAGGGTATTGTTTTGTTTGTTGTAGGATATGGCACATGAACCGAAAGATGAGCTAGGGCTCGATGGAGGTCCCATTACACCTGACCCTGCCGTTGTAATTATGCGGAAACGCTGCGAGGAAGCCAAAGAACAACTGGCCGATCGACCGGAAGGCTTCGTCGAGACCGCGGCACCCATCGGCGATCCATTCCCCACCCTGGAAACCCTGGCAAACTACGTGAGGTTCACGATGTGCGGCGACACTCCCGCCGCCCGCCAGACAACCGGGCGTGCGGCGCTCCAGACGGCCCTTGACGTCGCCATGTGGCTCCCGGCCTATCAAAGAATTGTGCTAGAACGGAATGCCTTGCTCCGTCGGCAAACACAATGGCTCGAAGATAGGCGAGCTCTCATCCTGGAACGTAACGAGGCCATCGCAGAGGCGAAGCGGGCCAAGGCACAGGTGGACGCAGAGCCACCTGCGGCACGGACGCAGACATCTGAGGCACCCTCACAGGCACCAGCAGAGGCACCTGCGACGAGGTCTGCAGGAGCTGTGGGGGAGTTGGCCCCTTCCCCAGCTCCATCGGCGATGGTCCTCTCCGTCTCGTCGAGATCTTACTCCCCGGAGCTCCCCGACTGCGGCGTCCCCCTTCCATCATCCAGCCCTCCGCCACGAAATCGAAGTCGGACTGGGATTTTTGCGGATTCAGACTGGGACGAGGAACAGAACTGCCCGACACCACCTGAGCCGCTACCCACTCCTATCAGGGAACCCCAAATCCTACTGCAGGCAGGCAGCCCACCCCCGTCAAGACCTGGGTTGAAGGTGAAGATCACGCGGCGAAAGAAGATCACCTGCCCCGTGTGCACAAGACCAGCACAGAAACTGTTCAAGTTCCGCTGTCCTGCCTGCAAGGAGTTCTGGGAGCGGCTCAAGGCACTTCATCGCAAAGGCCAAGACCTGCCCACCTGCACCTGGAACCACGCCGCCAAGAGAAATCCTACACGATGCCGAGGTTGCCGTAGATACGCCTACGAGCAGGCCATCAAGAAGGCACGCCCTTCCGATCCCCTAGCCATCCCCAGTGTCGTCTTTGACGACCCTGGCTCCCGGGGGGACGGGGGGTGTGGGCTCCCGCCCACTGGAACGCTTCTCCAGTAGGGTGGGGCCGGGTCATCGCCACCGACCCCCTTCGGCCTGACTCGTAGGTGACGTCAACAAGACCCAATCAGGAGGCGCCAACCAACACCTCGCGCGCCCTCCCCCCTCCGGCCGGAGAAGCGGCAAGAGCTTCTCCCCCACCATCACCGCCGCCCCCGCCAACACCACCTCGCGGGAGGAGGGGGGAGAGAAGACGGAACCTCGGGTCAGGCCTGGACGACACTACTCCCCTCCCGACCTCTGCTCAGTTAACAATCCACCGAGAGCTCCGTGCCCGTGAGATTAGTTCAACGCCCCAGTATCCCCCCAAGCCGCCACGCTGTACGACCCACCAAGGACATCAGCCGCCACGGATCCTACCTCGCCACACAACATCGAAAGGTTACCTACGGGCCCCAACGTGAGTGCACAAACTAATATTACATTTCATTCCATTGGCCAATGAACTAGGAGTGACGTGTAGTCATAAGAGTAAAACTTAACAACATTAACAATATTTCGCCACGAATCATATTTGAGATTGAACTTTAGCAAACTTTCCGATTGAACCTCTGATTTTCTGACCATGCAATGAACTTGAATTACAAACGATTAATGGATTGTATTGATAAACTAGGAAACCATACTGATTAAAATACTGTTTCATACTTACCACGAATCTCGCCTTCAGCAAAACACCACGAACTTTGAAGTGGAGAAGTTGTCTTTTAATTTAATAAAAGTGCCATATATTTGTATTTCCGTTTACCTTTCTGTCCGAGTATACCTGGTTACCAAACTGATAGTTGAGGCTAGTGCATCGCCACACCTCAAGGTTTTGACAAGTCCCTTCAGGACCGCCACGTAAGCCCATAAGGCAGGAACACCTTTGTGTATCCAATTTGCATTTGGCCCTTCAGGCTTTTAACTTTCAGCATAAATCGCCACGAGACGCTTCAGGTCGCCACGCAATTTCGCCACGCTTTTTCACCACGTTTTTCGCCACGCATCTTTAATTCTAAATTCTTCACAGGTAAATACCTTTCTTTATAATTTATCTGTGTTTCGACTTTTGTCTTGTTTTCTTTTCAGCCAATATTCATTTTCAAATCAACCCCCCAACAACTCGTGCGATAGCTTGGGCTGTCGAGTTCATTAACCTAGTTGGTGAGCCCGACCACCCAAGCGCCTAGATCCTCTAGGACAAAACACTAAAGATATACCTGCGAGTTGATAGCAGAGGTGAACCTTTCCCTTCACCACTGGTACCCAAGTTGCCAGGTATATCCGCAGACAAACAAACTTACAGATAGATATTTTATTTCGCACTGTTGGTACATATTCGTACATAATGTACCTAAGTGAACATTTATAAGCATAATTTCAGTCTCAACACTCCTTATTATAATTCAACGAATAAATATTCAACTAATATAATTCAACATCACGATAGGTGCAATATTAACAACAGTCGTCATGAGAACAATAAAAAAAAAAAAAAAACAAAGAGAAACTTGCTCAACACTGGAAATCAAAGTGACTTAGGAACATTCGTGATTGGATCTTTTATATTATTTTTAGGAACAAGGGGTGGGTGGGTCCGGGCCGGTCGGGACACCTCGGCCGGTGCGGTGATGATCCACACACACCTTGTTCCTAAAAATAATATAAAAGATCATATTAAGAAAAAAAAGATAATATAAAGGTGTGTGTGGATCATCACCGCACCGGCCGAGGTGTCCCAGCCGGCCCGGACCCACCCACCCCGGCGGCTCCCGGGGCAACCAATCCAATACTGGAGAGGAAGCCACTATGAACATGCGCGGTCCACCATACAGGAAGACCACCCATCTCAATACAAGCGCCAAGGGGGCCGCCCCCAGGCTGGCCAAGAACCCCGAGCCAACAGCCGAAACATACAGCCCAACAATCACACACAACACACAAACATATAAACATCTGTGCCAAACTCTCCAGGATCTAATTATTCAGCTTCTTCCTTGAGTAGGAACAAAGGATCTTTATATCCGGGAAGCGGAGAAGATGAAAACATTATTGTAGAATAGCTTTTACAACTTTGATCAAGTAACCTCCATTCTTAGATGTCAGCGAACCCTCAATAATATTTAAGTAGTAGGTACAAAGCAAACAACATAAAAAACATCAGAGTTTCTTGCTGAGAACCGCGGAAATCGAGAAAAATGTAATCGTTATTTGAAAAAGGAATCCAACTTGGATTCCACAGTCTCCTCGAATATTGTTCCTTTTCCCGGTGTATGAACCTTCAACCTCGAAACAATTGTAGTGGAGATTTTCACACTCGGAGGTCGATGGCACACTGCGAAGGTTGTTGAAAAATAAATGAGAGAATCGGTATATAAAGTATACATATAAACGGTTGTCTGTTATATATTATGTACCGAAGGTTGAAACCGAGAGAGAAAAATAGACGAAAGGTTTATGAAATGGAAACCGGAAAGTTTTTTGGACAGCGTGTCTTCGGGCAGTACGAGTAACGAGGGAGCTTTGTAGATGGTAAACTACGAGTATTTGCGGCGGTCCGGGAAGTAACAAAGCTTTTCTACTTCTCTGCACAGAATACCGAACTACAAAGAGAACTGATGAACTGGAAACTTAGTTGAACGGAAAAGAAAGTTTTATTACTTCAGGTAGATAACAGATAAATATAGAAGGTATACACTTTGTGATCCAGGATTCGTTGTTGAAACTTTCAACGTTTCTGCCGCAATGCTTAGTCAGAAATATACGTTTATGGCAAAAACTATTGACTTGACTCCACTTTGGGTATTGAGGTTAATGTTACCTTAACAGTTAACTTGAAATTCTCTTGTTCAGTGTTCCAGTTGAAACTCTCCTTTAGGATGTTATGGAACTTTTTACAAGCTAGTTCTCATCCTTATTCTGCTATGGTCTAAGTTAACGGATGCAAGGTTCGTCTGGGCATCCTAATTAGACGAGCTAAGAGAACTTACATCCATCAGAGCCAACCATTAAGATAGGCTACAGGTATAGCTAGCCATCGTACAACGAGGTAAGTGGTTCCCAATGAATAGGACAACTCCACTGATAAATTGTCCCTTTCGAGTGCACCAGTTAGTTGTTTATACCTCATAACCTTAATTTCGTAGAAATAAGTGGTAGAAAATAAAAACCACCTCGTAAAAAAATAAAAACCAGCTCGTGTTCAATCGTTTTGTCTAAATCACACCTACAGCATTAGTTCATGTATCCTCCGCTAGGGAAAGTATTTTTCCCTTGAATCACCTGCATCGCATCATCTCAAGCTTTACCAAAATAGGTAACTAAGCTTGTCTTATATGATTCAAAGGAAGCTTCATTATTGCTAGCGGAGGATACATGAACTAATGCTGTAGGTGTGGTTTAGATGCTCATTTGTTCAATGGGGTGCGTGCATGGGTCGAAAAACTGTTTATTGTTATTTTTAATCTAAACTATACCTCATTCTGAGAATTTTGACACCAACCGCGATCTCCTAGCGTGAGAAGACCTTTTTCTATGATTTTTCAAAGTTTCGAATGTTTATGACGTCACAGTGGGCTGGGGGGTTCCGCCCAGGCGGGAGGAGCGAGTGACGTCATAAACATTCGAAACTTTGAAAAATAATAGAAAAAGATTTATTCATCCAAAAAGAGAACGACTGGTATCGAAATTCTCAGGATGAGATCTACTTTCGATTACAAATTTAAAAAAAAATCAGGCGCACCCCCCCCCCCTCCCCCATTTTGAAGCATTACTCAAGCACAGGAGAAGTGCGTTGAAATGATTTGTTCCTAATGGAGGATCTACGCGAATCAGAAATAATCTCCCTCTAGTTTTGTCCACGACCAACCCTTCCTTCCTCACTCAGGTGGCAAGGGAAGTGTGACTAAAAGGAGAAGGCTCGTGAGAGTGGTGGGTTCCCTTGTGCTACTTATGTTTCATTTATTTAAGCGTAGATAAGCATGTTTATATTTATTAAATGATATAGTTAGCTGGGGCATAACAACTATATCCCCCAACGTAATAGTGTTTTCAACTTTGTTCCCGAATATAACGCAAATTCCTGCACACCAATGACAAAAAATAATACGTACCTACATTCAAATTCTGTTTTGCTCCTTGCTACCAAAAACACTTTTGAACAAATTTTTTGAAATTTTCAGAGTTGGTGCGAATTAGCTTTGAAACGGTTTCCTTGTATTGCATTATCTTCAGACTAATAGTAGCGCCTCCCCACAACAACTTTATTTCCTTCAAACACCAATTCATTATGATCTAGTGGTCCGATATCACTCAAAGTCGGAGAGTAGTTGGAGCTGGGCTCAACATGAATGCCTATTGATTTCATCATAGTCCTATCAGTACATCGTCCCTTGAAAGGCAAAATATCGTCAGCGACATTTTCCAAATTTTACAGCAGTGACGAAAAACTGTGAGAGGATCTTTTTATTGCCAAACCCATGTTATAATGTTAATGTAGACTACGTTAAATCTTTTTTTTTTTGTCAATTCATGGGGGAGAAAAAAAAGTTTCTGGAAATTGCATTTCACGATAAAAGGGCCTTACGCTATCGCTATCTAGAAGGACCCAGAGAACTGTTGTAGATAAGATATATACATCTTGGCAATTAAAATATTTTACCTTTCAGGGGAAGAAATCCTCTCGTTAATTCATGTGCCACTGAGGCTAGTACAGTCAATAGCAGCCTGTCCCTTTCTAAATCCAGTAGCTTTACCCTCTAACATTCACAAATGATTCTCAGTTCAACTTCGAACGTCCACAGCTCATTGGATCCAAGTCAACCCACTCTGCGGAATTCCATTACTCTGGGCTTATAGCGGTTATCTCCTATCCGATGCATTACGTCTCTGAGCTATCTACATAATTATAATCCTTCAAAGATCCGCATTATTTGATTAATCAAACGATTTGTATGACATGGTGCTTGATTTATCAAATAGTTTACACGTCCACTTTATTAATAAACATTTCTGAGACCATAAGGTGAATCGTAAATGGCCGTTTTTAGCATAGTAATAGGACGTTAAAACCAATTCCTTCCATCTGTGAAGAATACCCACACGGAGAACTTGAATGACCTACAAACTGAATATTCGTGATAGATGAATATTTTATTCAAAATGAGGTACAACAGAATTTAACTTTTGCACAAGATTTTAATTTTAAAACAATACAACTATTTACAATAAATCAAAATGCATTAAACCAGAAAAAGATGTAATTTTTGGTGGAAGTTTCTTTTTTGGTGGAATCTACTGTATTTCCAATCATAAACTACTTATATACTGATGGCATTGAATAGTCAATTTTGGAACATATGGAGATATATTTCCTTTATAACATGTGATGAAGCTTTATTCCTAAGTCATAAATTCATAAATTTAGGTGACTTTTTGCTATTAGATATTCTAAAAACCTTCTGAATTTAGGTGATTTTTTGCTATTAAGTAGATATTCCAAATAGGTACCTTCTGAATTTAGTTGACTTTTCGCTATAGATATTCTAAATACCTTCGGAATTTAGGTGACTTTTTGCTATTAGATATTCTAAAAACCTTCTAATTTTAGGTGACTTTTCGCTTTTAGATAGGTATTCTAAAAATCATCTGAATTTAGGTGACTTTTCGCTATTAGATATTCTAAAAACAATCTGAATTTAGGTGACTTTTCGCTATTAGATATTCTAAAAACCTTCTGAATTTAGGTGAGTTTTCGCTATCAGATATTCTAAAAACCTTCTGTTTTTAGGTGACTTTTCGCTATTAGATATTTTAAAAATAATCTGAATTTAAGCGACTTATTGCTATTAGAGAGGTATTCTAAAATCCTTCTGAATCTAGGTGAGTTTTCGCTATTAGATAGATGTTCTAAAAACCGTGTGAATTTAGGTGACTTTTTGCTATTAGATATTCTAAAAACCTTCTAAATTTAGTTGACTTTTCGCTATTAGATATTCTAAAAAGAATCTGAATCTAGGTGACTTTTCGCTATTAGATATTCTAAAAACAATCTGAATCTAGGTGACTTTTCGCTATTAGATATTCTAAAATCTTTTTGTATTGAGGTGCATTTTTGCTATTAGATAGATGTTCTAAAAACCGTCTGAATTTAGGTGACTTTCCGCTATTAGTTCTATTTTGTCATTAAAATCTAGCATAGAAACATCGGTCAGGTTCAGAACCAAAGTTGTTCAAACAATAAAAACGAGAAGAATTTAATTTGTTCAAATCGCAATTTCTTTGATAGGGAGGGAACAAAATGAGAGTCCCATAAGATGCATTTTGAGGTTTTTGTTGGAAGGGGTCTTGGTAGTACTTTTCCCATTTTCGGCAGGTACCAGGCTACTCTGGAGACTTGACTCAATAAGAATACCCGGAGACACTTCTTGGACCATCTATGAGATGGTTGAAGTTAAGGAATTCGTCTCAAAGACTGCTCGCTTGATCGAAAGTATAGTTAGACAAGGAGATTGTTGGGAATTGTTCAGTAATTTTAAAATTTATGACATTCTGATACTTATTCGAAGTAACTACAATTTGAGAATGTCAATTTGCGGAAAAATTAATTAGGTAACTTTCCTGAAAGTCGTATTACCTTTTTTCTACCTCTAAAAGTAAGCTCATTTGAATACGTAGCCATCTGATCGAAAAAAAACTCGTCTGCGGGGAATGAGAAATTATCAGAGTGCTTCCCATGCAAATTTGATATCAGAGGAGACTATTTTCCGGGAAGGGGATGCAACGGGGTATTAGTGAGGGGAAGATAATGGGCGTTTGATGTTTCCGGGGGGTTGGAACAATAACTTGTGAGATGTGTTCCTGTGTGGGTGTGGAGATGACAGAATCGGTTTAGGCACTGGGCAGTCGTTCGTTAGCGTTACAAGGAAGATTAATCAGTGGCGGTAGCCACTATGTATTCTGAGGTAAAACCACCCTCATTGGTAATGAGATTTGAACTTGAAATGACTGCAAATCCATGTTTGCTTTTAAAATTCCACCTCGCGTGTGGTTGTGGTGATTTATCTCACAAACCAGGATGAAAAATGACGAAGAGGAAAATTGGAACAGCATTTCACCAACTAGAAGAAATAGAAACCCATACAAATTAAAATGAAAAAACAAGAAGGTCGAATTTTTCAAAATGAGCAAATTCCCAAATAACCAATACATGGATCTTGGGAAAATCTATACAAAATCATGATTCAATCTTGATCGCTTTTGAATCTCAATGTTGTATCTGCTATTTTCGTTCAAACTTTGAAAGTGTTTGAACAAAAAAGAAAATAATTAATTTAGATGATGGGTTACTGTGATTACGTGTTGCCGAGTGAAGGCGATGATCTTCTCGATGGCTTGATTTACTTTGGTCCCTACTCAACAGTGAGGTTGTTCCCTAGGCAAGGTAGCTGTGCTATGTTTCCCAGGCACGTAGTGCCAACTGTTGTGAGTAGTATAGAGAGAGAGAAAGCTATCTGCCTTCTCCGGCGTCCTTAGCCAGGCCAACTGATAATAGGCAGAACTTTTTTCACCTAGTTATCGTTGTGTTCCTAATGAGACTCTAAGGTAGAGAGAATGCAGTGGCCGGCGCCTTGGAGGGCAAACCGCTTACTCTAAGGAACTAGGCTAGTTTGTAGGACGAAGGTAGGTAGAATTGGTGGAGTTGATTACTTGTACTGCATGAAGGGAGACCCCTGAGTGTAACTTTTTTTACTCTAGGTATGAAGGATGTGGAGAGAGTAAATGAAGGGTGACGTCTGCCTGACGTGTTCTCCCCTCTTATCTCACTCACACTAGGTCGTGATGATCCACTAAGTTTCCCTACAAGTTCCTTTATTGGAGAACTAAATTGTTAATAATACTTGTTTTATGTGGGTCATTACACTAACCAAGCTACTTACTGAGCTTCAAAATATAAGTAAAAGAAAATAAGATAAATGAGCAAATAAATCGTTTGTCTTATAATATAACAGAACGGATTGAATGGAGTAATTCGCTCCAGGCCATCACACTCGAACCATTCACGTAGGTTGCTGCTCCATGATTTTCTTCTTCTGCCTCTGCTTCGTCTTCCGTCTATCCTTCCTTCCAAGATCAGCTTCAGCATTTCATACTTTTTTTCCCGGAGAATGTGACTCAGATATTCTAACTTCCTCTACTTAATGGTATGTTTCAACTCCAAGGTCTTGTCCATTCTTCTAAGTACGCTTATATTGGTCACTTTAGCAGTCCACGGAATTCTGAGTATTCTCCGTTACACCACATCTCGAAGGCATTGATGTTTTTCTCGTTCTTCTTCTTCAGTGTCCATGCTTCAGCACCATACTGTAATGTGAAGAAAACAACATTTTAACACCCGTGTACTTAATGGCAGATTGATATCACGGTTACAAAGACATTTCTTCAGCTTGATGAATGCATTTCTGACTTTCAATTCTGCATCTAATTTCTTTTGTTTGATCATTATCTTCATGCAGACATGTTCCCCGATATTTGTAGGAAGATAATTTCTTGATGGGCACTCCTTCAACGGTGATATTTACGTTGTTATTTGGTGTCTTCGATATTAGCATCAGTTTTGTCTTCTGCAAATTCATTTTAAGACCATACTCATTACATTTCACTTTAAGGTTGTAAATCATGTTTTGAATTTGCCAGCATAACTGTATCGTCAGTATATCTTATGTTGTTAATAATATCATTATCAATCTTTATGCCTTTATTTCCACGTTCTCTTAGAGTTTCTTTAAATATGACTTCGCTGTAGGTGTTAAACAGCAATGGAGAAAGCACACATCTTGCCTTACGCCCCTCAGAATCATGATGTCTTCAGATAATTCTTCGTCCTTTGACTTTTGCTGTCTGAGTAAGTACTTAGTACTTCCGTTCAAAAAAACCGCAGCATCGTATACCTACGCATAAATTTCACTCAGACCCGGTCAGTCCGGTCTGTTATACTATAAGACAAACGATTTGTTTGTTCATTTATATGTTATATATTTTCTTTTACTTATATTTTGTCTTGTGGTAAGTCTGAAGAAAATTTTCAAGTTTCGATAAAGATCTGAAGTTTTGAAGAATGATCTGTAGTTCCGAAGTAAGATCCGATAATGTTAATATTTGGTAATTCCAATTAATAAATTATATTCCTGTGCCATGTTATTACATGATACATAGATTCCTAAGTTATATTATTTTGTACACATACCCACCCAACGAGCTTGACTTTTTCTTCGTTCGAAAATTGCCAAAACTGAATCCTGTTTATACCTAATGCAAAAAGAGACTTTAGAACTCTCGGCTTGAATCAAATTATCCCACAGAAATTTCAAAAATAGACTCAGTGGGAATCGTGTTCGAATCATACATAAGAACGTCGAAGGGGTCGAGTTACTTCGCATCCAACACTTTCTCCATTCTCCGACGTTTCTCTTGTTTGACACGGTTTCGCGTTTCCTGGCTGATCACCTCACTCGAGATACGACTCTCCTCTTAACGTAGATGGAATGTAATTTTCTCGTCCTGACAAACGCCTCGTCTCTTTCCTCGCGTTTTAATAAAGTTCTCACCTTCAAATTCTTTTCTCGGCTGACGCGCGCTGTCCGTGTTGTCCCTTGCGACTTCAAGAACGTTCTCTATTCTTATTGCCACGCGGTTGTCGGCGAAATACTGAGGAATGGAGATCACTTTGTGGGTGAATATCTTGAAAAAATCTTAAGAACGAAGATGATGCGAGAACTGGTGACTCAGAGGAGGATGAGCATAAGAACATAAGACGACATCTAGGACTCAGCTCGAAGTGATGTGTTGAACAGCCCCGAGCTGAGCGACATGTGAAAAGATTTGTATTACTCACAGCTCTCTTACTCGCAGTCGTGAAATTTTCTTTGAACTGCCTCAAGTTTTGTTCGTTTTTGTTGATGATTTGTTCTTCACAGCCGTATTGCTTCTGAGTCAAGTTACAAGGTTGAAAAAAACATGTTCTCAAAAATCAAAATTTTCACTCGCGTTTGACGTTTTATAGCTTCCTGAACAATTTTGGTTCCGTGTCTGTCTGTCTGTCATGAAATCCTTGTCACCGCTACAATTCTCATCCGATTTCGATGACATTTTCAGGGATGGTGTGGGTTGACGTGTAGATGGTCCCCTATGAAAATCATCACCCCAGACTGATAGTAGCCGCTGCGCATGCGCAAACATGAAATCCTTGCCACAGCCATAACTTCTACATTTCTAATCCGATTTTGATGAAATTATCAGGGATTGTGCGGATTGGCATGTAGATGGTTCCCCTATGAAAATCATTGCCCCCGGACTGATAGTAGTCACTGCACATGCGCAAACGTGTATTTCCTTGTTACAGCCATAACTTCCACATTTCCCATCTGATTTCGATGAAATTTTCAGGAATTATGCGGAGATGGAGCATGTATTTTGTGCGCGTGCGCAAACGTGAAATCCGTCCAACAGCCATAATTTCTACATTTATAACAATATTCAGAGACAGTACGGGTTGATGAGTACCCTATGAGGGTTATTATCAACACATAAGTTGAGCTGTTTTTTTCTGCCACTGCCGTTCCCCTCAAAGATGCTCATGGACCAGAGAAACAGGTTGATGTGCCGGCCATCTTTTAGGGGAAAAAACTACCACTAGTCATGGGGCAAAAACTTCCATCTCGTCAAGATGGGGGGGGGGGGGCTAGTTTTAAGACTAAGTTACCCTATTGCAATTTGAGGTTTAAGAGTTTATGAAGTTTATTTTATTTTGTCTGACTTAAGCTTTTCTGTTTCACCCTTTAAACGCAATTTTTTCCTAATGTTTTTGTACGAAAAGAGGTCAAAATAGTTTTGACTGAGCTACTTTACATAATATTGCAATGTTGAGGTTTAAGAGTTTATGGTGTTTATTTCATTGTATTTTTTTCTAAGGAAATACACCAATATTTACCGCGATTTCGTGCTCAAAGTATATATTTTTTTTGGCTCTTTCAACATTTGGGGCAAAAACTACACAGAAATTCATTGGTAGTTTTTTCCCCATGTCATGGGGCAAAAGCTACCATTTCCACTTTTTCGTAAAAAGTCTTACTGCTAATAGCACAGTCATCCGTTCGCGCCCAACCTTCCAGCACATGCATCTAGGATCCAGTAGCATCGGATCCTAGCTTTGCCAGATGAATAGCACTCATTCGGGACCCGTGATAGCTTTAAAACTCAAAACTGGTAGATTTTACCCCCACCTACCCTACTGCAAGGTACTTAGATATTGATGTTTTGAGATAAGCTACTATGCATCGGATCATCCATACAATCGGGTTTTGGGTACGAGGAAGCTATGTGCCACACTCACTTGGCTAACTTTTTTTTTTCATTTTGGAGACGGACAAGTCCCTAGGCTCATTTTTAAACCCGAAAAGTACCAAAAATGAAGATCAATATTTTAATTATGAGATACGCTACGTCCCTACCTCGATTGCTGGCTTACCAAGCTCGTAGCTTACCCCTTACAGCTCTCCCTCAGGATCTACCACAGTCGTTAAATAAAACTACCAGCCAGGTTTATGCGGTTTTCGTAGTCCATCGTGTACAAGTTTGCTTTCATTTGAAGGTTCATTCTAGTTTATACCGTTCTAAACGCTCCTCCGTATCTACTTGTTTCATTACCCTAATAAAAACAGGTAGATTTTTCTAATTCCAGTTAACCTCATTATAGTGTGCGTAAATCCAGGAAGAGAAACAACGAGAGGTACCTTCGAGCCCTCGTAAAAACGAGATTATGTCCCGTAAAATTCACCACGAACTTCGGTCACGTTTCAGCAAAAGACCTCATAAGTCAAGCTTTGCACGTTTTGTCTCGTTGTATCGCTCGAGCAATCTCGACTTTTGAAAGGCCACTAAAAATATATCTCGGGACGTGGATACATTATTGTATTTGTATTTTCGCCCTCCAGCTACATCTCCTGCTTTGCATACTTGGGTCGTACTACGGTCGTATAAACCAGGAATCCCTCTGGAGCTTTCAATCTTTCGTTGAATCGTTTTCTCCTCGGGAAAAACGGAAATTGCAAGAAAAACGTCATTCGGGTTAAAATGGGGTTCATAAATTCGGGCGAAAGCATCAGTTATTATCCAGCTTTTTTGATCACCTCGCACAGCGAGCCAGGAGAAGATTATTGAAAATAATAAACCGAAAAAATTCGAAAGAATAAAGGCGGTAGAATAATCCGAGTTTTCATCAGAACCATCGTGTGTGTGACTGCACACCCAATACGAGCCATAAACTCGTTCGTTTTCGCTGCGTAATTCCCTCGTTAAATCGATGTTACGACCACAAACTTGTTTATCCCACGCTACTCTCCAATATTACAGTCAAAAGATGAGTTGAAAATATTCAAATTGAAATCATTTTCTAACTCATTTTTCATTGTCACTTATTAGGTTCAAAATTCGTTTCAGGCCGCCTAAATCAGCCATTTTTAGGAAAAACTAAAATTTGAAGATCGTCAGCAAATAGATTAATTGGAAATCTATGTGGAAGATGAAGCAGAAAGGACCCAGTTTCTCCTCATCTATTCTTTACTAAGGCAAATTAGGTTCTTTCTGCTTCATCTTCCACTTAGACTTCCAATATGACTACAGCAAGAATCCAGAGCGACAAATAGATTAAAGTACCTAGTCAAGTTTTAAAAAGTCGAGAGATTAACAGGGAAATTAGAAGGGGTTCCGGAATGGACCCTTGTGGTACTGAAACTAAGTGAACCGGATGGTTGATTTTCTATCATTAAAATTAAGTTATTGTGCACTAGTAAAATGAGCATAATGAAATAAAAATATAATTTCACAATCGGAATTATCAAGACAATGTTGTGGTTTTAAAAAGTAAAGTAAACAACCATCTCAGGTTGTTAATCGCGGATGTCATCAGCTGTTTTTCAAAGGGAAGATCAGGATTGGTTCTGATGATTTCGTTCTTGGATACCTATTGCCTTAGCCGCTTAAGTGGAGCGGGCGAATCCGAAACATTATCAAGACCACCCTCGAGCGGTCACCAATCCAGATCTAGCGTCTGTTGAAGTAAAATAGAGTTCGATTGAAAGAAATTGAGATTTTAATTTTCATTATAGCATTCTGAAATGAACTAAGTCAACAGAATTTGAAAATTTTATTAAAAAAATGTTTTTATTATCTTGACACGATATAAGGTAGGTATGTTTCAAGTACCTAGGGAAATAATGATGAAGTTTCAGTGTTATGATCACATTAATCCATGAGGCCAAAGTTCAGTCAGTTTATAATTTCGATTTTGGTTTATTATTTTTAATGATGAACCTTTGGAATCGACCAAGAAAAAAATTGTGATCCCCCTCAAAAGTTGTTGGTTTACCTACGTTTTAATGTACATAGAATCCAAAAATCGAATAAAAATTTGGCCGTCCATCCGCCGTACTCTTTCCTTAGTTGCCAATTTTGATGAATTTGGTATATGGGCTCCAATTGGGATCTAGTTGTGCCCCGAAGCTTTAGAATAAGCTTTTTAGAATTTTTAGAGACCACCCGGAGCTCTGTAGGACAAACCGTTCACTCCCTACGAGAACTTAAGGGTTGGACTTACGATTAATCAGTAACACGAGTGTGAATAGTAAAAGAAGCCTAATCTCCGTTCAAATTTTATCTTACCAAAATGCGATCGCTGTAGGTACGTGGTATCTATGGTTGGTAGGTGGTGATAATGGCAAAGCCGAGTTCTTTGCAGACGAGTGATCTATATAGAAAAATGAAAAACCTTTGTGTAATAATTTGCAGCGTTTTTCGATTAGGAGTAATTGTGGAGAGTTTTGTAGATTGCAGAATATTTATCTAATTCTGCGATAAGTAAATTCGATGAAATATACTTGTAATTCTTTGAAAGGAGGATTTGGAGGGAGAGAAAACAAGAAGGGTTTCAGATACAAGAAAACCAAGAAGATTATGTTCTAGAAATTACTATGAAGAGATGATCTCTGAATGTGAAAGCGATGCCAGAGAGACTTACTAACACGAACGAAATTTTCTAGTTCACTCTTACAGTGCATCGATTCCTTACATGAAAGCAGCGGCTTTGAAATTTCCAATACACAAGACAAGCATCAAGATAACTTCTCTCTCGCCTCTCCCTAATTGGTCAACATGGTGACTCCTAAGTTTGATTTACTACGGGCAACCTCCATCGATTGACTCAATTCAAACAGTTCATGTACGGTGTGGAACTTGGAGTGGACGAACGATGGGGGACATAAATCAATAAGCAGTCACCTAGTAAATAGAATAAAACAATATGCCCACAGGTATTGGTTATTATACCACAAAGTAGTTGTTCTGTTATATTATTTTAATCGTCCCTCTGCTGGCTATGTTCTGATATTTCCATTCACGAGTACATCACTTATATACATTTCTTATAAAACATAATGGGGAATGAAGTCGCTGTGTAAACCTTCCGTCCAAATTTTTGTTCCATTCAACCTGGAAGTCATTCCTCTCTCAATAGGACGTTGGAACACCCATCAAAATATTCCTGTGTACCACAAAGAAAAACACGATATCATATCCAGGCTTTCTGAAGGATGGCGAGGCGGGAGGAAGGTATCCGTGGGCGATTTCTTCCTCTCATCTTTTATTTATTTTCATTCCTTAAAGAAAATCCCTATTTTCAGGCGCCTGCTTTCCTTCTTTCACGATCGACTGGAATGATACGGCAGATAGTCGCCAACAGTGTTAGAGAGGTTTTACTACGTAGGGGTTATCGTTCTACCATTCAATTCGTCCTTGATTTTTTCCTGACCGCACAAAAGACATTTTACCGCCGTTATAACAATACTGGGGAGATACCAAACCTACTAAAATGAGCATCTACCGACGTTTTTTGTAGTTCCTCAGTCAATATAGACTCCGAGGAATATCATCAGTTAAACTTCAAACCTCCTCTTATACAAGTGCAGTGAGTCAATTTAAGTCAACCCTACGTAAATATTCCTCAAGCCTAAAAATTAAAACACTACTGATTTACCACACTCATTTTGAACAAATACCCTTCTCGACAATCAAACTGATGTTCGATGTAAGGTGTTTCGATATAATTGTCTCAGAAGTGACAGCCAGTACTGAAACAGGGCACAACTAGATGCCAAAAGGGGCGTAAATTATTACAAATTCCGTTGAATTGACGTTGGTTATTTTTCCATATTCAAGTAATTGTCAATGCTTCTTTTGGGTCATTTTTGATTAACAGAATACATCATTCACATAGCACATCAATACCGACTGACCAGTCTACGAGTATATTGGTGAACTTTTTAATTCATATAAGAATTCTTTGGTGTGGTAATGTAATCATGAAGTACTCTAGAAACCTTGAAAGAACGATGATCACTCTTGAAAGGACTGGCCAAGAGAAAATTTTTTTAGTCACGTGATTTTTCAGAGGTGATCGGGAGGAAACCCTATCAGATGTGTTTGTGGTGAAGCCAAACTAAGCTCATACACTGATCATTTCAGGATGCAAATATTTGACTTGTATTATTTTCATACTATTCACTACCTGATCAGACTTTCTCGTACTCACTTCCACTATTTCCCGGAAAAAATGTGAACCGATGCTCGGAGCAATTGAAAATTTCGATATTTTTCGTCTGAAATTTTGAATGGGTTAATCTCAATTTTGATTTTAAAACGCTGCAAATCATTGCTCAAAGGTTTATTATTTTCTGTATAGATCACCCTTCTGTTTTGATCACTGGTTCTCCATCAATAGCACCTGCCACCATCTGTATTCTCCCTTGACCTTCCCTCTCAAATTTCATCTTCCTGCGTTCAATAGGATTGAAAATGGCTTCGGAGCTCACTCAGCTGATCAGTGATCTGAGGAGTGAAGAAGATTTCCTCGAATGCTGGAGACGCCTGGAAGAGCACTTCCATTCAATAGGATTGAAAATGGCTTTGGAGCTCACTCAGCTGATCAGTGATCTGAAGAGTGAAGAAGATCTCCTCGAATGCTGGAGACGCCTGGAAGAGCACTTCCATTCAATAGGATTGAAAATGGCTTTGAAGCTCACTCAGCTGAACAGTGATCTGAGGAGTGAAGAAGATCTCCTCGAATGCTGGAGACGCCTGGAAGAGCACTTCCATTCAATAGGATTGAAAATGGCTTTGGAGATCACTCAGCTGATCAGTGATCTGAAGAGTGAAGAAGATCTCCTCGAATGCTGGAGACGTCTGGAAGAGCACTTCCATTCAATAGGATTGAAAATGGCTTCGGAGCTCACTCAGCTGATCAGTGATCTGAAGAATGAAGAAGCTTTTGAGCAATGATTTGCAGCGTTTTTTACCCACCAACATTTTTTTACCTACCAACTTTTTTTTACCTACCAGCTAGGTACTACCTACCACACCATACTGGCTTCACACCTTCACAATCAAGTTTATTAGAAAGAACTAAACGCTTCACACTCGATTGGAAAAATAGAAAGCTTCATATGAAAATTTGATTACTGGTTACGCAGAAGGCAAAACTGTATACAAATCGAAGGAATGAACAGCGATCGCATTTTAGTTCGATAAAATTTGAATGGAGATTAGACCTCTTTTGCGATTCACACTCATGATTCTGTTTTATCGAAGGAAAACCTTCAAGTACTCGTAGGGACCGAACGGTTTGTCCTACAGAGCTCCGGGTGGTCTCAAAAATTTTTAAAAATTCAATACTATTTAAAATTTGTGAAAAAAGATACCTTTATTTCGAGAGTTTTCGAGCTAGGGCACTCTTGAAAATTTCAACCCTTAATTTTCACCCCTTAGAAGTGACCTACATCAACCAAAAGCTTCGCGGCACAACTAGACCCCAAATGGAGCCCATATACCAAATTTGAACCAAATCGGTCCAGTGTTGCTAAGAAAAGTGCCGCGTACGGCGTACGGCGGACGGACGGAAATTTTTTTATTCGATTTTCGTATACTACGTACCTTGAAACGTAAAACATCAAATTTTGAGGGGGGGTTAAAATTTTTTTTTCTTGCTCGATTCCAAAGGCTTATTATTGAAAATAATAAACCAAAAATACATAAATACTCTTAGCTACCTTCTGTTTATATCCATCCAGTAAGTTACTTAGCAAGTAAGTTCAGAAGTTGGGCTGGTAAATGTTACTATTAATCGTAGAGCGCTGACAATTTTACCCTCAGCCTCAATCAGCACCTTTCTACCACTCAAAGCTGATCAGATTTTTTCCCTAACTGGGACTACGAGACTCACTTGGAGATGTATCAACCTACATGGAGAAAAATAATAACCTTTATAACTTTATAATAATAAATTATCTCATATTTGCCGTTTTCTGCAGTATTCTTCGATGACAGCTGAAAATGACCACGACTATTTGTAGTTGACATTTCCTTCCTCCCCTGATTCCGATGGCCCTTATTTTCGTCCTACTCTCGTCAAAAGAAAGAACAAAAAATACAAGAAAATAAAAAAGCTGTGGTAAGACGGATTTCACACTTTCCAACTTACCACAGCACTTCTGTCAGGAAAGACTCAAATAGTGGAGGGGTGTTGGGTTCCTTTCCCCGGGCTCTGGAGGTTTGAGTGAGTTATGGCTGGAAATACGAGACGGAAAAAAGAGGCGAGATAACAGCTTGAAAGACAAAACTGTGACAACAATTTTCTTTCTCCCGAGGTTGGCGGTCTTCCGCACGTTTTATGGAATTGTTGAAAGGGATCTTCCATGTTGGAGGGAACGAGAACGAAAGACGAACTGTAAAAATCAGTCAAATTTTGTGCTTTATTGTCTCTAATTTGACCATAAATTTTGTGTAGGTCAGTAAATACAATACTTAGAGGTATCCGGATATTTTCTTGATGTAAGAAGGATAAAAAAATGCATGTAATCAAATGCATTTAATGCAAAGCTAAACGAAACTTAAATGTAAGGTCGGTAGAGTTGATCAATTCAACAGGTTATTCGATTATTTAGTCATAAAGGGTTATAAAGAGCCTATTAGATAGATAGATAGATAGATATAAAAAGATTTATTCACTGAACTCTGATGGAAAAACAAATAACATAAAATCTTAATACAGTGATGGCTCTAAGCCGTCCACTGGGTTGGCGCTTTTCTTATATTTTAAAATTTATTTATTAATACTACAAATTAATGTTAATTATCTGTCCAAGGTGGTAAATTTGTATATTATACATTATTTTTCATACTTATATTCATGTCTTACTTATCAAAATAAATTACAACTTCCTGAAACCAAAATTTTAAATTAACAAAAAGGAAAATAAGCTGTTCAATAATTGAATTCCTGAATTAGGAATCTACGATACCTCCATGCCTCCCTTGCATATCCAGCCAGTCTCTCGGTACTTAGGGCTTTAAGCTCTACTAAACACTCTTGTCTAGACATTTGGCTTCTAGAGAACCATTTTGCTTGCCACTCAGAGAGCACCCTACAGGTCCCCAAGAAGTGGAAAAGGTCCTCCTCCTCGCCACTGTTACACATAGCACACCTTCTTGCGGCACCTTGTCTCCATGGCACATTGTTGAGAAACAGCACCCCTCCCCTCAATCCAAAACACCAACGTACCTGGCTCATGTTTGTATTCACCAGGTACTGATTTTCAGGAATGGAGGAAAAGTAGGAAAAAATGAAAGATGGTGAATGAATGGGGAGGAGGTGGAGGTCGTTAGGAGCTACAAATATCTTGGGGTGACATTGACATCAGGACTCTCAATGAGTGGGCACCACGAAGAGAAAATAATGGCAGCCAACTGTGCCGTGAACGCTACTTGGAACAAACTGTTGGACACTGATGGGATCAGTATAACGAAAAAGTACCAGGTTTTCGACGCTGCGATAAGGACAATCTTGACCTATGCTGGAGAAATGTGGGGATATGAAAAGTTTAATGAACTCGAAAGTTTGCAACACCGATTCATAAGAAGGCTGTTCGGTCTCCCAAAGCACACCTCGCTGTATATCCTTTATCTTGAAACAGGAAGAAAATCTGTAATTAGATAGAGAATTTGTGAGAGTGTCAAAGACTGGTCTGAGGAGAGTCGCGAAATGAAATCTAATGTCAATTAAGAGACCCATAATTGGAGAGGAGTATCTTTATAAATAAAGGTTTTTTTTCGCGAGAACCTGCACAGCTGAAGACAGCATCTCAGATTACCCAAACTATATCACACAAACTATAAATCACGATAAAATCTTTACTCAAGGGTATTCTACCTCAATCACGCGTACTTGGGAATGCGGCGTTTGGTTATACCTCACCTTCAACGTCGATGAGTCGTGCGAGTTAGTATACCTACTACTGCGCTGAGGAAACTATGCAACGCGAAATATCACTTAAACTCCTTCAAAAGAACATATTAGCGTATAGTGGATGCGTTTGGCCAAAGAACGAAATTTTTCACAAAAATTATACATCTAATAGATAAGGGAGAAATAACTCATTATCGATTTCAGTAAAACTGCGTTGTTTTGAGTTCAAAATTATCGGTGGAACAACATGAAGACTCAATGAGGTGAATCAAACAACTACGTCAGTTGGTAGTTGAGTATCACGTCCGATCCATCGAAGAAATTGACAATTTAAACGTGCCTCTTCAGACGAAATAATGAGCAGAATACGTGATGAAATCACGTGCAGGGTTTTCAAAACTAAAACTTCCACCTCCTGAAACTCTCGACTGAAAGTAGGAAATTCGCCTTTATAGGGGTCCTGGACGTGTTTTGACGAAACTATTTGCTCTATTCAGCCCGCGTTCATTCGGCTGGGTCGTGCCCTAGAGGAAAATGGGTCAACTACTGGCTTAAATGGGGCCAACTACTGGGTCCAATGTTCGAGGGAACTCGATGATATAAAGGTGATAGCGTTATCGCATTGATTCGTGGAACTATCGGGGATTAATGACTATCACTGCCAGTTATTGGATTTCAACTATTCCTCTGAGGGGTTGAATCGTCGGAACAATATTGAGAAGGTCAAAACTGTACTCATAAGTTTTCTGTGATAAATGGATTGTGCACTGCGTGACTTAGATACAAACACAGAGGATGCCTCGATTGTTTGCCTCAATCGAATAGTAATCACATTGTGTAGCTTAACCCTATCGTCACCGTTCTAGCTTATCAAATCATGGAGTTCAGCGAATTTTCATGTGAATACAATTGCAACGGTTCCTTCATATGGGCAGAACGTGGAAATTTTCTTCATAGTGTTATGATCTACATAATCTTTTTAGTTCTCCAATAAAGGAACTTATCGGGGGACCTCTTTTCAGGAACAAATGTCAAAAAGGAGATGGAAAAGGCACGTATCGTTCAAAATATTCTGTTTTAATTAACACCTTCAATGCGGGTCCCAAAGTCGTGCAACCCTGCCGTACTGAACGTTTTTCGAGCTTGAAATTCGATATTGGTGAATTTGAACGCAAAATTCGTATTAAAGTTCGGCATCAAAAACGAAACAATGTTTTAGAGAGTTGAACTCATACTGAAGACGAAAAAAAAAGGAATATATCAAAAAGGGGAGGTACCAGGCCCCCTCCCCTAAAGAGAGTTGAAATGCTAGGTGCGACCGGTCGTCCGTATGGCAGGTATGCAGGGATGACCGGTCGACCGGTCGTCCGCACTGAAGGTGTTAAATCTTGATTCATTTTCCTGATCACAGTGGTTTCGAGTTGTTATGTTTGCTTGTCGTCAAGTGAAGGAGATGACCTTCTCGATACGGCGTTTGTGTTTTCTTTAACCCCTACTCAACGAAGAGAGAAAAGTCCCTATCCTAACTTGCAACACTTTCGCATCGGCGGCTTATCAGCCAGACCGACGTGCGGAGTGCTGGGAATTCAGGCTAGCCCGACAGCCCCAGCGTTTCATAGAAACCGACCAACGGGATGCGGGAGATTTACCTATTGAGCCTAATACTTCGACGAGATCCCGTGATGAAGGAGACAGTAGAGAGCGGAATGAACAAGACGAAAGACTGGACTAGAAGGCATACGGGAGCATCCCTGAGTGAGCTTATATACTCGGTGAGATTAGTTGAGGGAGAGAGAGGTGGAAGGGTGACGTCATTTTGACGTGTTCCCCCCGTACCTCGTCCCTCCCTTGCGGGTGGTGGCTCACTCAGGGATCCTCTTGTACTTCTTTATTTAAGAACTAATTAGTAAGTTTGAATGTGGGTCATAACATGAGTGTAATGGTAACATTGTACAAAGTCGTTGTATCACAAAAAGTCTTGGTTTCTCTAATCTTCCATCTTCTATATACATAAAACCGCAACCCTACGTACGTCACTCGAACGTGGGGGTCCCAGGTTCAATTCCAGGCCGCGACATCAAATTTTTTTTCATATATCTTCGATTTGTTTTTGCCTGGTTTTAGCAGGCTTTTCAGCTAGCGGTAAATAATTGTGAACTTTTACGCTAAGAATTACCAAGTAAACTGACTCAACCTCATGAACAAAACTCACTTAGAAACTCTGGCGCTGAGTAAGCCGATTGTATTTTAAGTGAACGAAATGTAAACTTATGACTTGAAACTCTGGCACCGAGTAAACTGATTTTATTTTACGCGAACATAATAATATAATCTAAAATGCAAACTTATGACTTGAAAAACTTAGGCTTGTCCACGTAGAGAATTGAAAGGAGCTCTTTAAAAAATTGAATAATTGAAAAAAATGTTACAGAACAATCAAATAAAAAAATCGAATTCTATACAAGTACAGCGCTTTTCGTATATTGTCTTTGCTGTATAACCGTTAGGGCTAGAAAGTGTTTCCCTTTTGGACGTTTGATCACTTACGGATGTACTTCCTCGGCATCTAAAAACCAGAAAAGCGACAAAAAAACGTCAAAAATCGTAAAGTCTCAACTCTCCCCAAAATTAGGTCTCAACTCTCCCCATCGAACAAAACCAGTGATCAGAATATTCTCACAGGCTAATCTAAAATTTACGCCTAGAAAATAAAAACTTACGGTAGACGATCGATGCACACTGTGGAGATGGAACTATGACTGGGTTCTGCTGAGTGCCGAAAACAACCTATAAAAACACCTGTTGAAGGAAAGGTAAAATTCGTTAAATTGATCACTATCATCGAGAAGGTACTATAATTGAGAATCTAAAAGAACCAGGTCGCTAACTCGACATCAGCTCTCTTGGTGACCCTATTCATAACTTTTTGAGGGAAGCCCATCAAATCCCAAGTCCGCATTGCTCCATATGAGGAAAAGATCCTGAAAAATCTTCGAACCTTGAAAACCAATGGGAATAAGGTATTACTCTGTTGGGTAAAAGGACATAGTGGGGTAAGAGGAAGTGAAATGGTCGACTGCATGGCAAAACAAGCAACCACTCGCTCTCCTCCTCAAATTGCTGCTGAATACCCTCCAACAGAATTGAAGAAAAAAATATCTCAAAAAATGCACTTGGAATGGGCTGCCCAATATGCGCATATACCAGGAAATAGATATACCAATCTATTTCCGGTTCTTAAGAAAAACCCCTGGTTTTACAAAGTGAGAGAAGCCAAACCTAAAAGTTTCTACCGCAATATAACTCGCCTAAGAACAGGACATGGCCGAACCAACTCTCGAATTCATTTATTTGACCCACTGACACTGCCTGCTTGCCCCCATTGCCCAGAGGATGCAGAAACCATGACACACATCATCTTGGAGTGCCATCAGTACGAGGCGGACAGAAATTATCTTCTATCGTCCATTCCAAGAGATGTGACAAGTCCCTTCAATTTGGACACACTCATCGCAGAAGAGAAGTTGGAAGTATATGAGTGCATTGATGATTTCCTGGACAAGATTGAACGTTCACTCTGATGCTTTATACCCTTATTATTTATATATTCAATTTGAACAATCTATGTATGAAAAACGCTGCAAATCATTGCTCAAAGGTTTATTATTTTCTGTATAGATCATCCTTCTGTATAGATCACTGGTTCTCCATCAATAGCACCTACCACCATCTGTATTCTCCCTTGACCTTCCCTCTCAAATTTCAGCTCCTGCGTTCAATAGGATTGAAAATGGCTTCGGAGCTCACTCAGCTGATCAGTGATCTGAGGAGTGAAGAAGATCTCTTCGAATGCTGGAGACGCCTGGAAGAGCACTTCCATTCAATAGGATTGAAAATGGCTTTCGAGCTCACTCAGCTGATCAGTGATGTGAGGAGTGAAGAAGATCTCCTCGAATGCTGGAGACGCCTGGAAGAGCACCTCCATTCAATAGGATTGAAAATGGCTTTGGAGCTCACTCAGCTGATCAGTGATGTGAGGAGTGAAGAAGATATCCTCGAATGCTGGAGACGCCTGGAAGAGCACTTCCATTCAATAGCATTGAAAATGGCTTCGGAGCTCACTCAGCTGATCAGTGATCTGATCAGTGAGCAATGATTTGCAGCGCTTTTTACCTACAAAGATTGTTTTTACCTACCAATTTTTTTTTACCTACCAACTATTGGTAGGTACTACCTACCACACTATAATGGCTTCACACCTTCACAATCAAGTTTATCAGAAAGAACTAAACGCTTCACACTCGATTCGAAAAATAGAAAGCTTGATATGGAAATTTGATTACGGGTTACGCAGAAGGCAAAACTGTATACAAATCGAAGAAATGAACAGCGATCGCATTTTAGTCAGATAAAATGTGAACGGCGATTAGACCTCTTTTGCGATTCACACTCATGATTCTGTTTTATCGAAGGAAAACCTTCAAATACTCGTAGGGACCGAACGGTTTGTCCTACAGAGCTCCGGGTGGTCTCAAAAATTTTTAAAAATTCTGTACTATTTAAAATTGGTGAAAAAACGATACCTTTATTTCGAGAGTTTTCGAGCTAGGGCACTCTTGAAAATTTCAACCCTTAATTTTCACCCCTTAGAAGTGACCTACATCAACCAAAAGCTTCGCGGCACAACTAGACCCCAAATGGAGCCCATATACCAAATTTGAACCAAATCGGTCCAGTGTTGCTAAGAAAAGTGCCGCGTACGGCGGACGGCGTACGGCGTACGGCGTACGGCGTACGGCGGACGGACGGAAAATTTTTTATTCGATTTTCGGATTCTACGTACCTTGAAACGTAAAACATCAAATTTTGAGGGGGGGTAAAATTTTTTTTTTCTTGCTCGATTCCAAAGGCTTATTATTGAAAATAATAAACCAAAATTGAAGTAGTAATTTTTTGTGAAGAAATTTGTAACGGCTGAAAGGTGCTACCAAAGCCAATAAATTAAAAAAAAAAGTCTCCCTAACTAACGGTACGATACTTAAGGATTCAAATGCATCGATTCGAAACGGTTGTTTCAAGGAATTTGTTGGCAATTTCTTGAACACTTGAACTTGAACAAACTTACGTCTTCATGTCAAGTTTTATCTTTCCTTTTTTGATTATGACCAATTTTGATTGGAATTACTCAGCTAAAAAAAATATATATCGATATTTCACTCTTTTGCATTTACGTTGGTCGCACCTGTAACGAGATTTTTGACTTTCTGTTTCAGACATACAGCATCCTCTGCGTAGTTTCGCTATACCAAGAGTACAAAGCGGGGCGAGGCACGGCAGACTTCGAGTACGTCAACAGACGAGTAAGTCCTGCTAAATACTATTATTTAAATTTCCCCAAATAGGATGGGGCTTACTAAAGAGTTACTGGTATCGTGGCTCCTATTGAAATGAATGATGAAATCAATAAGATATCATCTTGTGCTCAGCCCCATACTACCCGCTAAATTGAGCAAAATCTGGTAAATACTCGTAGATCGTAAGAATTGGCCATTTATTTACATAAAAAGGGTGTCCCACGTTAAGGACGCGAAACTTCAGTGGTCATTTCTACAAATAATTTACAACATAATTTTCCTTAACTCTCTTAATTTACATCAAATTCAAATCTTATTACACAGTTGGAAAGAGCGTCAGATTGGCAATCTTTCTAGAGCCTACAAAAAAATATTTGAAGGTCCTGATGAGTGAGTAACTATCTCGTAAAAATATTTTTGTGAAATGGCCAAAATCTCAAATTTCTTCGTTTGGTCCTCAACACGAATGCCGAGTTGAAATCTCAGCTTTCTAACGGTATAATTATTTTTGATTTCATCCTCTCAAGTTGAGAGAAAATGACGTTTGAATGAGAAAAAAGGTGGATTCACTTATGAAAATCGAAGTTTTGGTTCTCTGGGACTCGGGCAAGTCCAAAAATCAGGGGTGAAATTCTACGTAAATTTCAACGCTCATTCGAACAGTCCCATCACCATTAATATGTGGTAGCCAATAATCGGGTTTATCGATTTTCTCAATTCACGCTGCTCCCACCACACTGTAAATCTGAAGACCTTGATTTTGAAAACTTCACCAAAAATTTGGATTTTAAAACTTTCCTAAAATCCAATCAAGAAGGAAGATTCAAAGTTAATCATGTAAAGTACTATGGGTAAGAAGAGCTACCTAGCTGTAGCTTTGAATGGAGACGTAAATGTTCCTCCTGTCAGCACTCTTGAGATGTACAACTGGATGAACAATGGGTAGTCCCCTCACACCAAATCCTTGGCAGGCTTACCATGCCATATCCCAAGCACTTTGCTATAAGTATGCAAGCGCTGCTGCAGCCTCTAATTAATAGTGCGTCACTTTGATTTTTCTGAATTTTGGCAGCATTGATGCAATCTGTCCAGAGCCTGAGACGACTGGGACATCAATAATGAAGGCTCTTCTTCTGTTGTGACCACCAAGAGATGAGGACGATGACCACGTAGTTATAAGTTGAAGTGTACCATGGATGAGCAAATCTGGAGCTCATTCGGGATAGGTGATGGTCGTCAACACGCCTGTCACACTCAACGACGTCCATCTCTGTAATTTCGCTGAAGGGATGATCCATGCTTGGCTAGCTCTGCTATCCTGTGATTTCACCAATTCAGCTGCATTTGTAGTATCCACAAAGTTGTGAGCTTACAGTCCCCAGTTAATTAGTAAAGGAGGTATATGGCTTTGTAGCTCCATGAATCCAAGACCACCATCATCCACTGACCCTTCAATACATTATGCATTAAAAGAGTCAAATGGCAGGCGTCACCATTTTTTAATGTACGAGTACCCCCTCACGGTTACATCCATCTGTTTTTGAGTTCCTTAGCACCTATTCCTCAGCAACAATTAATCAAGAACACAAAAATTCCCTACCTCCAATAGTGTGGAAGAGAAAGAAGTAGAGAAGATCAAGAGGACTGCACATAGTACAAAGTAATAAGCAGACAACCGAAAGAAATGTGAGGAAGGACCTCGAACTTCAGACCTCAGTCCGCAAACCTTCAAATCTAAGACAGACTGTAATAAAAGTCCGCAAGTCTGACACGTCCGAGGGTGCTCGTGAGGGAGTCGAACCACGTTTTCCTTGTTTTCCTGAGGCCGGACTCGGACACGTTTTCTTTCATTTTCAGAGGCGTCGAACCGAAAAGCTCCAAAGGTCGACACTGTTCCCTCTTTTTTTCTCTCTCCCTACAACCTTTTTTCGCTTCTCAAATATTTTTCCTTAGTGGTCCATCCCAAGCTTTTTCTCTTTCCAAGGACTTTTCCCAAGCATATCTACTTTAGACCATTTGGGCTCAAAACTCAATTCAAGGATGACATAATCAAAAGGGTCTACTCGTGGGTACGTGGGAGAGCAAAAAACAGTGCAGAAAAGACAGATTTTTTAAAACCAATTTTGGTTTATTATTTTCAATAATGAATTTTCGGAATCGACCAAGAAAAAGGAAATGTTTACCCCCTCAAAATTTGATGGTTTATACCAGTGGTTCCCAAACTGGGGGGCGCGCCCCCCTGGGGGGGCGTGGAGAAAGTCCAGGGGGGGCGTGACACCCAAATGGAATAAATAAAAAAAATTACAAAAATAATTTCCTCAGATTTTTGAAATAGTCTTTCTAAGTTTCACCTTCCTTAAATTGAAAATGTATCTGTGTTACAATGTTAAATTTTGTATCAGTAATTATATTCGTTTTTCATGTAATACTTGTTTTAATTTTCACCATACGTACAATTATTGAATCTTTCCATTCTGCGTTACCGCATTCAACAGTGATCGAAAAATCTACCTACTCACCGTATCAAGTAGGTATACTTGTACAAGTAGGAGTTGGTATGTACGGTACCGTGGAAATAGGGTATTGCAAAATGGAAAGCTGATATGTGTAGGGGGGCGTGGGGGGTCTCCAAATAACCAGAGGGGGGCGTGGGGGGTCTCCAAATAACCAGAGGGGGGCGTGGTACAAAAAAGTTTGGGAACCCCTGGTTTATACATTTCAAAGTATGAATAATCCGAAAATCTAATTACCATAAATAATTTTAAAAAACTCGGCACTTCACGTATCGCCAGGGGTCAAGCCCTCCTGGACCCCCTTGATCCTCTCATACAATCAATGGTTTATTGCATTCAGAACTAGTAGGCCAGTATTAGATCAATAAGAATTAACGAACTAATAAAGCAAGTACGAACATAATTAAGAGCAATACAGAACATGAATGCACGGGGCAGATCAAGACGGCTGTGGCGAAGAAAAAAACCAGAAATCTACGTACTTACCGTATTGGAGGATCCGTCGTAACCAGCAAGTCTGTCGAGAGAGCACTAAATCTGTCTGTCCGTATTTATGTAGTCTGGGTGAAGGGGAGGTGAAAGGATCAAAAAGGAAAGGAGCTACAGGTAACCAGGCCACGTGGTGAAACTTTGTATGTCATGTCAAGTAAAAGGGAGAAGGTTTATTGCCCACCCGATTTGACAGACGTTTTCATACTTAAACTTACGGAAAAGTACTTATTTATTCTTGGGTTGGGAGCACTAAAAGAGGTGTGAATGAATAAATATATGATAAAGCACCGAGTTCTCAATTTGCAACTCACGGGTAACTGACAAGTGAGATATAATTATAAAGATGGATTTTAGGCATAATTTGCGCTCCTGAAGCTTCCGGTTGAAGAGGCTTTTTCTCGTGTCAATGATTGAATGAGGAATTTTCCACCCTCATAGCGGGAATTTCTCAGAGGTTGAGGGTTGAAAGCACGCCACACGGTAAAGATGATTTCGCTTCACGTGGGCTGGTTTTTGGAGTGAACATAATTTCGAATTAGAGTGGAATCTCTCTGAGAAGAGGAGGAGGAAATGTACTTCCTCGCTGTGATAACCGAGGAATCTTTCAAAAGCGGTATAAAGCATAATGAATGTATCATGATAATGTAACATTAATACCCTTGAGTGATTGAGTGCCAAGGCCAATCTACCCTAAACAATATTATAATGAAACATACCGAATATATTTGTACGGGATATGTATGCACAACGTACACATAATTTAATTAAATCACTACAAAACAAACACTCACGAATCGATGACGGACGAAAGCGACTAAAGAGTAAAGAGTCAAATCTAATATTTCATATCAATGATCATTACCAACCTTTCTTTCCCACCAATGGAAAATGTTAGGTGCGGGTAGAGATGATTCGATGTACCTTTCGATGCGATATTTAACATCGAAATAATATCAGAAAGCACTATCGATATCGGTAAAACATCAGAAGAAAAATATCGATATCACTAATATCGATAGAAAAACATTGATGGGACATTGTCACTGATATCGAATATGTTTTTGCATCTTTTTTTCAATCAATATCAGTGATATCAATAGAATGTCAAAAGAAAGATACTGATTTCACTGAGATTGAATATGTTTTAGCTTTTTTTTTCAATATCAAAAGAAAAATACTGATTTCACTGATATCGAATGTGTTTTTGAATCGCTTTTTTTAAATCAATATCAGTGACATCGAAAGAAAAATATTGATTTCACTGATATCAAGTACTTAGGTACCTATACGTTTTTGCATCTTTTTTTTTTTAATCGATATCTACAAACATAATGCCAGTTCAAATTTTACTTGTAAAAAGTTGTATCAATACATAATATAGGTAATACATTAATACAAAACACACTTGGAAAACGCTAGTCGATAAAAGTCTTGAGTTAGTAGCCAAAACAATGTATTCCGAATTTGAGGAAAAGGTGCTTAGCTCTCGAAATCACCCTCAGTACGTGGCCCTTAGATGTGAGAGTGACATAGTAGGTACCGTTGAGCAAGTTTGAGGAGTTTCAACAATGTAGGTGGGTTTTCAAGATCAGGGGTGACCTTTTAGCGTTGAAGTATAGGTCGTATGGGTCAAATAATCAGACTTGTGACTTGTGTAGCAGTGGCGAAGTTGAGGATGCTTTTCATTTCATTGGAAAATGTTCGGCTCTAGTTACCTTGAGACGGCGATACCTGGATAGGGCAGAACTTGGCTGGGATGAGTATTTGGGGATTAATAAGTCTGGGAATGTTAGTTTGATTAGGTACTGCTCGGTGGCATGGCAAGTAAGGCACAAAACCATGATTGAATATGGATTTATGTAGGTAACTTGTTTGATTCGATTGATATTAATTTCTATCTATATATTAAGGTTGCAAGTATATATTTAAGGAAGGCAGTTCTATTAAGGTTGTTAAATTCTGTATTGTATTAGAGTTGTAAGATGTATTAATTACGGCAAACTCATCGGACGGCCCTATGTGGCCACGGTTATTGCATGGTTCCTCGTTAACAAGAATTGCATTATTTACTGTTTATAATAAAGGCATATTTTCATTAATTTCATTCATTCATTCATTTATTAATACAAAACAGAAATGGCGGACGCGGTATCGAAACGAAAAGAAGAGATAACGATGTCTTGTCCCTCTTCCATTATCGAGCATAAGGACTGTATGTCGGACATGGTGGGTTGTCATGTTAATTCAACATTGTTGTTTATGTGTTGCGTTCATCTTCCGTTTCTATTCATTTTGGTTTTTTATAATTAACTGTACAATGGGAAGGAATATAACCATCACAACCGATAATTTTTTTCTTTCGATATCAATATCTTCCTTACGATATTCGATAATATCGCTCAAATATCAAAATATCGATTCAAATATCGGAAATATTGAAACAAAATATCGATATCAATAAATATCGCAAGTATCGAATCGTCACTAGGTGTAGGTACTTCAAAACATGTAACAACATAACAAAAATGTGGAGCATTTTGCTCCCTCAGTATCGAAGATAAGAACGTTAGATAGGAAATGTTATGGTGGATAAGGTTGAAGGTGAAGGAGGGAGGTTTAACGGTTTCTTAACTGAAATACTGAATACATGAGAACAAAAACAGTTTTATCGCTTACCAACTGCGATTCCAATGGGACGTCCCCTGGAATGCATGCATTACTTAACAGTATGTTTTAGAATGGAGTTTCTTGTCACTCAGTAGTCCTTCCTCATCAACCAAGAACCAAATTCCATTATGAAGGCATCCACAACCCTTTGATAAGGATGCTATCTGTCAAAATAATGTTCTGTACATATCGCACAACTGCACACGGCTTTTCCATCAATAGTACTAATACTTACCAACCGAAAATAAAGCCGAGATCTTTCAGTCGTGTGATGTACGCGGAAAAAAATAAACCATTGTGTAATTATTTGCAGCGTTCTTTTCTTGCTCGATTCCAAAGGTTCATTATTGAAAATAATAAACCAATGAGATATGCGTATTTCATGATGGGTGTGGAAGAGAAAATTGGCTCACTTTGCTCTGCTGCGTTATGAACATTCTATCGTTTCCAATAAACGTGTTGCCACGTTCCATCGGAAAATGCCGCTCGGGTTTTCGTCTAACGGCCTCAATATCACGAAGGATCGCGGCAAGTCGGCAACATGTTCACGGCAGACCCGGCAAGTCTGAGTTTACCGGCAATAAACCAGGATCGCGGAACCACCACCTCGAAGATGAAATTCGAGGTCTCATCCGCCTTTCGGATCACGTCGCTGGCGAGAAAAGGTTCGATGGATGGAGGGAAGGTGCGAAGGCGGTGATGAACCACCTCTGAATGGTGCTCAACCGGACAGTTGTATTTTACAATCCATAAGTTGAAGTTTCCTTATAAGATACACCTTTCTTAAAGTCGCTTTTTGAACCACTCGTTGGTCCAAATTTTTCGAACCAAAAACCAGAATCTTGGCTCAAAGATCTCAAAATTATGGTGAGGGTGATTACTTTGAGCATTTTGAACAAACTGTCAGTTTTCATTTTCCGAAACAGGGTGCCCAATATGACCCACCAAGGGTTCTTAATACCCTTCACTTGGCAATATAGCATGAAAGCAACATCAGTCTTACCACGTCGATCAAAAGATCCCAAAACGTTTTAAGGGTTCAAATTCGGACATGTGAAAACAAATTTTGCAAAATGACCTTAATTTCTTGTTAATTTCGGAGGAAACTTGTCGGTGGTTTAAATTTGGATAGTATACCTTATTTTCTTGTTAATTTGGGTGGGGTTGGTTTTTTTTTTTTTTTTTTTTTCATCATAATTTCTAGAATGTATTTTAATATGGAGTTTGATGAAGGTTCTGGTCAAATGCAACAAGAGCATCAGTATCTTGGCATTGAATCTTTAACGCAATATTCTTAATAAGAATATTATATTATACTGGCCCGAATTATCGATATTTTGCCTATGTAGCTTTAAAGCTACTTCTGTAAAATTGATGATTACGATGACCTATGACCATAATGACCATAAATTTGTCATTTTTAGTCTTCCTCAAATTTCCTGTATGCATTGTTCACAAACTTCATGAGCAGTTATAAGCGTGCTGTCACCAAGTGGAACTTGCTTTCCCCATAAATTCAAAGCTCCTAGGTATATAAATTTCAACCTTACAAACTATCATAGTCGAACATGGTAGGGACCAAGTTGAATTTATATTACCTACCTACCCTTAGGTGACCCACGGCAGGACTTTCCTGGTATCGCTATCCAACCTTCATCAGCTCAATCTAATTTTTATTAAACTCTGACTAAATAGAGTAAAGTTAATACCTATACATTCATATAGGGAAAATAGATAAGTAAGTGGTATTCTTGAACATTCTTGTCCTTTCAAGTATAATTTTTTATTGTTTATAACATTATTTTTCTTGATAATATTTTATTAGTTATTACCTATTATTATATTATTATAATATATTATTTATATTATATTTATATTATTATTATTATTATTATTATTATTATTATTAGGATACATTATTATATACTATATTTTATTATTAGTTATTATTTTATTAGTTATTAGTTAATATTTTTGAACATTTTTAATATTTGAAGTTGTCTAAATTATAGTAAACCTTACAACATACAATTCATCCTTGCGTTTCTTGCAGGTACCGGGAGTGCGGTATGCGCCACAACCAACGGGCACGAGCTTCCTGAGCACGCGACGAGCCGTCACCTACCACGAGACGCGGGCGAGTCCGACAGGGAGTCCGCCGCAGGATGTTCGAAGTGGGAGTAGAAAACACGTCCAGTTTGGCGACGACAGGATGTGGCTAGCGCCACCACCACCATCAGTGATCCACATCGAGTCTCCTAAAGGTAACATTCAGAAATCTCCTTACAGTATGCACAAAACGAGTGAATGAGTTGTGATGTGGGTTCTCATTCAAACGTCGTGCCCACCACTGCATGAAGCCATGTTGAATTAGTCTGAAGATAGCTTCGAGGATTTCAGTGCATTTCTGATCGCTGGGAGAACATTTTGACGACGCTCACAATTCGAAAACTGATTGGTACCTTGAATTTTGGTACAATCACACTTTTTTATATTTATTATTATTTATTTATTCTGCGGTACAATGTACTGGGCTTTTTGGTCTGGCCTTATGCCGTGTTGGGCTCCATAAGCGGTGAACACCAGAAGCGCAAAACTGAAAACACACACTTGAACCAGAGAACTCAAAATATTCATGATGACTGCTCTGTTGTGTAAAACGTCGATCTCGTATTTATTTAGTGACTGCCAGTTTCATTAGGAATCGTGTTTCAATATAATTTTTAATGACCTTGGATACTGTCATTCGATCGAATGAAAAATCAGGAAGACGTTTTGACAAAATCATATTTCGTGCAAGTAACAAAGGTTTTGGTTTACTATTTTCAATAATAAACCATTGGAATCGAGCAAGAAAAAAATGTAACCCCCCTCTAAATTTGACGGTTTACGTTACAAAGTACCTATTTAGAATCCGAAAATCGAATAAAACACTTCTCAATAGAGAAGAATGGATTCCATTTCTATGGATTCCATTTTTTTTGGTGGATTTCTCCATAAAGGGAACAACAATAGATCATGAATATGTCCATTGTAGTAGCTGTAATTTGAAAATCAAAATGATGAAATAAAATACACACAAGATGTTTTATGAATAATTTATTAGCATGAAGTAGGTTGATACTTTATTTCAATTTTTGTGATCTAATTGAATCTCTTCTAATGACATGTGTCTACCTATCAACTTTTTCTGTGAATAAACAGAATTTTTTTCTAAAATTGGGTTTTGTGGAAATTCATCATAAAGAAACGCCATGAAATTTCTCCCTTAGAAGGAAAAACAATAGATCATGGATATGTCCATTGTTTCTATCCTTAAACAGAATTTTTTTCTAAAAAAAAAAAAAAAAAAAAAAAAAACTTTCCGATTACGCTTAATACGAGTATTAATTTCAAGCTTAATACCCTAGCCCTAGTTGACCCCCAGCCAAAAGACATATTCGTGTCAAAAAAATCCGTCCGTCTACACTCGTCTTAGCAACATGGGCTCCATTTATGATCTAGTTGTGCCGCGAAGCCTTTGGTGATGACTTCCTAGGGGAGTAAATTACTGAAGGGTCGAAATTTTCAAGAGTGCCCTAGCTCGGAAACTCTCGAAATAAAGGTATTGGTTTTCACCAATTTGAAATACCTAGTATTGAATATTTAGAGACCACTCGGAGCTTTGTAGGACAAACCGTTCGCTCCCTACGAGAACTTGAGTGTGAGCGTGTACTCACATTCATCTGAGTTGAGGGTCGGCCTCCTTTCAACGGTATGTATTGTAATGATCCTGCGAATATGAGATCAAACACGCTTGTCGGAATCCAGAATCAAACTGACATTTTATTAGACAAATATCAATAGTATCTATGAAGAATACTGTTTCTACGATTCCTAACACTATTTATAGTTGATTGAAACGGCCCACTTAAGTGTTGTGGTCGTGTTGTGAGTGCACACTGGGCCTGAGAGTTCACTTAGGGGCTACTCAACTCATTTTTACCGTAAGTTGGCATCCTCGAAGGTTCGCTGAGGGGGATATTTCCCTATTTCATGGATTTTTTGGGGAGGAAGGACGAAGAAATTTCCCTCTCGTATTCTACACTGATCGTGAGTGGCACTAAAGGGATCTCCAGCCAGCACTCAGGATTTTGCACCATTGAGTCGAGGGTGAGTCTCAACTCAACATCGAGTGCCTGATGATGAGTGCCTGATGACCGTTTAGTGCGCCCTTGGAAAGTGCACTGAGTGCTCCCTCAGGGCGCCCTCAAATCTTGTCCATTTATACCAATGAGTGCCCACCGACCCTTACCGATGCATTTGAGGGTGCACTCAGACTTCAGTTATGACTACGAATACCGCCCCTAATCTCCGTTGAATTTTTAGTTAACCAAAATCGAATCGCTGCTCGTTTCTTCGTGTTGTATTCAGTTTTGCTTTCTTAGCAACCAGTACTCACATTTTCATATGAAGGAACCACATATCCCTATTTTTCGAATCGAGTGTGCAGTATTTAGTTCTTCCAAATAGGTAAACTTGATTGAGAAGGTGTGAAGGAAGTATAATATACTACATATTATGTAGTAGGTAGGTAGTAGGTACCTATGGTTGGTCGGTAACAATACAGTGACTATGGCAAAGCTGTGATCTTTGCAGACGAGTGATCTATACAGAAAAATTATAAACTTTAGTGCAATAATTTTCAGCGTTTTGATCTAACATTAAAGAGAGAGTCGCGGTAGCTTGACAGGAATAAATTAAAAATTTTTTTAACAATAAATTGGATCGACATCAAAACTGACGATGGCAAAAATGATAATACAAAAATCTCAACGTGTTTAGATAAGTTGGTAGTTAGATACGTATTGACGCCCATCTGCTGATACAAACATGCTTGTGTACTCCCCAGACGTACCTAATGGTGGAGGAAGAAATATTTTAACATGTTTAATGTTTTAGGGCTGGGGGTCATTCTGTGAATTCCGACACGCAAATCTGCAACGTTTTTTTTTCTTAGTTACCACGGACCGATTTCTTAGTTACCACGTTATATCGGCTCCATTTGGGGTCTAGTTGTACCAAGATGCTTTTGGTTATTGTCAGTCACTTCTAAGGGACTTCGGAGGTCCTTCAGTTTGGGCTAGTGATAAATCAGAAATATGAGTGTGAATCACAAATTAATGTTCATTGTATAGAAACAATTTTCTCTCCTATTCAACGCAGGAAGGTGAAATTCGAGATGGTGGGTCAAAGGACAGTAATGAAGGCACCTGACAGATCACTGATCAGATGAATGAGTTCCAAAGCCATTTTCTCTCCTATTCATCGCAGGAAGCTGAAATTTGAGAGGCAGGGTCAATGGAGAATGCTGAAGGCGCCTGAGTGGTCACTGATCAGCTGAGTGAGCTCCAAGGCCATTTTCTCTCCTGTTGAACGCAGGAAGCTGAAATTTGAGAAGCAGGGTCAATGGAGAATGCTGAAGGCGCCTGAGTGGTCACTGATCAGCTGAGTGACCTCCAAGGCCATTTTCTCTCCTGTTGAACGCAGGAAGCTGAAATTTGAGAGGCAGGGTCAATGGAGAATGCTGAAGGCGCCTGAAGGGTGACTGATTAGCTGAGTGAGCTCAAAAGCCATTTACTCTCCTATTCATCGCAGGAAGATGAAATTTGAGAGGCAGGGTCAATGGAGAATGCTGAAGGCGCCTGAGTGGTCACTGATCAGCTGAGTTTCTCCCTTGCGAGGGAAAAACATTAAACATGATTTAATGTTTTTCCCTCGCAAGGGAAAAATTGAACATTTTACTCTCCAAATACGATTCTTAGAGTTCATTGAGCTGGACGCGAAAAGAAAAACAAAAACCAAACCGGCAAAAAAAAAAAAAAAAATTAGCCGGAATTTGAATGGGAAAGGGCGGCTGGTGGCCGAAAGGGGTTCCTCGAATATATGGAAATCCTCAAAAGCACGTTCTGGACCGACGAGCGAGTCAGGTTGTCCAAAGCAAAAAATGAAAAACAAACAGTTTCAACTGGGTTTCAACGTTTCTACGGCGAGTTCCGAGAGCCGGGTTTTACCCTTCAGGAATCCCCAAGTTATTCGTGAGATTTTGACCATTCCATTCTGTCCGTAACAGACGAAGAAATGAATTAATCCAGTCTGAAATGATGGTGGTTTATAAAGGACCAGAGAAAACAGAATGAAGAAACAATTATTTTCGGGATTTTACCAGGTTTAATGTATAACAGGTGAAGTACATGCTAAATATTTTGAGTCCATCGCAATGACTCCATTTTCCTTGAAAATTCGCTAAATATTGGTATTTCTTGGATTTAAAATCCAGCATCCAAATTCGTATTTATTTACATCAGAGGTACCCCATCACAGTTGAAATAGATACTCACATTATGATGGTAATAAAAATATATTCTGCAAAAACGAAGTGAGTATCTCATTTCTCCAGAAAATGCAAGATTTTATTTATTTTATATAAAGAGTTTCGTTGTCTAATAATAGTAGAATACGATACATTTCTGGACAGGAAAAAAGTGCACGATAATTTCTTTCATAACATCATGATAGTATTCATATTTCTCATAAAATCTGTTTTCCAGTTTGAAAAAACTTGAATCATTTCGTTTTTATTATTTTTGAAGCCATAAATAACAAATAGGTATCTAAAATAAAAAAATTTCAAAATACAGGAGGATTTTTTTTTTTTCAATAAAATCCTTGTACTGGGGAATTCTATGAACTTTACTGCCCACCCTTGCAGGGGCGGATCCAGAATTTTTTCAGGAGGGGGTCACAGGGTAGATCAATATAAAAACGTTGCAAATAATTACACAAAGGTTTATTCTATTTATTTCAATAGATTATTCGTCTGAAAAGAACACTGCTTTGCCATTGTCACCATCTGCCCCCATATTTTAGCTTCAAAATCAAGTTTATTTGGAAGAAATGAACGCTTCGCACTCGATTCGAAATGTAGGGAGTTATGGGGGCAGTTATGGGGAACCAACAGAATTTTTAACAGACTGGCAAAGCCACAATAAACTTATGCTTAAGGGGGTCTCAGTCGGTCTTCGTTCGTTCCTCGTTCCGGATTAGTATTTCCATAAATTGAAGACGCTCAAACTTTAAAAATGGTACCTAACTTTGAAATTTTAAAGAATTTTAGAAATTTATTAGCGCGGCGGTCTAGGGATTTGAAAAACTAAAAGATTGCCGCTGGAATCATCAAAATGGAACAATAATTCCCAGAGAAAACGCTGCAAATTATTACACAATGGTTTATTATTTTTCTACATTGATCACTCGTCTTCGATTTCGGTCAGCTAAAATTTGAACGAAGATTAGGCCACTTTGGCGATTCACACTCGTGTTTCTGATTTATCGTACGTAAAACCCTTAAATTCTCGTAGGGAGCGAACGGTTCGTCCTACAGAGTTCCGCGTGGTCTCAAAAAATTCTAAAAATTCTATAGAATCTCAAATTGAAGGAAAAACAATACCTTTATATCAAAATTTTTTGAGTTAAGGCGTTTTCAAAATTTCAAAATTCATTTTTGAACCCTTAGAAGTGACCTACAACAACCAAAAGCTTCGGGGCACAACTAGACCCCAAATCGAGCCTACCTACCAAATTTCATTAAAATCGGTCAATGCTAAGTGGCAAAAGTGACGCGTACGGCGTACCGCGGACGGCGGACGGATGGCCAAATTTTTATTCGATTTTGGTTTATTATTTTCAATAATAAGCCTTTGGAATCGAGCAAGAAAAAAAATTTAACCCCCCCTCAAAATTTGATGTTTTACGTTCCAAGGTACGTAGAATACGAAAATCGAATAAAACAATTTCCGTCCGTCCGCTGTACGCCGTACGCGGCACTTTTCTTAGCAACACTGGACCGATTTGGTTCAAATTTGGTATATGGGCTCCATTTGGGGTCTAGTTGTGCCGCGAAGCTTTTGGTTGATGTCAGTCACTTCTAAGGGGTTGAAATTTTATTTTTGAAAAATTAAGGGTTGAAATTTTCAAGAGTGCCCTAGCTCGAAAACTCGAAATAAAGGTATCGTTTTTTCACCAATTTTAAATAGTATTGAATTTTTAAAAATTTTTGAGACCACCCGGAGCTCTGTAGGACAAACCGTTCGGTCCCTACGAGTACTTGAAGGTTTTCCTTCGATAAAACAGAATCATGAGTGTGAATCGCAAAAGAGGTCTAATCTCCGTTCAAATTTTATCTGACTAAAATGATGTTCATTTCTTTGATTTGTACCTATTCAGTTTTGCCTTCTGCGTAACCAGTAATCAAATTTTCATATGAAGCTTTCTATTTTTCGAATCGAGTGTGAAGAGTTTAGTTCTTTCTAATAAACTTGATTGTGAAGGTGTGGTAGGTAGTGCCTACCAATAGTTGGTAGGTAAAATAAAGTTGGTAGGTAAAAAAAATGTTGGTAGGTAAAAAACGCTGCAAATCATTGCTCGAAGGTTTATTATTTTCTGTATAGATCACCCTTCTGTATAGATCACTAGTTCTCCATCAATAGCACCTACCACCATCTGTATTCTCAATTGACCTTCCCTCTCAAATTTCAGCTTCCTGCGTTCAATAGGATTGAAAATGGCTTCGGAGCTCACTCAGCTGATCAGTGCTCTTCCAGGCGTCTCCAGCATTCGAGAAGATCTTCTTCACTCTTCAGATCACTGATCAGCTGAGTGAGCTCCGGAGCCATTTTCAATCCTATTGAATGAAAGTGCTCTTCCAAGCGTCTCCAGCATTCGAGAAGATCTTCTTCACTCTTCAGATCACTGATCAGCTGAGTGAGCTCCGAAGCCATTTTCAATCCTATTGAACGCAGGAAGCTGAAATTTGAGAGGGAAGGTCAAGGGAGAATACAGATGGTGGTAGGTGTCTGTACAGTGATCTATACAGAAGGGTGATCTCTACAGAAAATAATAAACCTTTGAGCAATGATTTGCAGCGTTTTGGGATCCAAACCACAGATTTTATCGCGATAAAAGCGTGAACAATGGCGAGAATCGGCGAACAAAAATTATCGACCGGTTTGGACAGAGCAGCTCGTCGACGCTCACGCAGTGTGAGTTATGAGAGGTTTACTCATACCCAGGACGCATCAATCCACTCAATCCTTTAGGTGATACGTGAATCCAGAATGTATGAGTGAATCCGAACGTGGCTCATTGGTTTTATCTCATCAGATCAGTTAGAGTTCATCAAAATAATCGTGAACTTTCTCAATCATGTTAGGTAGGTACTCAAAAAATATCGTCAACACCACTGAAAAAATCCAGGCCTAAATAGTCTAAATAGCCTAAATAGTCTGCCATATACTTTTAGCCAGAGCGCTGATTTCGTTTAAAAAGTTCGCGTTTTTCCGCGTTCAAACACAAATTTCTGTAGGAAGCCCCACTGCAGTTCTTATCTATTCGATAAGAAATTTAATGCTCTTTCCAACGGTAGGTATCCACAAATTGTTGATTAACTCAGCACATTCCGAGAAGAAACCTAGAAAATTGAATTTCAAGACTGCGTTAAAAACAAATGTACAGCGAAAAGAAATGAACAGCGATCGCATTTTAGTCCGATAAAATTTGAACTGAGATTAGACCTCTTTTGCGATTCACACGCGTGATTCTGTTTTATCGAAGGAAAACCCTTAAAACCCATACAAGGAAATTTTTTCGAGTGAAAATTCGATTTTTTAAACATATTTTTTTATTAATGTGCATATAATCACGGACCAATTAAAAAAAAATCATGAAAAAACCCTGTGTTGTTGCCTGTAAAGTCGGTATACGGGCGAATGTTTTACGTGACAACGACTTTGAGTGGTAAAATAATTTTAATGTTAATATTCATTCGTATAGTAGGAAGAAGGATAAAATAAAATTCTTTGTCAAGTTGCACAGAGTAGGTATTTCCCGTAGGTAGTAGGTATTTCCCATGGGTGGGGGGGGGAGTGAGTGCCAGGGAAGGGGGGCGGGGCGCTCCCGCTTTTGTGAGGGGCCGCCCGCCTTTAGGGAGCGCCGAGCTGCACCCCCTCCGTGAGCGGAGCGTAACGCAGTTTCTTGAAGTGTCTCCCGGTAAACCAATTTATAAGACGTTATCACGTCAAAAATTTGAACGAGAAGTGGGTCAAATAAATACGCAAACCGACCTGTGTCAGGGTTTGCACTAGTGGAGTCCGGCGCCGTACCCTGCATTCGTTGCGATCGCGGCATTTTCAAGACGATTCAGCACAGCACAAAACGAACGGAATTCACGGCACAAAACGAGACATAAACATAGAAAAAGACGAGTAAACAACGAAACAAGAGATTTAGCTTCTTCTTCTTCTTTGTTTTCATCAAAGCGAGTCACCTTGGAGCAAGTTGGAAGCATTAGGAAACCGTATGATGACGTCATGAGATGAACATTGTTTAATTTCAGAAAATCGTGTTTCCTGAAAAATCACGTTTTCTAGCACTCGTGTTCCATTTTGTTGAGTTCTAATGGACTTATCTCCTTGTTCTTTTTTTTTTACTTGTACCTCAGTATCTTATACACCAACTGTGCATAGGGATTGGCGTATTTTTCCCGACAACAAGATAAAAATGTGGTCCGTTTTAGTGGGTTAGAGCCTTGATTTTGATGTTTTTTTCAAAAATCCGCCTTTCTCTCCTCAAGCGTTGTACGAAATTATCCTTTGCACCAGTTATAGAGCATAAGATGCTCGACAATATTTGAAAAAAATCAAGGTGATCGGTTGATTACAACCCGAGAAAACGGTACATACGTTTTACGGGAAATTGTACTCTCGGGGAAAATTTCCTTGTACCCTTAAGTACTCGTAGCAGAATTCCGAGTGGTCTCAAAAAATTTTTTAAATTCAATAATATTTAAAATAAACGATACCTTTATTTTGAGAGTTTTCGAGCTAGGGCACTCTTGAAAATCTCAACCCTCAATTTTCAAAAAACATTTTTTACCACTATCTGAAAGATTTTAGCAAGGGGGGGGGGGGTTCGGGGACATCCTGTTTACTACGAACGAATCAATAACAACCAAATGTTATTGGTTGCGAACAACTTGGTAACGTCATGTTTAGAAAAGATTATGCTAAGCTAAAATTTCTTCCTGAATAAAACGACGACTTCAAATCTATAATTCCATTCAAAACTCCAAATGATTCCTCCCTTTTATTCTCTCTTTATGAAGATATGGGCGCAACTGAAGCGACCAAAAAAAGAGACGAGGGACCGTCGGTTTTAATAAAATGGTGGGCACTTTCATTCTCGACGCCAAAATGAGGAAAAACCCGACCGCAGACCTCATTGTGAAATGAAAAAAGTTCTTATTAGATGGAAATGAGAAGCCATTTAAAGCTCTTTGCAAATAATTGGAAGTGTGATTAGGAGGGGTGGAGGGATTTTTCCCATTGAAACAGTCGCTTTGTTGTCGACACAGATGACAGAAATATCACATTTCAACGGGTTTCGCATTTTATTATTTTCGCGAGAGTTAGCGGATTGATTGTTCTTCGTTGTGGTTGTGCAAAAAGCCTCTGTCACCATTGAAATTGAGTTGGTTCAAGTTCGACACGAATCCTTGACTGGAGTGGTGAACATTTTAGCATGGAACATGCTTTAGCCTTAAGCTAAGGGGCAAAAAGGTTCACTTTTTAGTAAATCACGAAAAAAGCGGTGTGTCACGAAATTTTGCAATGATTTTCACTTACAACCAAGACGTTGCTACGGAACTTTATCTTCATCATTTGTGTTCGTTGGGATATTTACGTCATTTAAATTTATCAGTCTTGCTTTACATATCATGCAGCTAAAGCATGTTCCATGTTTCTTGGATTTTAGCCAAAGGTTCTAAGCAGTAAAATCGGGGGTCCTGGGGGGCCCAAAGAGCCGATTTTTTTTTTTTTTTTTTATACGGTGGTAGGGGGCATGTTGAATAATTATCGGCAACTATAAAGTGGAAGGGAGTTATTCTGCCCCATGAAAATCAATAAGCGAAAAATTGAGTAAAATCTGTACACCTCAGACCGAAGTGAAGCGAAGGGCTGAAGAATCAAATTTTTATGTCCCGTCCGACTTGATGGGCGATAAAACTGCTCAATAAAACCACCCCCGGTTCTCTCGTCTTTCCTCAAGAGGCTTAGATTGAATTTTTCACGAGTGTTTACTGACACGCGTGTATCAAACCTTTCATGTGTCACTAAAATCTTTATTTCAGGGATGAACTGCAATTCGCTGCGCAGAAACGCCTCCACCAGATGATTTTTTATTGCCTCATTTGCTGAGCTGATGTTCTTGCCATGCGCTGGAAGTAAAGAGCACATTTAGCAAAAATCTAGTTTACAATCCTAAGTGAAGATTTATGCAGATGATGAAATTTCATCGCGTATAAATGCAACGCTGTCTGACTGACTTTAGTAACACCGGGCGATGCCAGGTGATGACGTTATCACAAAGAATGCTGCACTCAATTTTCTGGTTACTAAACATTCTTCAACAAGGGACGAGAACATCAATTTGGTTATAGGAGCTTTCGTGTATCAGTACTTGCCTGTAATATGGTTATAAGTCCTTATATTTTCAAGAGTTTAAGGGGACCACTCCATGTACATCTACATTATATATAATGTAACATGTAACAGATATATCTGTTACTATTCAATCCAAAACCTTGAAATTTTCATCACTTATTCCATCAAAGATATGTTACACAAAATCAGGATAGAAACGAAGAAAAGTAAAATAGGGGACATGCAAAAAATCAGTAATAGTGATTTTTGACCCACTAAAACAGCGCCGAGAGGCGCTAGAAGAAAGGAGGTATACAATTCGGTGTGTCATGGGAGGTAGATTTTTTTTTCTAGGCACCGACTTTACACACTTAGGTAAATTTTCTTCAGTCACTATAAGAGATGTTGACTTATTACCTTAGCATGGAACACGCTTTAGCCTTCAGCTAACTGGCAAAAAGAGTCACGTTTTTGGAATCTCATGTATTATTCTACTCGATATTTGCTACGATTGCCATCTCCTCCTGATACCCAAGTTAGGTGGAGAGGACTGCAATTTACTTTTGAAACACCTATAAAGAAGGCAATTTCCAAAATTTTGATATCAACTCTAACTTTACTTTGAAATTTGGTTCGTTCGATTTGTCGGGGGATTTGTACGTAAAATCCTCCCGATCGTGGGGTTGAATGGATCTTCTTCCAGGCGGCAGAAAGCTGAGACCGAATCGAACTTACTCCAACTCCACAAGGTCTTCCAACGTGTCCGTCGAGTCGGCGGCCAGCGGGGAAATTTTCCCCGCCAAAGGGGAAAATCCCGCGCCTATCAGCCCAGTTTCCCTCGAGTCGACGATTCAAGAGACCCAGTCGGGTGAGTGGACGTCCCACGGGGACTCCTCGTGCGATCCCACGTGTGACGCCTACAATTACCACGTGGACACGGATCTCACGCACGGTAATGCATCCTAAAATTAAATCACACAAAAAAACATTGATTTCCAGTATAATGGAATCGATAAGTAATCATAAAAATCTATTTGCTTTGGCCCATTGATGATATATTGAATAATAATATATGGAAAAAAGGACTTGAGGAAAATGCTTACTAATTACAGTGTGCTTCCTTATCATGATTCATGAAATACTTATTAAAACTTGACTTCAAACTTACAAAACCAGAATAGGTTCATATTTTTTTTCACAAAAAATGGCTTACACAGATTTCCACATTAGCTGTCATGTCCAATACAACGCATTACCAATATTACAAATGTATTATTGAATACATACTAATCTGCACTTCTATCTGTTTCAGCTGTAACGCTGGTCACAAATCTAGACGCTGTCATGTAATAAAAACCATCAACCCCAAAGAACTTTTCAGAATAAATCAAACACATAAGAACAAAATTGAAAATTCAAGCATCGAACTTTCTGACACCATTAAAATGGCCTTTCATACCGGAATTTATGCGTATTGTACCAATATTTGTTGTATGTGAACCAATTTTCAAAAAATGATTGAGTGAAAAATGGAAAAAAAGACTGTCTTCATCAACAAATTATCAACGAACTAGTCAAGTTACTTGAAGTTGAGTTATAAAATGTTCCTTCTTTCTCTACCGTTGTTCAAATATATTACGGTCTTAATGCTATTATTTTAAGAAATTTCAACTCTCTCAATTTCGGCATTCAACTGGGTCTGCTGATTGTTATTATGAATATAGTCATCAAATACAATATAGTCATCGAATAAACCAACCCTCACATTTGAAGATTAATAACTAGGAACTGAATTATTATTGGATTGAATGATACTGGAGCACCTTCTCGGATGGATCAAAATACTCGTAAAATAAGGTAAGAACCCTTGAGTGAAACTACCTTACTTGTTATCATGCTTGCTGTAAAAATTAGAATAGATAATATTATTATGTTACAAACATCCCTAAATGATTTTTGACTTTTAATAACTTAAAATTGCAGTTGTTTACAGTTTGTCCTACAGGGCTCCGCGTGGACTCAAAAAATTCTATACTATCTTGATGGAAAAACAATACCTTTATATCAAAATTTTTGAGATAGGGCGTTTTAAAAATTTCAACTAAAATTGTTGCCAGCGATTTGTCTCTGCGAAGATTAGGGTAGCGTAGGTCCCACAAAGAGAACGAGTTGGTTGTGATGCTTGATCCTCGTTAAATCTTATTGAACCTCGGTATAATTTTGCTCATTCATCGTGCGAGCAAAGATATGGAATCAAAGAGCTAATTGGGTGATCAGGATTGTAAAGTTGAATTGACTCCTTGTCGTATTTTCGAATCGAGAAATCGGATGATCCCTTTCGAGTGCAACGAGGATAATATTACACTCGTATACTTGAAGGAGTTCATTCGATTTTACAGCCAATAAGAGACTTCGTATTGGGACTGAACGGCATTTACATAGAGTTAACTTGATTGAAACAGAAGAGGAGGATGGAGGATTTGAGTCGACTAGTGAAACGAAGTTATCCTACTTTTCTTCTAACAACGATGGAAGGGACCCGGGTTTTTCCTCCTAGGAATAAAGTGTTTCGCCCATTCCACCCACGTTCTTCAAGACTAAGTTGAATAACGGTAGTTTGGACGGTGATGTTTAAATAGGATTTTTTTCTTAGTTGAAGTGACATTCCATGGCAGGTCTTTCGAATTTCAAAACTTCTACTAGATTTTGGTTGATGTAGGTCACTTCTAAGGGTCAAAAAATTAATTATGAAATTTTGAAAACGCCCTAACTCAAAACATTTTGATATAAAGGTATTGTTTTTCCTTCAATTTAAGATTCTATAGAATTTTTAGAATTTTTTGAGACCACGCGGAGCTCTGTAGGACAAATTGTTCGCTCCCCAAGAGAATTTAAGGGTTGGACGTACGATAAATCAGAAACACGAGTGTGAATCGCAAAAGAGGCCTAATCTCCGTTCAAATTAGAGCTGACCGAAATGCGATCGATGTTTTTCTTCATGTTGGATGGTTGGTGGCTTTGCAGACGAGTGATCAATATAGAAAAAATAATAAACCATTGTGTAATAATTTGCAGCGTTTTTTTGCATTTCAATCTCTTAATTATTTGGAGTCTTGTTTTTGTAGTTTCTTAAATTTTTATTTTTCAATCTGGTAGATGTTTCGACTCTTCAGTGGAGTCTTCCTCAACCCTATTAGCATACTCATAACCATGGAAACGGTCCCTCCGTACCAACCGACAAGTAAATCAACTGCGCAGGAGTAAATCAGGGACAAAGATGAGACGCTTCTCGGAAGAATTAACATAAACCTACAGTACGCTAATAGGACTGAGGAAGACTCCGCAGAAAAGTCGAAACATGTACCAGATTGAAAAATGAAAATAGAAGAAACTACAAAAACAAGACTCCAAATAATCGCCCAAAACCATGGAAACGGTCCGTCAGTGATTTACACCAACAACAATCTTGACGTAAGGTACATGTAAATTGTTTTAGTTTTTTTTAACCCTGCAGTGGTAGGGCACGTAAACCTTACGTGTTGTCAGGGAAACCCTCTTCCCACTAATTTTCTTTCGTCGTGATTCATGTGGTTCCTCATTCTAATCCTCTCAAGGGTAGTTGTCCTTGACTTCCATTATTCTCGTCATTCTATTCCAACGCCTTCCAATGGTAATCCGTTGATTGTTGGAACCCTTCACGTCAGGCTTACGTAGCCCTACCTGGCCACTCAACACGGTCAACGTCAGTCTTACGTAGCGCTACCTGGCCACGTTATGTAAATATATTCCGAAGTTTGTTTGATGTAAACCTGTGCCGTGTGTGTATGAGTGTGATGATCATTTTTCAAGAAAAGGAGGTGTAGTACAACGACTTTCACGTTTGGAATACGTATGCTGAACCAGCTGAAGCTCAGTGATCGACTATGTGACATTTGGCAGAAAAGTAGGCTAACCCTCCCTTGTTTGAGTAAAGATCTGAAGAGACTGGTCGATGAGTCATTGGAACAAAAAAAAAAAAAAAAAAAAAACACGAGAAGAGGGATCTTCAACAAATAAAGAGAATCAGACAGGTTCTAGAAAATATTGTACCTACTGCAGTTCCAAAAAAAAGAAGATTGACGACGACATATTGTGCAAAATGCAATATGCCAATATGCCAATATGTGGATCACATATAATAGAAATTGTGTGAAAATTAATTGATTATTTACGCAGATGTTCTTGTTTGAACCTACCGCCCACAGTTGGTTCAAATAAGAGGCGTCCTCAACGTTCAGCCGCCCCCCGCCAGGGGCCAGCACGGCCGCCCCGCGTACCCCGAGTACCGATCCAAACCATGCTCATTTGTCATTCGAAATATGAGAACCAGTACGAGTAATTTAAGATACAATAGACGAACACAATAAGTACAATTAAATAGTTCATTTCCCCGAAAGTAAGATATCAGAGTGGCCTTGTTTACTCAACTCCCAGGACCCCGATCCACCATCTTCACTCTCGTCACCGATGTACTCGTATTCGCGTTTAACCGTCTACTCTGTGATATCTTTGTTCAATGCTATTACCACCCGTTTTATGTACAATTCATAATAATTATGAATTGTACATAAAACGGGTGGTAATTGAATAATTATTATTCAAGTGCATATTCGTAAAGCTCTATTGACGCCCTATCCCGAGGTGTACAACAATCTTTATGTGAGGCAATTATTTTATTTTCCTGAACTTAGTTACCTTATTTGATAATAAATAATAATTTACTACTTAAATAAAGATTTAATGCAATAAATATAATGTGTACTACTTTATTATGGAAGTACGATGAATTATTCCACATGTCACATAATTTCCAACTAAAATTTTTAGTAGGAGTGAGTCCTGAAGTAAAACACGTCAATCTTACGTAGCGCTACCTCAACTCGCCTAGTAGAGGTCCCTACCACTGCAGAGTTAAATTAAAAAATTAACAACTAAAAACAAATACCGAAATATTCAAAGAACATCAGGATAAAAGTGAAACAGGAATTTCTAGGTATACGTTGTAAGTAGCCGAGCTAGGTACATTTTGATTTTATACATTATGTTATTCTAAGTCGACAATGTGAATTTAAGAATGTTACAATTTTCAGTTAACAACAAATAAATAAAACAACTCTCTTGATTTTCAGATTTCGACACGAACCTCAAATTTCTAACCACAGCTGGGACTTACGGTGATTCTTTGCCTGCCGAAGCATGAATTGTCTGTTACTTTTTTATTCGCTCAATAAAATTTTTTGAATGATCGTTTTCATTTGGGTTTTCTATGTTAATTTCGTCGTATTCCTATTGTTTTTTGCGATGTTTAATGTTTTGTTTGGGCTGACGAAGCGTATCATTGTTACCTATGTTTGCTGGGAGCTGAGCTTTTGCTTCGGTGTTATGAAAGGGCTCTCTAGAGTTACACACTTGTTATATAAACATAATATGATCTACAAACACGCACTAATACGAACCACGGAAGTTTGTGAGCCGCTGTAGTGTGAAAATAACGAGGTAAAAAAGAAAGTGTTTTTCACGGTACGTAGGCACTCCCTTGGAGAGATGGTTGAATAATTTTATCGATTGAGTACTCTAGGAAATTTGTATTTGACGTGGAATGTATTCCACGTTATTCGCAGAACTCAGTGAGGCTTTGACTCTATTTTGTATTGATGCGTATGTTTGTTTGTCTGTCTATCTGGATCGTGCTTCAGGTGGTCCACTGAAATTATGACGGAAATTATGACCCGGACTCGAATCTGCTACCAAGTAAAGTGCGATTCGAAAATGCGTTTTACCACTATGAATCGAATCTTTGGAGGGCCATACGTATTCCCCTAGGTTTGAACAAATTGATCGTTCCTTAGATCCTTAGTTCCTTCCTCCGATCAACCCGATTTTTGGATCTCCTAGACCTCTGATCTCGTTCTCCGAACAATTTGAAACTAAATCCCGGGAATGTTAATTTTTTTCCAAACAAGAACGAATTAACATGTATCACAAGAACTTCGTTACGTTCTGGATCTGATTTACTTTTTTTTTTTTAATTTTCCGTAGGGGATGAGGAAATCTTTAAGATCCAGTGGTGGAAATTCGATAAAAACCCACTATAACCTCACCTTCTTTTCCCACGTTGAATCTCAGCCTGGAACTGTTCAACACATTACTTCAGGCTGAGTCCTGAGAGTTTTCTTAGTTCTCTGGTAGAGGTTTCTCCTTTTCCCACGTTGAATCTCAGCCTGGAACTGTTCAACACATTACTTCAGGCTGAGTCCTGGGAGTCTTCTTAGTTCTCTGGTAGGGGTTCCTCCTTTTCCCATGTTGGATCTCAGCCTGGAACTGTTCAACACATTACTTCAGGCTGAGGCCTGGGAGTCTTCTTAGTTCTCTGCTAGGGGCCGGTCCATTGCCTTCGCTGCCTCTACCGTTCTTCAAGGATTTTGCTTCCGAGTCTACCAAGGTAGTGGAAGCTTTGTTTTCACTTTTCAAGGTTGAAAAAAAAAGTTCTCCAAAATCAAAATTTCCACTCGCGTTTTACGTTTCAGACCTTCCCGAACAATTTTGGTTCCGTGTCTGTCTGTCTGTGTGTCTGTCATGAAATACATGCCACAGCCATAACTTCTACATTTCTCATCCGATTTCGATGACATTTTCGGGGATTTTGCGAATTGGCGTGTAGATGGTCCCCCATCAAAATCATAACCCCCGGACTGATAGTAGCCGCTGCGCATGCGCAAAAGTATATTTCCTAGTTACTGCCATAACTTCTACATTTTCCAATAATATTCAGAGATTGTGTCGGTTGACGTGTTGATTCCCCTATGAGTATAGTGGAAGGCATTTAGAGATTGATGTTTTGAGATTAACTACTATGCATAAGATCATCTATAGAATTGGGTTATAGATACGAGGAAGCTATGTGCCACACCCACTTGGCAGACGTTTTTTGTTCATTATTTTTTCCACATAATCTACCACAGTGGTCCATTTTTTTCGCTTTCCAGCATCTTTCCTATGACCGCCACTGGGGTTGTTTCCTTAGGCAGTTCCTCTCCCCTGTCCATCGCATGCATTCAAAGAATGTATGGAATGCGTCATCATCCTCGTTCTCCTGGCAGTTGGGACATTTTGGGGACCTCTCCTTCCCCATCTTATGTAGGTAGGCGTAGAAAAGATCTGATTTACTTGAAAACTTTATTAAGGGCACATAACGATGCATTCACTCTGACACAGTGAAGAATCACTCGAATATCCCACTTGATATCGATGAAAATAAAAACCATACAAAATCACGAACGAACGGATATTTGTTACAATCAATTGAGTTATTACAATTGATGTGTGTTAAATATTACAACGCAATCCACTGTTCTCTACCACCATGATGTACTCATATTTCCATATCCAATTCTCACGTTTTGTATTTAATTTACCACAACCCTCGATACTACGAAACATTTCATTAGAGTCTCCTTCTCCAGGAAAATACTCAACTCCGAGTTCAAATAATGTAGTCATTGGAGGCCATTATTCATTCATACGTAAATGCTCGTACCTAACTACCCGTGGAAATGGTGAACTGGAATGGTTTCATAACATTTTTATTATGTTGATTTTAAACTGAGATATTGTTACAACTGCTGTGTATCCATTCACTCCATTTCCGAAATGAAACGAAGGAAGAGAAAGAGAGGAGAAAGTGATAAAAAAGTTATAGACTAGAAGTTATAGATAATGTCGCCCCAGAATTCCATCGAAGTACAAGAGCTCCGCTAGTACTACCTCAGGGGTAGTACTAGGGTTCTCAGTCGGTCGCCGATCTTTCTTAGTATTTCACGAAAATGAAGGCGCGAAAACATAAAAAGTTTTATCTAAATTTGAAATTTTAAAGGATTTTAGAAATTCATTAGTGCACGGACCTAGGGAATTGAAAAACTGAAATATTGCCGCTGAAATCATCAAAATCGAACAATAATTGCCAAAGAAAAACGCTGTAAATTATTGCACAATGGTTTATTATTTTTTACTTTTCTATATAGATCACTCGTCTGCAAAGCCACCAACCATCCAGCATGAAGAAAAACATCGATCGCATTTCGGTCAGCTCTAATTTGAAAGGAGATTAGGCCTCTTTTGCGATTCGCACTCGTGTTTCTGATTTATAGTACGTCCAAACTTTAAATTCTCGTAGGGAGCAAACGGTTTGTCCTACAGAGCTCCGGGTGGTCTCAAAAAATTTTGAAAATTCTATAGAATCTTATATTGAAGGAAAAACAATACCTTTATATCGAAATGTTTTGAGTTAGGGCGTTTTTAAAATTTCAAAATTGATTTTGGAACCCTTAGAAGTGACCTACATCAACCAAAATCTTCGGGGCAATACTAGACCCCAAATGGAGCCTACATACCAAATTTCATCAAAATCGGTCAATGCTAAGTGGCAAAACTGCCGCGTACGGCGGACGGACGGCCAAATTTTAATTCGATTTTTGGATTCTACGTACCTTGAAACGTAGACCATCAAATTTTGAGGGGGTGTTAAAATTTTTTTTTTCTTGGTCGATTCCAAAGGTTCATTATTGAAAATAATAAACCAAAATGGGAAAAACTTCTGAATAAACAGGTTTTTGTATGTTTTCCTATATTTCTCTGGCAATTATTGTTCGATTTTGATGATTCTAGCCGCAATATTTCAGTTTTTCAATTCCCTAGGGCCGTGTACAACTGAATTTCTAAAATCCTTTAAAATTTCAAGTTTAGCTACATTTTATGGGAAAAACATGACTGAATTAACGGTTTTTCCCACATTTTTTGGCAATTATTGTTCAATTTTGATGATTTTTCAATTCCCTAGGTCCTTGCACTTCTAAATTTCTAAAATCCTTTAAAATTTCAAATTTAGGTACTACTTTTTATGTTTTTGTACCTTCGATTTCTTGGAATACTAACCCGGAACGAGGAACGAACGGCGACCGACTGAGACCCCCTTAATTTCAATCGTTCATTTTTCAGACGACTAATTACACCTTCCTCTTATTTTCTATATAATATAGAAGAATTTTATAAGTTATTGTCAGTTATACATTTCTTTATGTCATGTTTTTCAAAGGACACCAGAGTCGAAATACATACTTTTTCCAGTAAACACTACACCATACCTAACATACAACTTTCGTGTTGCAGCGTTCGGCCCATGTCGATCCCTCATTTAACTCCTGTAGGCGAGTTGGGCAAGTTTTCTAACATCTCTTCTATTTAATATTCAAAAATATTTCTTCGAATACAACTTTTTCTTCATTTTTCGAGTAATTTTATGAATCACTTTGAAACATCGCTCATCATCCAATAGAAGCACTAATTAGTCATTATTTTGTCTGTAGGTTTCATCAAAAAATCGTACAAGAATTCCATCTCTCACATTTCTGTAGAAATCGATTACGCCACTCGCATGAATCACTTGGCAACATTTGGATTCAGCATGAGGCCAATTATTTTAAAATTTCGAATTCCATCGAACAGCGTTTTGAACTCATAAATGGCTTATCGAATTTTGCTATTTTCAGTTTCTTGAATTTACTTTCGGATGAAAATTCAAACATTTTTGTTCTCGTAGACGATTTTATGCCTAAGAATATTGCCTTACCATTTTGCGCCTTGTATTTCTTATATTGATTCATTCAGGCTTAATTGTCACCAATGTTTTTGCTTAGTTTTCTTTTGAATGCTTACGGTAATAAAAGTATGGCTTATAGATCAGCATGGTCTGAGTTTTTGTCTTTCATTTCCCATACCCGAACTTTTTCGTGGGTGAGTAAGTAGTTCAAGTTTATATATAGAGAGAACGTCAGCTTTAATACAGTTTTTCTTATTTCTAGTCCTACAGTTTCTTGGTGTTATTTGTTGGAGTTAATTATGTTATTTCTGGATGATACTAAAGTTGGAGTTTTTTTGAGATGAAAAATTAAAATAGAATAGTATTTTTCAATATACTACAATTGAGACATAATACAGTGTAGTGATGGGTATCGATACTCGATATTTCAAAATATCGACACTTTCTTACCGATACTCGATATTTTAGTGTCGATACTGCACTATCCGATATTCTTGGATATCGATACTTTGGATCCGATATTTCTAAATATCGAATATCGATACAGTTCTCGCGGAAATTTCAACATAATGGCTAAAAAATGAAGAAGGTAGAGAGGCTTTTGGGTCATTACTCTTTGGTTGCACGATTAAGGTTTATATCATGGAGAAAATCACTCTGCTTGGACAAAAATGATAAAAATGAATAAAAACTGTTGAAAAAATTATTTTTCTTGAGAATATTGGAAATTGTCTGCTTCAGCGAACGTTTCTATTAATATCTAAATTTCAACTTCTGGCCATATGATTTCTAAATCCATTTTCGATTTTTTTTTTAAATACGACGTGTGAGTTGTAATTATTGAAAAGAAATAAATTATTTGTTTTCGAAATTTCCTACGGCAAAGTGTTCTTTTTTCTCGTAGAGATAATCTTTGAAAAAGAGTGTCTAGTGTGTAAAGTGTTGTATTGGTCAGTTTAGATTAGAACTCTCTATAGTACAGATTTTATAGATATTATTGATAGTTTGTGACACTAAAGTATCGATACTCGATATTTTAAAATATCGATACTCATGCCCAACGATACTTGGGATGTCAATACTCGGATACGATACAGTATCGATACAAAATACCGATACCTTTTATATAAAAGGTTCGTATACTTGGGTTAAGAAATCTACAAACTGTTTTTACTCAAAACCCTTAGCTCAAATGTTAGTTCATAATATGGAAGGGGAATGTGTGACAATTTGGATTAGATCGGTTTCATGGTTAGTCAGAAAATAGAACATGAAAATGACCCATTTTTCTACATTAAAAAAATAATCTTTGCTCATTTTTTCAATATTTTTCTATTCGACCGGCTTGGGCGAAATTTACAGCACACATGCATACAGATGTGAAGAACATTTCCTTAAAATTTCAAATAACTTTGTGAAAGAAAAACAAAAGGAAGGCGCCCGCTGGGCGCTAAAAGAGGACTACTCCCGACTGGAGTTTTGTTGTGCAAACTCCTATTTTGTTTGGATTGTGAATTTTTCATGTTTTACGGTTTCTCTCTGTTGCAGATTCCGTTTCCAGCGAACTGAACGGACGTAGCGGAGCGAGCCCGAGCGAAGAGGGCAACTCGAGCGGCGAATGGCCGAGCGTGAAGGCCGTCATCGACACCCAACCTCTGATCGGACACGTCAAATCCGCTTCACATATGTCGATATAAATATGTCGATTAGTCAACTATTGATTCAGAACGATTTGTTATCGATTTGCCGTTGTTACGCACTATGAGACGTATTCGACCTACCTGCATTATTGCTGCGTCCCCATTCACGTGTAAAATAGCTGGAAGGGACCCTGTGCAGTGTCCTAAAACGGTCGTGGTTCTTATTTTCAAAATGGAACATTAACTGCCATTTTGGAACATTAGAAGTGATGTACAACATATTTGCCATAAGAGGCATAGGGCATCCACTTTTCGTAACTTGAAATTCACTTCCACATGCCAACTTACCATAATTTAGAGAACTTTGATGCCCTCAAAACTTAGTAGAAGTACAATTTTTCTAAACGGTGATATTAATTGCACCCATGGACCTGATGAGAATTGATTTCCCTGGTCAGGTGCTATACACAGTGTTCCATAAGTTATCCACCAAAATTTGGAAGTAGTTTTTACAACTAATTTGCAACAAAAAATGCCTCTTGGAGTTTTTTTTAACCCCCTTAAAATCCGACTTTTTTTTACTTTCAAGATTTTTTTCGTTTTTTCGACCTTACACCATTAAAACGGTCATAACTCCCTTACATTCAAAAATTAAAAATAAGGATACCGTTGAAAAGAGCGTAAAATTTCTCAGTAGATGAGCCGTTGACCAGTCGAGAAAAACTGAACGCTAGAGTAGGTAGTAATTTTACCTCTGTTTTTTTTTAATTTTGATCATTATTTCTCATTAAAACAAGGAATTTGCCAGAGAGGCTCAAAAGCTAGAAAACTGCTACATTTCATCATCATTGTAACGGTATAATCAAAAAACATTTTAAAATCAAATTTAAGGGAGAAATTCATGTTTGATGATTTTTCTCATTAAAACAAGGTATTTGCCAGAGGAGCTCAAACGCTTAAAAACTGCTCCATTTCATCAGCTTTGTAACGGTATTACCAAACAATATTTTAAAACCCAATTTAAGGGAGAAATTAACGTTTGAACGCGGAAAAACGTGCATTTTTTTTCAAAGAAATTGACGGTTTAACGGGGAGACTCGCTTTGGAGGAGCGCGGCGGAGCAGACGCCGGAGTTCTCCCGTCAAATCGTCGAATTCGTTGAAAAGAATGCACGTTTTTCCGCGTTCAAACATGAATTTCTCCATTGAATTTTATTGTAAAATATTTTTTAACTATATCGTTGGAAAGCTGATGAAATGGAGCAGTTTTTAAGCGTTTGAGCTCCTCTGGCAAAAGCTTGTTTTAATGAGGAAAAATCATCAAAATTAAAAAAAAAGAGGTAAAAACACTACTTTAGCATTCAGTTTATCTCTGCCCATCAATTGAGAAATTTTTACGCCCTTTCCAACGGTATCCTTATTTTAAATTTTTAAATGTAATTTTAAAGGGAGTTATGGCCGTTTTAATGGTGTAAGGTCGAAAACACGAAAAAATCTTAAAAGTGAAAATGCTGAAAATTATTACACAATGGTTTATTATTGTTCCAATGGCTTTGCCATTATTACCACCATCCAACATGGAGAAAAGCATCGATCGCACTTCGGCCAGCTAACATTTGAACGGAGATTAGGCCTCTTTTGCGATTCACGCTCGTGTTTCTGATTTATTGTAAGTCCAACCCTTAAATTTTCTTAGGGAGCGAACGGCTAGTCCTACAGGGCTCCTCGTGGTCTCTAAAGATGTAACACTATCTTAAATTGATGGAAAAGACAATACCTACCTTTTTATCGACATTTTTTGAGTTAGGACGTTTTCAAAATGTCAATCCTTATTTTTAACCCTTACAAGACTTGGAAGGGTCACTTAGTGACCTACAACAACCAAAATCTTCGGGGCAAAACTAGACACCAAATGGAGCCTACAAAAAGTCGGATTTTAAGGGGGTTAATAAAAACTCCAGGAGGCATTTTTTGTTGTAAATTAGTTGTAAAAACTACTCCCGAAGTTTGGTGGATAACTTATGAGATACCCTGTATACCGATTTTTGATTGTTGCCGATGGTGCAGAGGCGATGTATATCGTGGAGAAAAATTAATTTGAGACTCCTCTGCTAGATAAAAATTCTCTTTATTGGATACCGGTTTCGGGTCAGAACACCGTCATCAGTCTTAAACAAAAAACAAAAAAAAAAATGCAACAGACAATGGGTTATTTCAGTCAATTTTTTTCAAAAGAGAATGGCTCAGGAATAATGATAATCGGGTCTATTCGTTGAGAAAATGTTTAGAAGAAATTAGGGAAGCTAATAAAAGTCGAAGATTTGAACGATGTCAGCAAGGTGTGACGTAGCAAGTTTCTCGCCTTCAGGCGTCCAGGGAGGTCCGTCTGGTTTTCAAACGAGTGATCTCTTTAATTGATTTTTCTACCACATGTTATAGTATCAATAGCAAAAAGTTGGAGTGTAGAGGTTTTCAATGGTGCTGAATTTGAGGTCAAAAACCTGAATTTCCGAACCACCGAAATACCCCATTATGATTCAAATTAAAACTTTTAAATTCAAATTTCATTTAAATAATTTTAGCCAATAGTAAATTGTGATTATTCATATCTAAATCCTAATTTACATATGATTTTGTAAAATAGTTTTGAGACTGATGATGGTGTTCTGACCCAAAACCGGAATCCAATAAAAATAATTTTTTGTCTAGCAGAGGAGTTTCAAATTAATTGTTCTCCATCAGGTCCTATAATACGATTAAGGTCCTATGGTTAGGTTTTTTATGGTCACGAAAGAGCTCCTGAGGTAACGTGGATACTAAACAAAATTCTTGTATATACCAACACAACGCTGGCTGATACCATATTCAACAATATGGTTAAAGGAAATTATACCTAACAATATGGTTGAAAAAAATTATATCCCATTAAAATCTCCACCAACAACCCACATTTCCTCAAACATGGAGCATATTAATAAAAATGATAAACTATCATAAAAATGAAAAAAAAAAGCATGGGGAAGGTTCATAAGCAATATAATGGAAGTGTCTGAGTGGAAAAGCCGAACACCGTGGATTTAATTTGTATTAAAATATTTGATCTCTCGTTCATTCTTTTTGTCTTTTCCATCTCTCTTAGCAATTGAAATCATAAGATAAATACATCTTCCGGTTATTACAACTTTTCTCAAAGTCTTGTTTTGGAATAACAAAAGTGGACTGTTTTTGAAACATCACTTTTTTACATTTTCGAGTGACATTTATTTAAGTTTTATTAATTTTTCCAACTACATGATAACTGTGTAAATCCTAGTTTGGGATTATTTTGAGATGAATTTGTTGTTGTGGCAAATGATTTTATATTTTTCAACATATCATTCTCGTAAGTATTCATTCCGTTGATCATTGTTTTGTGGGATTGATGATTCGAAAAGTTTCACCGCTGAAGCGCCTTCGTTTCTCTGGTGTGATTCGATTTGCTCGACGCAAATGTTCTGCAGGTTTCGGAACTATAAAATGAAGGAATATTCTGATTACATCATGGAATATTGTAAATTCTTAAATTTTTAAAATGTTTATTTTCCTCAGTCCTCCTGGGATGTGAAGAGGAAAGTATTGCTATCGACAGAAAATTAGCTCTGCTTTGATGAACAGGATCAAGCGTTCAGCGAAACGCGAAAAATCAATGATCATTGATGGAGGAGAGAATTTTTTATTCCACCCCCACCCTGTTATCATTAATTATACCGAACTACATACAGTTAACGCGTAAACATAACCAGCTTGGGGTAGGTAGGGGTAAAGGTTTGCATGGGACAAAGGTTCTTGATGACCGGTAAGAGTTTTAGGGAGAATCATGTAGGCAGTGCACTTGTTTTCTTAGTAAACAGTCAGTTACTCCGAGAAACCTCAGAGAATCATGTCTCGTGTTAAAAAAATAATAAATAAATTAGGTTTATTTTTGACTTTTTTGATGTAATTTTTCGAAATTTTTCATGATTTTTCAACACCGCACATAGGTGCAAAAAGCTTTGGGTATATTTTTACGTGTGAGAGGAGCAAATAAACCTTCAAATTATACAATGAGTTCTAGGATTGTCACAAATGCAATGTCGAGGATTTTTTTAAACACTGGACCCTCCGTGATGTGGCAAAAGTTTGAAGGCTTCATTGAGTAAAGGTTCGCATTGCATCGTTTTTTTTTTTTTTTTTTCAGTTTTTTTCAGGGAAAGCCACGTTCAGAAGCAGGCAATAGTATATGAAAAGTTGATGGTTTCTATAACTTAATTTTTAATTCAATGAGACAAAGTCCAATGCACTAAGATGTTCACAAGTTGTGATTTTCGAAAATAAATTACGTTTTATGGTTTTTTAGGGTTTTTAGGTTTTTGTTACCTAATAAAGTTATTTTGGTCAATCATTTGTGAGATTCGGTACCTTCCTTGCACTCAATGTACGGTAGGGAGTAAGATTCGCAGAGTATAGCTTAACCACACTGATGGGGACCAAGGGTCGCATAGATTGCGGTAAAATGGGAAATTCGGCATGAATTCATTCAAGAAAAATTTCATTATTTTTATGGAAAGACGTCTGACTGTAATAAAAGCCATTTTTTTTGTGAGAAAAAGTCGTCAAGGGAGCCCACAAAAAATTTAAAACTCAAAACTGCCAACCTTTGCCCCCACCCTCCTTATCTATGTAAACAAAATTAGGCGTGGGTAAACTGGTCTAATGCGATTAAACTTCCCCATTGCTTGTGAAAGAGTTGCAAAATAATTTTTTGAACTCATGGAACAAAGAAAGCGTTTTACTTTGAAGAGAAAGAGTTCTGTTACAACAATTCACATGGGAATCACAAACTTTAATGAAAAACATTTCATTTTACAGTAACTAATAAACAATCAATATGGTTGATGTTGAATAGATACATTGTAGAAGACAATATATCTCAACACCTCCCCTCAACTTCAACCATCAGAGAGTCCAAAACATGAACGGAAGGTTTGAAACTTTCGCCCTGCAATTGGTTTCGTTAGAAGGCCAGCAAGGTTTTCGTCAGTTGGACAATATTCCAAAGTTATCTCTCTTTCATTGATGAGATCCTTCACATAGTGCTTACGCACATCCAAATGTTTAATCCTTGCGCTGGCCTTATCGTTTTCGATGTACTTCATACAACTTTGGTTGTCTTCTAAAATTGGCGTGGAACTTACTTGACAATGCCCCATGTCTTTCAAGAGCATCCGAATCCAAACTGCTTCTTGCACTCCTGTTGATGCAGCGACAAGTTCTGCTACAGTAGATGACAGAGCAACCGAGGTTTGTTTCTTACATATCTAACCCACACAGTTAGATCCTACTCTAAATAAACATCCGCTGATTGACTTTCCATTGGACTGGAAAGGTACCAGTAGTAGGATATTTCCAAGTTTGTCAACTACCTATGTCAAAAAATGCATTCAAATGATCTTTCACGCTTTCACCTGCTATCATTCTTTTTAAAACTAAATTCTTCAGCAACGATGCTTTTCTTACTGGCCCTTTCGACTCATAAATTGAGCTTAGTTTGTCCCAAACATCCTTGGAAGATTTGCACCCCTTTACCTGTTTCAACTCACCCGAACTTATTGTAAGCATTATGTCAGCTTTTGCTTTGCCGTGAGTAAGTTCCCATTGTCTGGCTAGCTCTTCATCTGTTGGCTTCACAATGAGGCCAGTGACATAACCCAAATATTCGTTTTCTGTTAACAATGCTTCAACATGCATCTTCCAGGTGTCATAATTATCTCACCCTAGCGGCTCAATTTTCAGCATACTAGAAGTCTTTTTTTTTCAAGTTCTAAGTCTCATAATCTTGTTTCAACAATTCACATCGGAATCACAAAATGAAATAAAAACATTTCATTTTACAGTAACTAATAAACAACCAATATGGTTGATGTTGAATAGATACATTGTAGAAGACAATATATCTCAACAAGTTCTAAAGCAATGCTTTCAGGTATTATAAATAACGAGCTCTTTGAACCAGTTCCCTCTTTCGATGGTTCAACTGCTTCACTCCGATCCTTCCTCACGGTTTCCATGAGTCTCTTGTCGAACGGAGAAACTGGTCCGAAACATTGAGAAACAGTACACACCGAGTAGTCGCCATTTTTGGACCAATTTACCCCACCACCTACTTCAGTGCTAATCTTGTAAATAGGAGATCACATTGAAGACCTCTTCAAAATCAACATATTCAATTTTCTTGATTAGCTGGAAATGAACCTGTAAACGAGTACACTTATAATCAAACTTCTGTGAATTTTAAATCATTATTAAACCTTGTTTTACGAACCACTCTGTATACTTTGGAATAAATGTGAACTTGTACGAAGAGCACACGTTTCATGATGTTGGATTAATCATGTACATTCCACCGTCTACAATAATTGTAGTAACACAATTATTGTATTATCGGAAGAAAATGATATTAATAAATTAATTTCTCGATGGAATCAACGAGAAATTTCTTTGTAGGCTATTTTCGAACAGAAACAATTTCCAATTATTGTATTTATTTTTACTTTTAAGCCCAAAGGTTGCCTAATCAATAATTACAAACAATCTTGACATTTCGCTTAAAATACTTCCAATGTATATTTGCACTCATATTTCTCGCAGTTATAATTTCAAAGTTTCCAACGCTAATAGGAACCAATGGGTATAATAATGAATCATTATACATAAATTATATTCATTCAACTTTTACCAACTCATTACTTACTTCTAAATTATTAATCTACGCACTTGGATCTTGCAATCGGTTGTATTCATCGTCCATCTTCGTACTTAATTACCAAGTATGTACTGCCCTTTATAAATCAAATTCTCACACACACAAATAACACACTCAGGTTCTAACTCACGACTAACAATTCATGAAAATCTCATAAGAATCACAGAACTAGTTGAACCCAAAATATGGGTTGAAGGGACTTGAAAAATTCTCAAGTTCTCTTCGGATAAATAAAGATAATTTCATTTTTCTCAATCAAAACCTACGCTAACTTAATTCTCAACGAACTGCACACACACTTGTCATGGTTCAAACGATGTAACTAATGTATATAATATTTTTGTACATACATGAAATCTGTCTGGTCCAAAAATCAAGTCCATCGTCAATGAAAAAATTGTTACGAAAAATGTCTCATCAAACAAATTTGAGAAATTTTGATGAAAAAGAAGAAAGAAAAGTCTTATTGGTACTTTTCCATGAACGTAAATTTTGTTATTTTCTTAACAAAATAATATTAATATTGTTATTTCCTATGTAAACTGTATAGTTACCAAAATGATGAATATAAAAGTAAAAATTATTGAACAATCCTGTAGTTTATTTATTTAACCGCCTTTGTTTCAAGATATACTCGTAATCTACTCGAGGTTGAACATAATATTCGTTATACATTGAGTTATTATTATTAAATTGGATCCTGAATTTGTCGACTGTACTGCTGATAATATTGTAAGAAATTTCCAGAAAATCGTCGTCCAAGTGGGTGTGGCACATAGCTTGCTTGTATCCATAACCCGATTGTGTAGATGATACGATGCATAGTAGTTTATCTCAAAACATCAATCTCCAAGTACCTTTCACTACACTCATAGGGGACTATCTACATGTCAATCTGATTAATTTCTGAATATTGTTGGAAAATGTAGAACTGATGGCTGTTACAAGGATTTCACGTTTTCACGCACAAAATACTCTCAATTTGGGGGCCATGATTTTCATAGGGGACTATCTCTACCCTAACTTTGAACACTTCCAGTCACGAATCGACTACTGCTTATTGTTGTGGGGCAACTCGCCAAGTGCCGTTGAAATCCTCCGCCTCCAGAAAGCAGCTTTACGAATTATGTGCGGAGCTGGTTCTTACGACCCATGCCGACCCTTGTTTACATCCATGGGAGTCTTGACTATCTATGGACGGTACATCATTGCGTCTATTATGGAGGTACACTCGAACAGACAGTTGTTTCCCTCCTACAACCACCCTTACTTCACAAGGAATCATGGGAACCCGAGGATTCCCCGTTGTAGATTGACTTCAAGCCAGAAGTACAACGTCAGCTTCGTGTCCGTCAGGCTTTTCAACTCCCTACCCACGAACTTGAGATCTGCATCGCCAAACACATCTGAAAGCAACGCTTACTAAATTCCTTATTAGAACGCCAATGCACTCCATTCAAGAGTTTATCGAATCCATTAAAGATTTAACCTTATAAATAAGTTACTAGGAACTTCCTTTCATCATGTCACTTGAGTTATATTAATCTTTGTTAGATGTTTACTTGTATTGGATGTTTCGCACTGTTTTGATGTTTTTTTTTTCTCACGATTACTACCTACTGGAAATTTGACGATGTAATACCAATTACTGGTGACTTACAAATATATTATTATTATTAGTTCCCGAAAATTTAATCGAAATCAGATGGGAAATGTAGAAGTGGTTGTAACTAGGAAATACATGTACACATGTATATGTACACGATTAATACTAGGAAATACATGTACATGCGTGTACACGATTGCGCACGCACAGTGGCAACTAGCAGTCTGGGTGCAATGATTTTCATAGGGGACCATATATACGTCAATTCTCACAATCCTTGAAAATTTCGTCGAAATTGGATGAGAAATGTAGCAGTTATGGCTGACACTAGGAAATACACGTTTGCGCATGCGCAGCGGCTACTATCAGTCTGGAGGTGATGATTTTCTTGGGGGACCATCTTCAAGCCAACCCTCACAATCCACGATAATACACGTTTGCATGCGCAGCGGCTACTAGCAGTCCGGGGGGTGATGATTTTCATAGGGGACCATCTACAGCCAACCCGCACAATCCCTGAAAATTTCATCGAAATCGGGTGAGAAATGTAGAAGTTATGGCTGGGGCAAGGATTTCATGACAGCCAGAGAGAGAGAGAGAGAAATCTATTTATTGGGTACAAAACAAATAAAAAGAAATAAATAAAAAGAACAATACCTAATTAATTCCAATAATTGTACATAAGTGCATGCGCCAATTTATTGCGCGGCAATAGGCATAGCCCGTGACGCCGCACAAGAGTTGTGTTTATCTTATTATTTTAAAATAAAAATTAAATATGTTCCATTCTAATTCTGTAGACGAAATATAAAGGAATCCAGACACGGAACCAAAATTGTTCAGGAAGGTCTGAAACGTAAAACGCGAGTGGAAATTTTGATTTTGGAGATCATTTTTCTTTCCCAAACCTTAAAAAGTGAAAACATAGCTTCCGCTACCTTGGTAGATTCGGCAGCAAAAATAATATGGATATCATAAAAAGGGGTTAAAATTGAAACAAACGATAATTTTCAACAATTTATTTACAAAAATTATAATTCGAATCATTTAACATATAATAAACAAATCTGAGCTAAACATTGCTCGGTCTTACTTTCTGCTGAAAGTATAATGCAGCATAATGAACTCTCTTTTTTAATGGTAAGTATACAGAAAACGATGATTTTTCTCTAAGATGCACGCATCGAATGTTGACTATAAACTCGATGGATGAATGAGGGAAAGAAGGAAGGATTTGAGGGTACAAAATAACAATGTAAGTATAGAGGTGGTTTATGGGTGATTCAACGTGGAGGATTCAGGTAGTCCCAATGGTGGTGGTGTACTGATGAATCAGCTCCAATGCCGAGGAGAATCAGGGCAGCGATGATGACGATTAGAATGATAGCTGCTGTTTGAGCGTCTCGTCTTTTGTCGTTTTCAGGGAATATGGAGTTAATCCCGTTCACAAGTGAGCCAGTTCCACTGACGATGTTCCTGTACCAGATTGAAAGCAGTTGCTTGATGAGCGCAAGAGCTGATGGTTCCAACGGTTGTTCTTCTGAAATGATCGGAATGGTTCTCGGAACGCTTTCCTGTTCCGAATCATCTTTCTGTTTTTCCGGTTCTTTTTCGAGCCGTTCTCTCTCTTTGCGTTCCCTTTCAGTGATGACTGACGCTAATTCGTCTTCGCAGTCGTCGACGATTCGCGTGGGCGACTTCCTTCTTGTGCGTGTTGTGACTGGTTTGGGTAATTGCTCGACTGTGCTGGCCTGCTGTACAGGCGGCGAAGGCACCTCTTCAGCCGACTGTGCTGTGTGTTGCACCACAATTGGTGGTGGTGGAGTCAAAATCCTCTTCAACTGAGGCTGCGGCGTCGTCTCTTTCACCCTATCAATCACTCTCTCGACGATTTTTTCAATCACGACAGGCTTTTCGATCACCTTCTCAATCACAATAGGTTTCGGAGGTTCAGGAACCGGTATCTTGGCGACCAAATTTTTGATGAAATCTGGAGGCAACTCAATGCCATTCAAAACCAAATTACCACTCGAACTCGCAATTTCTGAGATCTGCATAGTGACACCGTCAATGTCTGAAACTTTGATCAAATTTGCTTGTAGTTCGTTAACGTTGAGTTTATCTACGTCTAGTTGCGCTAAATGAAGTTTGTCAGGGAATGATACTTGGACTGGAGGAATTGGTGGAATAACGATCGGAGGAATAGTTACGGGTATGGGCGGAATATTTCTCTGAGGTAAAGGAGGTGGAATCTCTTCAGTGTCTCCTTCACTTGCTCGAATCACATCTGGATCGAACAACCGTCGGGGGTCATTCAGAGACGAGACATCTCGTCGTTGTACGGTTTCTTCCACTGCTCGTCTCCCTGGTTCAATCTGTGACACTACGCTGGATTCAGTGGTACGACTCCTAGATCTGGCGTAACCTTCGCTTCGATCATCCACAATGAATCCTTCAGGAAGCGGGTCGGTTTGGATCGAAATCGACACATCCGGCATTTCAAACGAAGTTTGTTGACTAGATTCTATGGTTGGATGCGCATGAGTGGCACCTACTTGACTTGATTCTTCCCTGGTGGGCTGACGACGGTCACCAGAAACGTCGACTGTCAGGGATGCCAGGAACTCCTCTCTTCTTGAAGGCTTTGCAGGAATGACTTGTACCTCTTCGTCTTCTGTCTCGCAAATGTCTTCTTCCGGTTCATTTATGTCTTCTTCAGGTTCGCAAATATCATCTTGTAATTCCCCACCGGACTGCCACGATTCGTCGTCCCTGGATCTCCTCGGAGGTCTGGGCGGTGGTGGCAACGGTCGCCCTTTCATTCTCTCCACGATTTCCCCTCTCTGCAGATCCCTCGTTTCTTCGTATTCGTGCTTCTGGTCGTAGGACTTCAAATCCTCACCATCAGCCTGCGAATCCGGCAGATCGCCATCGACGTACACAGGTTCTCTGAACACTCTGTTCCGTCTAGGCGGCCTCACCGGCCCGAGAGCGCTGTAATTCCTCAAAGGTCGGACGGGCAGCCTCGGCTTGTTCAAGCTCTTCATAGCCCTCCGGGGGAACGTCTGGAAGAAATTGATACCCTGCGCTTTGATTGAGTGCAGCTGGGATTGCAGCTGTTCCTTCCGGCTCTTAGGGGGCAATGGAGGTCTCGGTGGCTTAGGCTTCCTCACAGTTGCATATCCCGGAATTTCCTCATCATCCATTGCCGAAGATCTTACAGGAATATCTGTCATGACGGGCATCGTTCGGAAGACTTGCACGTGCTCATGAACCCCATGTTCTGGTACCTGTAATGAAGAAAACATTACCTATAAATCATGTATTTCTCGGAAGAATTTTAAAAAATAGGTCAATAATAAATCATTCAAAGGAATCAATGTAATTTTTTCTATTGTAACCAGTGCCACCAAGTTTATGATTTATGTAAAGGAGAAGTGGAGTTCATCTTGTTTTTCTGGTTCATTACATTTACTTTGGGTAGTATTTTTGAGGTTTGAGGGATGTTTTTAGATTAAAATAGTTGAATAAATTAAAGATAAATGTATAAAACTTGAAGGCGTGATCACCAAAATTGATAATGACATAGAAATCATGATTGCAAACTGTGGATCTTGCCAGCAATTTCGGAACAACCCTCCCCAAGTTACCCTTCATTTTGGGAATACCCTAAAGGCCCAATGCAACGTGTCCATATTGATTATGCTGGACCTTTCAAAAATAGATATTTTTTGGTTGTAGTAGATGCTTACAGTAAGTGGATTGAAGTATACCCTGTAAATTCGACTACTAGTTCGACGACCATTGATGGTTTGTCTCGATTTATTTCAACAGTCGGATTTCCTCAGATTTCGGTTTCGGACAACGGAGCCCAATTCAAAGGTAAGGAATTTCAGAACTTCTGCTTGGCTAAAGGAATTAAGCAGAAATTCACTGCACCTTATTGTCCTGCAACCAACGGCCAAGAGAGGAATGTCCAGACTCTAAAAAATAATTTGAAAATTGCCATTCATGCAGGAGATAAGACATGGGGAATATAGTTCGTGGGCTTTCTCGGTTTTGATGGACTATAGAAGAACCCATCACTCAACGACAGGGATCTCACCTGCTGAACTTTTCATCGGAAGATCGATTCCAACTAAAACTGGACCTGATCGGAAATGAAGAATTTAAGGGGGAGGAGACGCCGGAAGAAAGAACTCAACAAGAACCAAAGCATATAAGAATTCTCAAACAAGGAGACCGAGTAGCTGTCCGATTTTATGGCCCAAGTGAAAAATGGAAATTTGGGGAAAACTTGAAGAAATCTGGAGCTATGCACTATCTCGATAGAATAGGATCCGAAACTCATCATCAGCACATAAACCAGCTAAGGAAAATCGGTTCCCACACTTCGGAGGAACGACATACTGAGCCAAGAGGGGAGGAGGTGTAATGTACCTGCAACACTCCATTAGTCAAGGTGACCCCAATCAATATTGAGCATCTGGGTTGGGTGGATTAGATATTGTGGCTTGGTTCTCTTAAGTCTTCCAAGCAGATCATCTGTGTTGAGAAGATGGATGACATCCTCATTTACTTGATCTTGGAGCCTCAAAAGGTGATTCATGGCTTGGCTGCGAATGACCTCGTTGACAGATTCAATCTTCAGCTCATAGTGAAGTCTGTCATTCCTAAAGTATCTCTATGTACCAACGCAGCATCGCAGTACATTATTCTGGAAGCGCTGAGTTATGTCTCGATTGCTCTGGGCTGTGCACCCCCACAGTTATGCACCGTAAGTCCTTCAGGCTTTTAGGACTTGCTTGTACAGTATGACAAGTACAGTCAAGTATGATTTTGATGATTCCTGCTGCAATCTTTCAGTTTTTCAACTCCCTAGGTAGATGCACCAACAATTTCGAAAATTCTTGAAAATTTCAAACTTAGGTACAACTATTAAACTTTGAGAGCCAGTTCTTGAGAGATGTACTAACCCGGATCGAGGTTCGAACGGCGACCAACTGAGGCCTCCTTAAAATTATATTGATTTTTTCTATTTTAAACTCATTTTTTGGTCACCTCTTCCTCAAATTCTCCCTCCAACTCCTCTTCCTCAATTTCGATTTCTTCCTCTTCCTCTTCTTGTTCATACTCGCCATAGTCGTGAGGCAGCGAGTCAGCGCCCCTTGAAGTTCTTTCATCCACTGATGCTCCTCGAGATCGGGATTTCCTGAGAGGCCTCACAGGCGTCATTTCTACATCGTGTGCAACCTGGAAATCGTATAATCATTAGGTAAGTATAACTCGATTTCAGTCAATGTACGATATAAATTTAACAATAAATAATTAAGAGATGGCATTCGCCTAAGTTAGACTCGAAAAAAGTGAAAATTCGCATTTTTGTAAATGCAGTTTGATTAGATAACCAATGGAATGAATAAAGCAATGGATGTTATAAGAGGGGCTGGTTATTCATTACTTGTCTTGAGAGGTACGCGAGTGATCGATGAAACTATTTCTATAGGTAATGAAGTGAGTTGAGTTTATACATATTTCCCGTTTTTTAGCACACTATAATGGTAAAGCACAGGAAAGGGCACAGCGTAAAATTGAAATATTGTACTGAATAAAGAGGTGAAATTTTAAAAATAGAGAGTAAATTTTTTTAGCTAACATAAATTTACTTTCCACCAAAAATAGGCTTACCTCGTTTTTCCATTGTAGTCTACAACATAATAATAATATTTAATAACCAGAATTAAGAATTATTCACTAAATAATTATAGACAGTCCCAAACTAGGTAAATAAGTCCATTCTGACCGAATTTTTAAAGAAATCTTCAACGCTTGTTAAGAAAATCGAAACATTAGGTACATGACAGAGTATTCAGGCTTGTGGGTGTGGCACATAGCACGAATCGTTGAAACGTATACAATCAACTGGTTAGTTAATTTTTTTTTAAATCTCAAAAAGTACCGTCTTCGACACCCAGAATTGATGGAGTAACGACACAAATACTGTTTTTTTTTTCGATTTTCAGTACACCGTGCCAACATACTGTGTGCACAGGGTATGTTTTGAAGTTTTTAAGGGTCCATATTCACGTTCTAATCGTCTCCACGAACTCATAGAGTACCCACTCGACTACTGCATTTTTGGGCACAAAAAATATAGGGACGCAGGTTTTTATTATTTATATGAATTTGTTTTATTTAAATACGTCCTGAAATTATTGTACATTTATCCGAATATATTACTATAAGTATGATGGTAATATCCACAAAAACCCCAAACAGACGTTTTCAAATTTGACCCCTTAGGGGATGTCCAAAATTGTTGGCTAACGAACTCGTCTTTTCGTTTGTTACTAAAAACATTTTGGCGAAAACTTGGAATTTTTTAGAATAAAAAGTTATCAACCCAAGCTGTGCGAAGTGCGATGCTATATGTTGTTTTATCGAGGTTCGGTCAGGTAATTGACAAAATTGTTTCCAAGCTTTCGACGGTTTATTCCATCATCCTCAGGGAAAATATTGTTGAGCTGGAAAATGGACAAACGCAGAGTAGGAGGTCTTTGTTAACATCACTAGCAAAGGTCTGATTTTCAACGTTTTCCGAGTTTGGAAAAAACACTCTTAGAGTTTCAGAAATTTGGAAGGAAGGAAAGACAATAAAATTTAGGGGTAGAGTTAGCCACCCGAACTATTAAAATTGCGTCGTAACTCATAAAGATTTAAACAGAGCGATTTTCCATTAAAAACCACCTACTTTTCGGCCGCCCTTTCGAAAAATTCCAGTTAAATCCAAAAGTGGATACCACCGGATGATTCAGCGTCGAAAATTAATTTTAAAAACATGTATCACACTTAGGGTCTAATTTCATCTCTATTTTGGCACAATCCAGGGGTTGCGCATGTTTGCGCGCTCACTGGACGGGTTGTGCGCAAACAAAAAATCGGTTGAGCGCATGCGCACGTGCACAGAAATACGACATTTGAGATCCTCACAAAACAAAAATACATAAGTAGATTCCAAAAAGAAAGATTTTTTTTTTCCTTGTCACCTAGGTAACGATTTAGAAGGGGGGTTAACAACTTTTGAGACACCCTGTGTAGTTATAAATTATACCTAAGAGTTGTATATCTTTTTACGTTATTTAGGAATCTTTTTTTTCTAGGAATCCAATACAGTTCAGTGAAAAGGAATCCAAAAAAAGTCCATAGTAATTTTGAGTATATTGCAATAGCTTAAATTTCCTTGAAAATTCGCTAGTTCCAGAATTCGACCGCTGAAATGGAAACTGTTAGATACATAAAAATAGGGATGGCAACGATATATAAAAAATATCGATGCATTACGTTTGATATATCGATATTTTTATATCGATATGGAGAACCGATATTATCGGTAAATAATATCGCGACCTGTTTCCAACTAGTAAATATTAAATATTAAGAAAATGGTTGAGAAGGGTCGCCTGTACCAGTAAAAAGTATTCCAAAGCTCAATTATTTGACTCGAGCCAACAGTAATGGAGGCTCGTCTAGATTAAAACTACCTTCCACGAAGTGAAGCAGGTTTTCACAACATTTATTCTCAATTTTGAAGGACCATGTCTACAGTATACCCCTGTCAATTTCTAACATTGCAATGGGGACGGTATAAACAATCATCTATGCTATTAGGACCCTTGATAATAGTTTTTCCCAAATGTGCTACCCCGAAAACCCTGTGCTACTGACGAAGTGCTCAACCATGACATTTTCGCACTTTTTTCAGTTTTGAAACTATGAATTTCGATAATTCATAACCAATAACTTTTTAAAGTAGGCTAAATACTAACTTCAACCGGATTTTCCTAGTAGATCGTCCGATATATCGAAACATCGATATATTTTCTCCATATATCGGAGGTATCGATATCTCATTTGATGTGTATATCGATATACTTCATTCGATGTGCCATCCCTACATAAAAATAACACCACAAACGTGTAACTTAGTGGGACTTATCCAACTATCTTAACACGTGCAGGTATTTATTCAAGGTAAGTTTACTCACATCTCTCCGCACACTTCCTCCCCGCACGTCTGTGGCGCTCTCAGGTCGGCTTCGTGTCAAGCTCCTCAAACTCTTCTGTCGTGAGGGCGGTTGTGGAGTGTCGTCATACAGAATGCTCCTTCTGGACGACCGATCCAGACTCCTTATGGATCCCTTAGATCTGTATTTCCTCGGCGGTTTTTTGACTTTTTCGAAAATTTCCTTCGAACTGTAATCACCCTCGCTTTGCTTCCTTCTCGTCGGTTTGATCGGGAACGTGTTGAAGTCCGAATCTCGAGACTCCGATCTGTTTTTGGTTCTGCCAGGAGGTTCTGGAGGTTCATCTCTGTACCTCAAATCCGAACTCCCTTCTTCTCCTTCATACTCATCCGTATATCTAGACTCAGCAGAGTCCATATGAGCCAAAACGTTCCTCGGAGATCGAAAAGCGTCCCTAATCTCTTTCGACAAATATCTGCTAACATCGACATCTTCCCTGCTCAAACCCTTTTGCCTCAAGAAGAACTCATCAGAATCAATTTCTTCCAAAACGCCAACTCTATGCCTCATACTAGACGCTCCCGAGCTGATTTGTTCTTTATCCGACTCAACGATATCGCTTGAACTGTCAATTTTGGCCTTCAACGTTCCATCCGGACCCTGAGTTGTTATGTAAGGCGTAGATTGTTCATAACGCTCGTGGAAAGGCGCGGTATTCTCTTCGTAACCTTCTTCGCTTTGAACTTCCATCCTCTGATCCTGATCTGCAAATCCAGGTTCTTCATCAGCAAACTTGATATCCCTGTATCGCTCAGGGAACATCCGGCTACTGACTGGAGGCGACGGTGGGCTGCTCTCAGTCTCCAAACTCGTCCCTGCAGCCCTCAATTGTGCATTCTTCTCTCTTTCTCGCTTCTTTTTCGACATAAATCTTGGATAAGTCCTGGCTTTCAACGTCTTGAATAGATTATGAGACGATTCAGAACTGATTGTGATTGCATCCCTCAATGGTCGTCTCAAACTACTAGGATTAGGTTTCCTGATTTTGGGTTTATCCACTTTTTTGGATTTTTCAAACTTGAACCTCTCTGGTACTTTGAATTTTGATCTGTCGGGTAAGTTGAACTTTGGTCTTTCCGTGAGAAACTTAGGCTTCTGCGTTAAGAATTTAGGCTTCTCTTTCAAAAATTGAGGTTTTTCTTTCAAAAATTGTGGACGTTCTTTGAGGAATTGCGGACGTTCCTTGAGGAATTGTGGTCGTTCTTTGAGGAATTGAGGACGTTCTTTGAGGAACTGGGGTCTTTCTGGTAACTTCATTTTCGATCGATCTGGTAAGCTGATCTTTGGGCGATCTGGTAAGTTTATTTTGGGTACCGTCATGTTACGTATTTTGTCCCGGATTTCTCCAGCACCTGCTTTGAACCTGTCCTGAATGGACAACGGCTGAGCTTCGTCCAAAGCCATGTCGTCAGGATGTTGAATAGGCTCGTATTCTTCTTCCTTGTATTGAGAAGTAGGTTTGAGTATTGATTGTGGTTTTGGCTCTTCAACTGGGCTTTTGACTGGTCTTACTTCCTCAATTGGGGTTTGTGGAGGCTGATGTTTTATTTCTTCAACCACGGGCCCTTCAATCCTCTGCAGTCCTATCAGCGATGGATCTTTATACCTCTCAGGGTGGATTTCTTCGTCGGAGTCGCCGTGCAAAGGTATGATGATACCCTGCTCATTCGGGATCTTTATGAACTTTCTCTCAAGAACTTCCTCCTTCTCCTCTTCCGCTTGTGGGGAGACACTAAGGATCGGCGAAGCTGCAAGCAAAGTCGTTATACCAGCTAGAGAAGGTGTCACCAATTTCGACTCTGGAGCGGCAGCTTGATCTGAAGGGCTCGATGCACCTGCCACAGGCTCAGAAGCTGGTGCTGGGGCAGAAACTAGCGCAGATACTGTAGGAGAAACCTCGACTTTCGTTGCCCTTTCTGCTTGATCAGCTCTGCTTAGTCTCGTCCCCACAGGAGGAGATGGCGGTTCCTTAGGGTTAACCGGTTCGTATTCGTGATCTCTGCAACAAAACAATACTCTGGTTAAAATAATTTAACACCATTAAGTAAATTTGACGATTATCTAGCAATTATGTGTATTGTTACTATCATAGTATAACAAAGAGAAATACAGTGTAAGTAATTCTATTTATACAATTTATTTGTATACTTTATTCCTCTTTAATATATCGACCATGTGGATTATATGAACACAATTCCAAGATAGAAATCTCCAGGATCTATTGCTTCGTACGAAGACCATGCTATCTGTGTTTTTGACCGTTCGTTCGTAAGTGAAACCTGATTTGGATGTGTTAAACTATTAAAACAAGTTTAACAAGTGTTCAACTATTAAAAAGAATGAGATGAAAGAAACAGATTTCAGTTGACAAACAAAGTTGGCGAAGAAGTACGGAATGATTAGGAATTCGAGTAAAATTGCAGAAATATGAGTTTTACGTTGTGAGTGTCTACTTAATTTACCCAATTTTCATTGTTTATATAAACGTTTTTGCTTGATTATGGAAATGGAAGGACATTTTTTAGTTGGGTCTTCGTAAGATAGTATACACCAAGTCAAGCATCTAAGATATAACCGCAACTGCTGGATATATATTTTTTTTAAATATAAACCTTTATTATAAATAGTCAATATTATCATAAATAATTAAAACTAAAAACTAAGATTAAAAAACTTAATTCACTTAAAATATAATTAATCTTGCAAAAACTTATATATTTATTAAGTAGTTATAGTAGTAGTAGTTGTTGTAGTACTTGTTATTTTTTTTTATTTATATTAAATTTGTATGCATGAATTTTCGAAAAATAGCTTTAAAAAAATTATTAATTTATAGCTACGAAGAAATTTATGAAAAATTATTTAAAATAAATGAATGAAATTTATGAATGAAATTAATGAATAATTATACACTTATAACAAGATGTAATTTCCTATGAACATCATTTAGATGTAAACTTTTGACTTAATTGTTTACTTCTGCTTATTTTCTTGATCTGGAATGTTCACCTCAAACCCTACCAGCGTTAGTTTAGTTCAGAACGTGATTCAGTACAATTATTGTTTCTCATTTGAAAATGGACCAATCTGTTGGTGTTGAATCGTTGCTGAATAGTTTGGTGTAAATAATCAAAATATATATTTTTGTCAGTCTTTTTTCATTTTCTTTTTACCAGAAGGTTTATTTATGGAATAAAATTGTTTTTTTGGAATTTGTTCCACTTATAAATTCACAAGAAGAGGTATTACATCGGTGGTATTACGTAGGTGCCATATGGCACCCCTGGTCTCTCAGGGGCTCTTAGTTGCTGTCTAGTGTTGACTCACCCAATCTTGCTAAAATCAAAATTTCCTATTGAGTTTTCGTTTCAGACTTCCTGAACAATTTTGGTTCGATGTCAGTTATAGAATCCTTGCCACAGCCATAACTTCTACATTTCTAATCCAATTTTGGAGAAATATTCAGAGATTGTGCGGGTAGTTGATGTTTCGAGATCAACTACTGCATCGGATCATCTATTCAATCAGGTTATGGATACGAGGAAGCTATGTGCCTCACCCACTTGGCAGACTTTTCATTTCTGGATTTTCTCTTCAAGAAGCCCTTGATGTAGGTACTAATTGGTGATACTTCCGATGGAATTAACCAATACACCCGATGGAATGTAGAACCACCCGAGCCAAATGTACTGACTGATGCAGAGTCAGGCGATTTAACAAGGTGCAATTGCTGGCCACAGCAAAATTATTCAGATTTCTGACAATCGCTACTACTGGGATCAGTCAGAAACTGGGGTCGCTACTACTGGGGTCAGATTTCTATCTGACATGAATTGCGAAATGGTTAGCAGTGCTAGGCGACGAAATAGTTTTTTTTTCTAGTACGCAATGTCAAGGAGACATTCAGAATCGTTTGTGAGGTACCTACAAATACTGTCTTCATGAGTGTTGGACGACACCTTGTTTGATCGCAGGGACCATTATGTCGCGAACAACTATGAAAAGAAGAAGAAGAAGTGGGCTGGCTTTAACTGGAAGTCCCAGACTAGAACAATGTGCCACAAGTCCTAGGTGGGCTTATATGTGGTTTCTCCTATGTTATTTTATCGAAAATCTGAATGTTCCATGATAATATTTCTCTCCTAGGATTTTCAAATGTTTCGTTTTGTAGTGAAAAAAATTTTTTTTGGACATTGACTGAATTATGTTATTATGTTCATGTGAATATTGTTATTCCTTCTATTTACTACCAGGTAAAAGTTCATGTTTGTTGAAAAAACGTATATCCTTAGTCTTTATATGCACTCCATCGGACGTGTCATATCTTACCAGCGGTGCCGTATGGCACCCACCAATTTCAGTAAATTGGTTATTTTTCATTATTTTCCCCATCTTCCTGAGGTCAAAATTAGTGAACCTAAAAAGTTTTGTGTAAAAATTCGATCAACAAAAGATACGGTTTGAATTGGGTTAATTCAGGAAAGTACGGTTGGCTCCCTATCCCTAAGATTTGGAATCAAAAATAAATAATTGATCACGACTTAGGTATCAAAGTGTGTCTTTTTCAATGGTGTTTTACATTTCTTCTCAGCAGTCTACACTAAACCTTTAGAAACTCTGTAAAAAGTATTTTTTTCCTCACAATGAATGCTGAAACGAGGTTTTATGGTTTTCTGCTATTTCTGGTATTTAGATCTGTAGGAAAAGGGCTGCTGATTCATGGTGACTCAAATATACACTTTATTACTTGTAGAGGAATTGAACAGTTTCATCAATCCAGGAGCTAAATCGCTATTGTAGGTTCAAATATTGTAAGAATTAAAGTGTGACCTTAACAATTTACATTTACTCTGGTTCTCAGTTAGCAACACTGAGCTGCAACACCCTAGGATCTCTATGAAAATGGGATTCCTTCCTCAAATCATGCAGAAACATTGATTGGCCGTTTTTGGTGATTTGGATTTGATTGAATGGGCTCCTTTTTGATTTTAGACGTCTGAAATACTCCTCCCCTACACTTGAAAATAAGCTAAACAGGTTTTATCTATTCAGAACCTAAATCACTCGATCTGTAGGTTCAACTAAGCGATGTCGAACTGGGACGTAGAGTTCTAAATTGGGAAAGCCGCAGACGAATTTTGGCAAGCGAACGACCAGAAGGCTGAGAGACTCGCAGGGAACCCCAGTGTTTTCAGACCGGAAATTCAACACCAATCGCTTAAAATACTCTTCACTTTCAACAAGGGGAAACCCCTAATTGCATAAATACCGCATCATTTCGGTCGCTTGGTTTCTTGACAACGGTACGTAACTACCTATTGTTCAAAGGATGGGTTAATAGGAAATATTACTGATATTTTGGTGTTGATATTACCGAAGTAAACGATTACGTTGAGTCGGAATTGATCAGCAAGACTAAGAATGATGGTGCTCAAGAAACATCGCTTCAGCTGAGATGCAGCTAATCCAGCTTCTTCAATACTTCTGGGTCAGAATGGCATCAATTGTTTTTACCAATAAATCTACAATCTACGAAGCAGAATCTGCTATTACAGATTTTATCTGCTCTTGCAGAATCTGATATTGTTGTATTAATGGATCTTTTTAGGTATTATACTCAAGTATATATAAAGTATTATACTTATTAAGTATTATATCAAGCAATCCTATTTATCGCGTGCATAGGCACTCGCTCATTATACCTGATTCAAAAAAACATAATTGAACATCACTACGCCAGTCGTCTATTTCTTTCTTATCTGATTAAGAATTTTTTGGTTATTGACTTACCAGATATCAATATTGTGAAATTTCTAGGCTGTTCCATTCTCTAACAAGCCATTGATCCGACTGAAGTGAAACATCCGTATAAGAAAGAATCGCCGATCACGACCGGAAAATGTGTTGGATAGGTTCATCAGTGTCGGTCAATGAAAAACTTGTATAGTCCAAAGCTTCTGCCAATTATTTGGATATCATTATAGACATAGTAGTTAACAACAATGAATTCCATAAAGAATTTAGGAAAAACTCTACAATTTAAGAAAATTTTCAGAGTAAAGTGAAGAATTTCAAGAATAATTTTACAATTTAATGAACAATTTAGGAATAGTTCCACGGAGGTTTTAATGCTTCTAATCCTCAATAACAACACTCCGCACGACTGCGACAGTAAAGACATTTTGGTATGTTGATTTTGATGTTGAGTTTGTTTAAAAACGTCTTCCCACTCGTCAATCGTCTGCCACCTGACCCGTCTTTTTTTTTAATTTCTAATAACTAACAAAAAATGGTTAAAATATTCAGCTCTGTCCATTAATTTTTAAGTTGCAATTTAAATCTAAGTAGTTGATCTGGTGACACCTTGGGACAACTTAGGAATTCTCAAGATGTTTTCGTGACACTAGTGACACCATGGTCTCATTAGGGTTTTTTCATAGTCTCATAATCATATCTCCTTCTCAATTTCTTCAAAATCCAGAATTTAAATTTAAAAATTGAATTTTTTTCATACGAAGATTAACAAAAACACAATTTGAAGGTCTAAAATTATTAAATTTATCAGAGTACCAATAATACAGCAATTGTTGAATTAAACTGGTTAATAACACCATGTACTTTCTTCAAATTTTCGAAAATGGCAACTAAGCTGTAATTTCAGTTGATTTCCCCTATCCTCCGATTCTCTACATTTGTGTTCGCTTGTTGGAGAATCTTCACAATTTGTACTTTGCATTCGCTAAACCACATTCTTTATGAACTAGAAGCCCTGAACAAGTCCAATAAAAGAAGCGAAATGTTGGTCTAGACCGGAAGTTTTCATCAACAGGGAATCAAAAACTTCCTCCTACTCGTTAAAAACTTTCTCATTTCACCAAACATCAATACGCCCTACTTCTTTTAGAAAGGAATTCTTCCGGGTACTATTGTGTTGTTTCTATTTTGTCTAATTTATATTTTCTCCTCATTCTCCATGTAGGAAGATGCCATGGTTGAATCTCCCCCCCCCCCTAATAGAGATAGTGGTAATTTTTTTTTTTTTTTTGAATTCATGATTTTTCCCAAGAATCTCAAATATGACCACGGTGCGCATTGCGCATGTGCGCAATCGTGCGCAACGCACACCAACTTTGTTATCTCAAAAGGGAAACCCTATTTTTTATTACAGATTTGGATTCTACGTGAAATTTCATGAATTTTAGACTTCTCAACCGATTTTTTCGGTTGCGCACAACCCGTCCAGTGAGCGCGCAAACATGCGCAACCCCTGGATTGTGCCAAAATTGATGTAAAGGTGATACATACCCCAAGTGTGATACATGTTTTTTCATTAACTTTCGACGCTGAATCAAGTGGTGGTATCCATTTTTGGATTTAACTGGAATTTTTCGAAATGGCGGCCGAAAATTAGGTGGTTTTTAATAGAAACTAGCTCTTTTTCCATTTTTATGAGTTAAGACGCAATTTTAATTAGTTCGCATGGCTAACTCTACCCCTAAATTTGGGAGGAGGGAAATAAAATAAAATTTATGGATATTTTATGGATATTTATTTATGGATATTCTATTTTATGGATATTTAAAAAAAATCACCACTATCTGGACAATTTTAGCAATGGGGGGGGGGGGCTACTCGTGAGCCACCCTGTACACAACTATTTGACATTCGGTACCTAAATCCAATGTAGGTACTACTGGTTCCTTAGGAGGTTTTTTATACGTCTTTTTCTGAATAGTTGGCATGTTATGTAAATCATACCATCTTCATCCCAAAATCATCTCACTCTAGGTATCCTATATGTCCAATTACGTTCAAACAATTACACCGATTTCGATGACGATACTTGAAAAAAAAAAGTGTTTGCAAAGTTCTTGCCCATGTTTTCAAGTATAACCTGAGGTAATACCTTACTTGTCATAATAAAATTATGTTTTCTCGTGGCTTTCAACAATTTTTGTACAATTTACATGTCTAATTCGTCGGAAAAAGAACTTTTCGTGACCATTAGCATAGTCGAACCGCTAAAAATTACAGGTAATAAGCCATAAACTTCAACCAATTAAAAATCGAACCGATTTTTATGGGTTTTTTCCATCCATATAATGCGTTTTTATCGACTATAAAGTTCGTAATAATTTCATATCCTCGATACGGAATTTCTTGGGCAACGTTCTATTCGTTACCGTAAATATAAACCCTTATAATTCAACGGGAGATAAAATTCAATGCAGCGACATTCAATTTCATTCAAGACAATCCATTTATTTCAGTATAAACAAAATAAAATTTTGAATTGGCACGATATCATGGCAGCGGTTTTAAACCTCCACATTAATTTCTTCGGATGTATGACATGAGCTCGAATAATTCATGAACATATTGGCAATGATAAATTAAATTACCTACTTATCTTTATTTCGTTGAATAGTATCATTAAAATTGCCCGTACTACAACAGCAATTCTACAAACAAAAAATCAGCTAAAACCGAGAGTATTGCACTAGAGGTACCTACTGTTAGATACAATCGTTATACTATGTTATTATCTCACAAAATCTAATTCGAAAACAATAAAACTTACCGAGGTAGATTTCGGGAATTAAACAAACTTTGGAATACTAAGAAGGAATGAAACTGACGGGAAGTGGAATTATTGGGATTAAATTAATAAAATTATAAGAATAAAATGATCATTTCGAAGCTAAGTATCAATTAGTGGTCACTATCTCACAAGAGTGTGGTCGTTTCAGTTTGATCAATTTTACATTGATTGTGGATACCCAAAAATATAAATATTGGGATAGCGGTATGAAACATCTTTTCGGGATCGTATTCGAAAAGAAAATACAACGAACTCTGAACACACTGAAAATGTTTACAATTATGTTCTCAATCCCATCCATTGAGATTCTTCAATATAATCTATAATTTTACATATAAAACATTGTGTTTGGGAACTTGGTGTCGATTGGGATCTGTTAACTGAATATCTTTCAAGATGAGAAATTTACGTCATTACTTTAGCGTTATAGCTTCCTCACTTATCTACTATTGATTGCTCTTGTATGAATAAAGGATGCCCAGTATGGCTTGAGCCACACTTCAACCTGGAACAGAGAGGTTATCGTCCTGACCACTTAGTGGTAACACCAAGAGGAGCTTTCATTATTGATCTCTAGTGGTCTCTGGCTCTGGCCAGAGATCCATGCCATCAATGCTTCCAAAATTCAAAAATATGAAGTTGATGCATTACTGGAGGCTGCAGCAGTACTTGCAAACATTCTTCGAAACCAACTATAGGTGATTGGAGCAACCATCACCTGGCGAGGGATACGGCATTGCAACTCAGCCAAGGATCTGATTCGGACTGGTTACCCACTGTTCATCTTAGAGTGGATGACCACCCGAGTTCTAACAGGAGGATCATTTATCTGGTCTAAATTCGGGGCTACGGCCACATGACGTCGTGCCACGGCTCGAGCAAATGGGCCCCGTGGGGCTTGGAGCTGAACTCAAACACCATGGGGAGGAGAAGCGTCGGCTGATGGCATAGTAGAAGAGGCACAATCCTCCCTCCATCATTCCTGAGATAAGGTTATTGGTGCAACTATCACCTGGCCAGGGATTTTTCAGTTTCTCATGCACTTAGGGTCTTTGAAATGCCTTGATGGGCGCAGGGGTGTAGCTGAACTGCTCCGCGAACTATACCCTTGGAGGCGTAGCGTCGCTGCTCTCCTAGACTGGGAACGAGCTCGGCAGTCAGTCACTTTCCTGTCTTGCTCCTGGCAAGTGATCTCTTCACAACATTTAATAATTTGCGGTTCCCCCTTTATACCCAAAATCCATTTTCATTTCATTTCGGACCTTCATACGATTAAAGAGTAAATCTATATAAAACTCCAATTTGTTATTGAACTACACCCAATTCATATATTTATATATTTATTTAATTAATAACTTCAAATTATATTTGAATCATAGGGTAGAAATATGAGCTGGTTATTCCATCAGAATATTTCCAACTCTGTTTCATGGGGAAAAGAAATCTGAAAACAATCGATGTACGTGGGTTATAGAGCCCCTGAAAGTTTATCTCCACTATAAGGGACGTTGATTATGAAGGGGTTAAATTCTCCATCAATATAATCACTAAAATCAACGTGATTTTCATTCTGTTCCTGACCATGTGGATTCTGTTTTTAATGATTCATTTTTGCTGAGACATTCAAAGGCAATTACGTAGGGGCCAGTCATCGTCAACCATCTGACTTTGAATAAATACTGACTGAATGACTTTGAATGAGCATAGAGCTGAATTGGCATAAAAAGGAAACCAATATTTGTGGAACTTCAAGTTTGCGCGTTTGCACTGACCACCTTTGGTCCAATGACGATTAAATTTATAGGATCTGTCAGAGGGGGTTTATCCACGAAATCCCTGGAAATGTCACAATCAGCCCGCGTTATTTGGTTCATCCAAGGATAGGGACCAGGCATTCAGCACAGAAGATCAGACAGGGACTAATTAAGAACAGCCTCAATAAGAGAGATTGAGAAACAATTTGCAAATTGCGAGTGGATATTTCAATCTGTGACAAACATTGAGGCCAACCATTGCAGGTGAAGCAGCACCGCCAAACACCAGAAGTACGATGGAGCAGCTGAGGACCTGCGAGGGTCCTTCACGTCTCATCACCTCGTGTGAAGGCCTTCTCCACCGCGAATTTTTAATGTTTGAAAAAAAAATTTGGCGGACACCCTTTCTGACAAATGGGATAAACCCCGTTCCGTAGTGGCAGGATGGGCAAAAGTAACCAGGCAGCCATCAGAGCCGTCTCCATCTGGCTGAGGGAATCCCAACATCGTTTGAGAAGAATCCTGTGCCTGGAGAGAGAATTCGATCATGGAATTTGACCTCCACCCCTGCTTCCCGTTGATGAAGAAACCAAGGGACTGAAGAAGCTACGTGGGAAGACTGAGCCGACGAAAACCAAACGAGATTTCCTTTATAATCCCCAAAGTCCAGTAAATCATGTGATTGAATAAAGTTGGTAAGTTTTTTAAAAAAATGAGGTAGTGAGGAAGCAATAGGCACTTCATCATGAATATTGTTATCACATCAATAGAGTTTATCATAACCTATAATAGCACATCATAAACATTTTCACTGTCTCCTGTTGATGTAACATTTTAGTTAACTGGGTTAAGACGCTTAAAACAGTTAATACGAGTTGATTGTCAAAGAAAACGTGAAGAACACAGGAGGTGTTTACTAGCTTTAGATAGCAACATGACAGAATGAGATGTAGGTACGTGGTATTATGGTGATGAATGATTGATGTTGGAAGTCATGCTACGCTCTCATTGGCGAACTAAGGATGCACAGACTGACCCTCGTACCTGGCGGGATGTACCTCTTTATTGCTCTTGTCGGTTGGTTCTCTCTTTTCCTGATCCCTCGATGGTTCAGTCGTTGAGTCAAGAGTCTTCGAATGATTTGCAGCAGCTGCAGATTTTGGCGGTTCTTTCGGCGCTTTCGCTTTAGTTCGTTTTGCAGGCTTTTTTGGAGCTTCTTCTGATTCGACAGCAACATTTTCTGTGATCCCTGCAGTGATTTCATCGACTCCTCCAACTACTTTCTCTTCAACTGTTTCTTTTGCAGTTATAACAGAAACTAAATCGTTCGATTTTATAGTCTTTTCCTGAGTGGTAATTTCAGAAATCGGTTCCACAGGCTTTACTTCTATGGTTTCCTCTGGTATCAGTTCTTTCGGAGACTCCAGTTTTGGGATGGCCTTGTCTTGAGCTTTTGTTCTACTTGGTTTGATAGGAGCGATACTTTCTTCAACTACGGACCCTGTAATACTATGAACACCTTGAAGATCAGGATCTTCGTACCTGTCGGGGTGAAGAGCTTCATCAGATTCACCATGAAGGGGAATAATCAATGCTTCTTGGTTTGGAATCCTGATGAACTTCCTCTCTGTTGTATCTTCAGGTATTGAAGTACCTTCAGTGTTCACCATAATCTCTTCGTTGCTTTCTGGAGCTGATCTTTCCTTGTCCACCTTGTCTCCCTCACCTTTTTTAGGGGATACAGTCAAAAGTGGAGAAGATGCCAATAGAGTCGTCATCCCAGCCAGCATTGGTGTTACTAGTTTTGCTGCCTCCCTTGTGGCTTTTTCTGTAACCGCTATAGCTTTGACTTTGGCAGTCTTCAACGCCTTTTCTTTTGGTTCTACTGGCTTTGGTGGTGGAGCTTTAATTTCTTCCAAAGTTGGGCCTTCTATTTTCTGTATTGCCACCATCGACGGATCATCATACCTTTCTGGGTGTATCTCTTCGTCCGAATCTCCATGGAGGGGCACAATAACATCCTGGACACCAGCCATTTTAATAACTTTTCTCTCGAGAGGTTTGTCTTCCTCTCCATCAATACCACCATCTGCTCCATCTTTACTTGGAGATACGGTTAGGATTGGCGAGGCAGCTAGTAGAGTTGTCATTCCTGCTAGCATAGGTGTAACCAATTTTGCTGAGGCCGGAGTTTCTTTCTCCTTCTTGGCCGTTTGCGACGTATCTTCCTTTTTTGTCTTTGACCTCATGGGCTTGACATCTTCCACCACCTCTCCTATCTTTTGGACGCCTTGCAATGATGGGTCTGAATATCTCTCAGGGTTGATTTCTTCGTCAGAATCCCCATGCAATGGTATTATAACGCCCTGTTGATCTGGGATCCTTATGAATTTTCTCTCACGCACCTCCTCCTTCGATTCTGCATCGCTTTTTTCATCGTCACCTTCATTACCCTTCTCTTCGGAAGGCGAAACACTAAGAATAGGAGATGCAGCCAGTAATGTCGTCATACCCGCTAAAGTTGGTGTGACTAATTTTGACATAGAAGATGATTCGCTTGCCTTACTTTTCTTGCTTTCTTTTTTCGACGGCTTACGGTCCAGATCTTTTGCCACTCTAATTGGTTTTATGTCTTCTACAACTTCCCCAATTTTTTGAACGCCTTGCAACGATGGATCATCATATCTGTCTGGATTAATGTCTTCGTCAGATTCTCCGTGTAATGGAATGATGATAGCTTCTTCATTTGGAATCCTGATAAATTTTCTTTCGTGCACTTCTTCAGTTTTTATTTCATCCTCTTCCCCCTGATCTTTCTCAGGAGATACAGAAAGTATAGGAGAAGCAGCTAACAAGGTCGTCATACCAGCCAACGCAGGGGTAACTAATTTTGCTACTGATGAAGAAGTCTGTTTCTTTTCTGTTTCGGTTGTCTTCACTTTTTTAGCGGGTTTGATCACTTCAATCTCTCCGATTTTTTGAACACCTTGCAATGACGGATCTTCGTATCTATCTGGGTTAATTTCCTCATCTGAATCCCCGTGCAACGGAATGATGACAGCTTCTTCATCTGGAATCCTGATAAACTTTCTTTCGTGCACTTCATCAGGTTTTGGGTCAACTTCTTCGCCCTGTTCTTTCTCAGGAGATACAGAAAGTATAGGAGAAGCAGCTATTAACGTCGTCATACCAGCCAACGCAGGAGTAACAAATTTTGTTAATGATGAAGATGTCTGTTTGTTTTCTGATTCACCCGATTGTGATGTTTTACTTTGCAACGATTGCACCTTTTTTGCTGGCTGGATCACTTCAATCTCCCCGATTTTCTGTACACCTTTCAATGAGGGATCTTCGTATCTTTCAGGATTGATTTCCTCATCCGAGTCCCCGTGTAATGGAATGATAACCGCTTCTTCGTTTGGAATCCTGATAAACGTTCTTTCGTGTACCTCTTCAGTTGTTAGTTGATCTACTGCATCGTGTTCTTTTTCAGGTGAAACAGAAAGTATAGGAGAAGCAGCAAGTAACGTCGTCATACCTGCCAGCGTAGGAGTAACTAATTTTGCTGCTGAAGACGACGCCTTTTCTGACTGACTCGATTTTGTTGTTTTACTTTCCGCCAACTTAGCTTTCTTTACAGGCTGGATCGCTTCAATCTCCCCAATTTTCTGTACACCCTGAAGTGATGGATTGTCATACCTTTCAGGGTTTATTTCTTCATCGGAATCTCCATGTAGTGGAATAATGATAGCTTCCTCGTTTGGGATTCTTATGAATTTCCTCTCATGCGCTTCTTCTGATTTGACTTCTTCTCCCTCTTCAGGTTCTTTAGAAGGAGAAACACTGAGGATTGGAGACGCAGCTAAAAGCGTCGTCATTCCAGCCAACATTGGCGTTACCATTTTGGAACTTTCTTTCTTCTTCGATTTTTTGTTCGCTTCCGAGTCTTTACTCGTACTTTTCGTTGTTGGCGATTCCACTGATTTTGATTTGGAATGTCCATTGTCAGGCATCTCAATAATTGTACCTTCTTCCTCCGCCAAATTTTCTTTTCTTGGCGTTCCCCCAGGAGTCGTCGGTGGCACATATTCTTCTATCACAGGACCGTCTATTCTCTGCTTTGCCAACAACGAAGGATCTTCATACCTTTCTGGGTTAATCTCTTCATCTGAATCACCATGCAAGGGGACAATAACTGTTCCATCTTTAGGGTTTCTAATGATCGTTCTCACTTCGGGATTATTTATGGGTTTTTCTGGAGTCTCCGAGGGCTCAGATATGATGGGTGTTGCTGCAATGACTGTTGTAAGACCAGCCAGAGTCGGTGTCACTAATTTTTGTGTCGAGGCCCCGCCTGATTTGTTTTTCTTTTTGGGAGGATTTGGAGCAACGTCTTTCTTTTTGGATTTGGGTTTTTCCACAACCGGTTCGTTCGTTTTCTGCACGACTACCAACGAAGGATCTGAGTACCTTTCCGGGTTGATCTCTTCATCAGAATCACCATGCAAAGGTATGATGACACCGTCATCATCTGGGATTCTGATGCACTTCCTTTCGTGGCCATCTTCCTCTGGTTTCACTTCTCCCTCTTTTCCAGGACTGACGGAAAGGATGGGGGAGGCAGCCAGCAAAGTAGTGAGACCTGCCAAAGCCGGAGTCACCAGCTTGGTCTGCTGAGGAGCCTTGGATTTGTCGTCATCTTTCCTTTCGTCTTCTTGCTCTCTGTCAAAATATTAGAAATGTCATTATTCATTCATGAATAAATTGATGACAACTTATTTCTATCAGAACATCCAGGAAACATTATTTAAATATACCAAATTTGTCAGCATTGTTTTGATCTGAAGTTAATTATGTTGATAATACGTTTATGAACATGATGAAATGATCGAAAACTTGGCATAAACCTCCCAAGCTTCGGATTGAAGCGGAATAGATGTGCCAACCCGGTGCTCCAATGACGGCAACAATTGTTTCTATTCATAGCCATCAGACTCTTGAGTTCCTGCAAGGTTGATTTGCCTTTTCGGATAACAAATCCCATGACGGATTTATTCGCAGATTCAAACAAAACCACCACCTCGCCTATTTGCGGATAGGAAATCCCAAGTTGCCGAATTAACACGATTTATACAGGAAATATTTGAACGGTTTTATTTGAACAATATAATTATAGTTAATCTTGGTTTGGGCTCATTTGACTTTTCGACAAAATTTTGCAAATTATTACTATGGGTTTTTGGGTAAAGTAATCATCAAGTAGGCCTTAAGGACCTGTTGCTTGCTTATAAAGAACTTTTAGGTGAATCCACCTTGCAAATGTTTGGTAGTCTTTATGATGGTGAACCCACAACCAGAGTATTTCAGATCAAAACAATAAAATGATGAATGTTACTCAATGATTAGATGCATGAATGATACACGAGTGACATAGTGGTATTTCTTGATGTAAATTAGGTATTATGTAACGAACTGTTCCAGGTACGATGAGATTACATATCACTGGCCTAATTTTAAACCCCGTTACAGTACCACAAATATATAGAATATAAATTTGATTCAAAATTTAATGTAAACGCTCTAACTGGAGACAAAATTATACAGGGTGTTTTTACTTAAGATTGGCATAACTTCAGGGTTCGATTCTACAAGGTACAAAATTCCTTTTTTTTTTACTTTAGTTTTTTTTGCGTTTTCGACCTTATGGCACTGATATGGTCATAACTCCCTTATTTCTCATGGAAATTCAAGTCTGACTACACCGATGGAAAGAACGTTTAATTCCTATGCTACCTAGTGCAAAACCAAAATCTTTCAGCAATAAAATAGTTTCAAAAATCAAGACAAAAAGCAAACTAAATTTTTTTCGAAAATTGACTTTATTCGACCAAAGTTTTTACTCTGAATCCCTGCTGATGGGCGCTCTTCGGAAAAAAACATGCTTCAAAACTGCGCTTGAATGAGAAAAAACGTGATTTTCTTTCCAACGACATTTACGGTTTTACGGGAGGATTCGGGGGTCTCCTCCGCCTCCGCTCCTCTCACTCACCATTAATCCCGTCAAACCATAAATTTCGTTGAAAAAAAATCACGCTTTTTCTTATTCAAGCGCGGTTTTCTCCAATAATAAAAATATTGACAACAATTCTGACCGTACCGTTGGAAAGGTGAGCTTTTGGGTCAACTTTTAGGCTTACAGGCGAGCATTTACATGCTGGAAAGCAGGGACTTATGAGCGGTTGAAAAAAGTTGAGATTTTCAATATTTGACAATTTTTCCTCTTCAAGTTCATTTTTCACCCGTTTTGCCAATTTAAATAACTTTGGTTCTCAACTAGATCGGAAATTTAACGCTCTTTTCAATGGTATCTTCAAATTTGAGTTTATCTAGTAAATTGAAGAAGTTATCAACATTTGAATGATACGAGGTCGAAAACACGAAAAAAATCTTTAAAGTGAAAAAAGTCGGATTTTAAGGTGGTTAAAAAAAAGTGAAGAGGCAAAGAAGTCACAAATTAGTTGTAGAATCAATCCCTAGGCTATGGCAGGAACTTAGGTGTTACACCCTGTATGCATGTCCATGTATGCAATGTTTTTTAATAATGTTTTGTGGCACTAGAACATGGTTTGTTAGTAGGCTGCGTGGTAAATATTAACTTGTAAGACACCAATAAACCCTATTTAGGTTTTGAGGACGGGCCCCCTGAAGAAACAAGCGAGTGGCGTCTGATTGTAGGTACAATGTTGACTGATAAGGAGTGTAGACAAATATTAGTGGAGTTTAATGTGGTTAAACTAATATACTGTAGCAGAGTGTTTTAGGTATTTTTACACACATACGACAGGTAACCTACATAATGGAACCTAGAAGGGTGTTCTAAAATATTGTGTTACCACATTATTATCACACTGTGGTAGAAGAGCTCCATCGATACGTTGACTAACTTGTCTAATATCACAATACAGGGTGTAAGCCTAACTGGTCTGCCATACGGTACCAGTCGATTTTACAACTAATTTGCAACAAAAAATGTCTCCTAGCAATTTTTTTTTAAACCCTTCATTTTCGAGTTATTTTAACTTTAAACTTTTTTTCGTGATTTTGACGTTATGTCATTAAATTGTTCATAACTCCGTTAATTAGCTGTGTAAATTACAATTTGAGGATACCGTTGGAAAGAGCATTAAATTTCCTATCGGATAGAAGCCTTAACTTTTTTTTGAGTCGAGGTTCGAGACATGAAAACGTCCTCTAAAAAGAGAATTTTACGTAATTTTGGAAACCTCGCATTTTTTCAATCTCAAATTGAACTACGAGAACCCATACTTTTTCAAGATGCAAGAACAGTGAAAACTGCGCCAGAATTTCAGCTTTAAAATGGTATAATCAAAACATATTGTACAACCGAATTTAGGGGAGAAATTTGGGTTTGAATGCGGAAAAACGTGCATTTTTTCAATGAAATCAGCGCTCTGGCCTCCTGTTTCCGGAGGCCTCGCGGTCCACTGCGGCGCCCGCCCACCCACTTCTATCGTCCGACCCCTCAGATCGACTAGGCGGAGCGCCGATTTCGTTGAAAGAATGCACGTTTTTCCGCATTCAAACCCAAATTTCTCCCCTATATACGGTTGTAGAATATGTTTTGATTATACCATTGGAAAGCTGAGATACTGGCGCAGTTTCCACTGTTCTTGCATCTTGAAAAAGTATGGGTTCTCGTAGTTCAATTTGAGATTAAAATAATGCGAGGTTTCCAAAATTACGTAAAATTTTCTTTTTAGAGGACGTTTTCATGTCTCAAACCTTGACTAAAAAAAGTTAAGGCATCTATCCGATAGGAAATTTAATGTGCTTTCCAACGGTATCTTCAAATTGTAATTTACACAGCTAATTAACGGTGTTATGACCAATTTAATGACATAAGGTCAAAATCACGAGAAAAAAAAGTTTAAAGTTAAAATAACTCGAAAACGAAGGGTTTAAAAAAAATTGCTAGGAGACATTTTTTGTTGCAAATTAGTTGTAGAATCGACTGGTACCGTATGGCAGACCAGTTAGGCTTACACCCTGTATATTATGACCAGAGGTATCCATCATTTTGTGTAATCATGCCGTTATGATCCTGTTTTTTTTTTGTTTTTTTTAAAGAAAAATTGGTCAATATTTTGTTTTCTATAAAAAATGTTATGACTCCACCGTTGAAAAGAGCATTAAATTTTCCAACAGATGAGGGGTGGAGGGTGGGAGGAGCGTAGGTGCAGAAGACCCCAGGACCCTCCCGTCAAAACGTCGATTTCGCTATTAAAACGCTGCAAATTATTACACAATGGTTTATTATTTTTCTATACAGATCACTCGTCTGCAAAGCCACCAACCATCCAACATGAAGAAAAACATCGATCGCATTTCGGTCAGCTATAATTTGAAACGGAGATTAGGCCTCTTTTGCGATTCACACTCGTGTTTCTGATTTATCGTACGTAAAACCCTTAAATTCTCGTAGGGAGCGAACGTTTTGTCCTACAGAGCTCCGCGTGGTCTCAAAAAATTCTATACTACCATAAATTGATGGAAAAACAATACCTTTATGTCAAAAGTTTTTGAGTTAGAGCGTTTTCAAAATTTCATAATTCATTTTTCAAGAAAAAAAAATACCCCCCCCCCATCTCAAAGTACGTTGGTTTACGTTTCAAGATTCGTAGAATCCAAAAATCGAATACAAATTTAACCGATTTTAATGAAATTTGGTATAAGGGCTCCATTTGGGGTGTAGTTGTGCCCCGAATCGGCCACTTCTAAGGTTTGAAAAATAATGGTTGAAATTGTGAAAATGCCCCAACTCAAAAAATGTTGTCGATGATCGATGTTTTTCTCCATGTTGGTAGATAGTGACAATGGCAAAAATGGGGAAGGTCAAGGGGGAATACAGATGGTGGTAGGTGCTATTGATGGAGAACCAGTGATCTATACAGAAGGGTGATCTATGCAGAAAATAATAAACCTTTGAGCAATGATTTGCAGCGTTTTCTCTCTCATCCAAAATACTACTTGACTGATAAGGACCAAACCGACCATTGACAACTGTATTGATTAGAAAGACTATACAAATTGTTCGAGATATATTGGTATTTTCGTCGTGATTGGAGTGTTTTTAGTTGAATATTGCAATAAATCCTGTATTTTTGTTTACAGACCCTTAAATTGTTTTTGAAAAATAATACTGGACTTAATCAGGTACATGATGAATGTTGAAGGCATAAAAACGATCTAATTTACATCCACGTATTCAGCCCATTTTGGTGATTTTTGCAGTTATGATGAGGGCTACGCCCCCCGCACAGCTTAGTCTGAGGCGTCTGATGTGAAGCTATTTTTAGAAGTTCTCGCACTCAGAGATGGGCTAATTCTTATTCATCAACACGATTACGAATACAAATCATATCTGCGATTTTATTATTAGGACTACGAATACAGGTATGAATATGAACACAAATACAATCGTATTCACACTTTGAACGATTTCCCCCCGTATTCCATGTTTCTATATATTTTCCCTGAAAACCGTAGTTTTTTAAAATTATTTTATCCCGAAACTCTGGACATATTCATGGCCTAACATTGTCAAAATAATCAATCAAAATTCGAAACGCTCACAAATTCCTATAGGATTTTTCACGCGGAATCGAATGAGACCAATACCAGGTCGCTACAATCAACCGTATAGAAACTACGACGTACTTTTAGCTGAATTTTTTCAAACGATTTCCACTGACAATCATTTTAAAAAATTATGATTTTCAACGCTATTTTGGTCATATTTATTCCTTAAAATTGTCAAAATAATCAACTAAAATTCGAATGGCTCATCAACTCTTGTAGGATTTTTCACACAGAATCGAATGAGACCACCCCCATGTAGCTACAACCAACCGTATAGAAACTACGACGAAATTTTCGATGAAATTTTTTTTTTAATGACATTTTTAAGGAATAAATGTGACCGAAATTTCGGTGAAATGATTTGAAAAAAGTATGATTTTCAGAAAAAATTGTAAAAAAATTTGATTTTTAGGGAAATTATAGAAAAAAAATCGTATTCAAAATACGAATACGGGGAAAATTGTTCATTCGTATTCATATTCATACCTGTATTCGTATTCATAATAATAACATGGTATTTGGTGCGCTGAATCTGACGTCAGTTTTTGTGGTTTACCTCAAATATCCAAGATACAGCTAGTTTTACGATTTTTTTAATTCCCACTTTTCTTCATTTTTTATTGAGCACTCATCTTGCTCAAATCTCCTCAAAACGTACTCAGACTTACAGGACATTTCATGTAGAATCCGAATATGTACTTAGTTTTTGAGTAAAGTTGCGTTAAACCCCCTATTTTTGACAAAACGTACCAAAAAACACCGGTTCTTAACGTTTTGGTTTATTATTTTCAATAATGAACTTTGGAGTCGACCAAGAAAAAAAAATTTCAACACCCCCTCAAAATTTGATGGTTTACGTTTCAAAGTACGTAGAATCCAAAAATCGAATAAAAATTTGGCCGTCCGTCCGCCGTCCGCCGTACGCCGTCCGCCGTACGCGGCACTTTTGCCACTTAGCATTGACCGATTTTGATGAAATTTGGTATGTAGGCTCCAATTGGGGTCTAGTTGTGCCCCGAAGATTTTGGTTGAGGTAGGTCACTTCTAAGGGTTCCAAAATAAATTTTGAAATTTTGAAAACGCCCTAACTCAAAAAAATTCGATATAAAGGTATTGTTTTTCCTTCAATTTAAGATTCTATAGAATTTTTAGAATTTTTTGAGACCACCCGGAGCTCTGTAGGACAAACCGTTCGCTCACTACGAGAATTTGAAGTTTGAACGTACGATAAATCAGAAACACGAGTGTGAATCGCAAAAGAGGCCTAATCTCCGTTCAAATTAAAGCTGACCGAAATGCGATCGATGGTTTTCTTCATGTTGGATGGTTGGTGGCTTTGCAGACGAGTGATCTATATAGAAAAATAAAAAATAATAAACCATTGTGTAATAATTTGCAGCGTTTTTTCTTCGGTTTTTCCCTTACATTTTGCCACTTGAAGGAAGAATTTAGCCTAAAAACAATTTCTGGGGCAT